>JAWZYV010007915.1:0-268865 GCA_038373885.1 Cheiracanthium punctorium | reverse complement strand
TTTGTCGTGAAGCAATGAGTAAGTCAAAGGAGCTAAGTGAGTTCGAGCGTGGCAGTATAGTGGGATGCCACCTTTGTGGGAAATCAGTTCGTGAGATTGCGGATATTCTACAGACGCCTAAATCCACTGTGAGTGATGTAATTGTGAAGTGGAAATGTCGAGGTAGTGAAACTGCAGAAAAACGGAGTGATAGGCTGAAAAAACTTAGTGAACGCAGCCGCAGAACTCTGAAAAGGGTAGTGAAACACAATCGCAAGTCCTCGTTGGTGAAAATTTTTCGGGAGTTCCAAAGTTCATCAGGCGTTAGTGTTAGCAGCAGGACTGTTCGTCGAGAGTTAAACAACTTGGGATTCCACGGTCGTGCGGCCGCTCACAAGCCGAACATCACTCCACAGAATGCGAAGCATCGATTGCAATGGTGCAGAGCTCACCGTCATTGGACTGTGGACATATGGGAAAACTGTTCTTTGGAGTGATGAATCTTGCTTCACAGTCTGGCAGTCGGATGGACGCATCTGGGTTTGGCCGGGGCCTTCGCGATCGCAGTAGTTTCTCTTTTCCTCCGGGCCTGCTTCGAGGAGATCATGACGTCACGCAAGAGATCTGACTCTCTCAGCCCTCAACCACTGCAGCGGTTAAGGAATACTTAGACTTTTGCTATATGTGTACTTGTTTTTATGTAAACATACTTGTAATGTTACACAATAATTAAACTATTAACAATGTAAATATTTAATCGATATGCGTTCAATGACGTTATGAAAATATAGGTCGAAATGTAGCGTTGTTTCAAAATTGACTCTTATTATCTCTCCATGCCGTTTCCATGAGCTGCCTTTATAAGTTCTTTATTGAATATAATTTTTATTCAATAGAAAGAAGAAACTACTGCGAAGAAAGAAGAAACTACTGCGATCGCGAAGGCCCAAATTTGGCGGATGTCCGGCGAACGTTTTTTTTTTCGTGACTGCATTGTGCCAACTGTTAAGTTTGGCGGTGGCAGTATAATGGTGTGGGGGTGTTTCTCGTGGTTTGGCTTGGGTCCGTTAGTTCCTGTGGTTGGAAACATGAACTCTGCGATGTATGTGGACATTCTGGACAATGCTGCATTCCCAACTCTATGGCAATATTTCGGGGAAGGCCCATTTCTCTTCCAGCAGGATAACTGCTCCGTTCACACATAGAGTCTTGCACAGACGTGGTTTGACGAATTGGGTGTTCAAAAACTGGAGTGGCCTTCTCAGAGCCCCGATCTAAATCCCATAGTATAGAACACCTACGTAATATGCGCTCGCAGCGCGTATTACGTAGCCAGCCAAATCGACCATCCTCACTGCAAGCTCTCACTTCAGCTGTGATGGACGCCTGGAAGTCAATTCCTATGGCCACCTATCAAAAATTGATGGAAAGTCTTCCGAGAGTGTGCAGGCTGTCATCGATGCAAAAAGGGGACCAAAATCATAGTATTAATATGTGCCTCAGGACGCTCTAAGTCCATACCACTGTGTGCCCGGATACTTTTGGCCAGATAGTGTACCTTTCAGCAAAAAAGCAGGAAACAAAAGTTTCCTTTCACTTCAATAAATAATAAAACTAAACTTGAGACATGAAGACTGTCCAACCCAGCCTGCATTTTTCTGTTTATTGATCATGACAAATTTAAAATTTCCTCGATTGACTCGTCAGATTTTTGGGTGGTGAATGTGTAAAATTTCCTCTTTTATCAGATTTACCCGCTAGTCTTTCTAAAGCCGGAGTAAATGCGCGGTCTGTTTGAATTATGAATGTTGTAAGCTTCCGCGGAAGTGGACACAGCCAGAATTTCTACCGAAAAGGATATACACAAAAGGCGAAAGACTAACAATACAAGATCGATTGCAAAATTTTTGAACGGCCCTAAAATTCAGACTTGAACAGCAGAACCGCTTTCGAACTATCTCCCAATAATGACACGGTGTGGTAAAGGCTTTTTGAGTTTGCATGCCCATCAAACGTAGTAAGAATTCATTGGCACGTCATTTCAGAAATCCCCACCCCACTTACACACACACTCTTTCAAACTAGAAATTTGGAGAAATAAAAATAAAGTTGGGTGGGTATGTATACTTGAAATCTGTTTTCAAGCTGATTGGAAGAGTGGTCAAAGATAAACTAATTACAAATAATATGTGCATTGAACGAAAGGAATAATAGCGTTTTGTGAAGTAAATGCTCTAGAAAAAAATAAAAGAATTGAACCCCCCCTACTAATACTTATACAGTCTAACTTCCTTAATACGAGCACGGCTAAAACGAGCAATCTGCACGACGTGTTTGGTTCGCTATTTAACAACATTAAGAATTTCACGCCTTTTACGAGCACAAAAGTTGAATCTCGGCTAATACGAGCAATAGGACACAAAAGGAAGAAAAAAAGAAAAAGCAAAAATGCTTCTATTTCTTGAATAGTTCGAAGCTGTCAGACAGATTAAATGTAGGTGTATACTGCCTCCCTTCTTGTAAATTGTAAGAAAAATAAACAGGTAAGACCGAAAATTCTGTGTTTATTAAGCATCATGAAGTTATTTCTGTGCTAAGAAAATTATACAAGTTAATTCTAGTAGTTAGTTTCATTATACATGTGTATTTAAATAAAAAAAAAATCTGATGTGTCCAACACATGACTTCCTTGCACGTCCATTAGATCAAAAATATTTTCGACGCACTTCCTCTAAATTTATTTGTTTGAAAGAGATAAAATATCAATAATAGTAAGGTTTAGCGATTTCCAGCCAAATAGTTCGATATCGCCAAGCTGAATTCAATTTCAAAGATTTCCTTCTGACACTTTATTTGGCGATATTTCACCAAAAGCCGACAAACTTGAGATAGTCTGCGAGATTTTGGGGATAGCCAAAGTAGTCATTGACCACAGACTTTCAATGAATTGAATGCATCCATACACCTCAATGTATTCAAAGTCATTTGGCTCACCCTGTACATAAATTCTCAGTCGATTGCTGTCAAAAAAGATATTGAAAACAGTTAGATATTACAATAGTTCTAAATACAAAAGTTAAAATATCTACGGGTTAGTTTTAGAGTTATACAAAATACGAAATAATTTTTAGCGCCAAATTTGGCGATATTTCGGCGAAACTCGTCAATATCGACGACATTTGGCGAGATTTTAAGCATGAACAAAACAATGACAGATTATCGCCAGATTTGGCGATATTTCGCCAAAACTCGCCAAGAACGATGACAAATGGCGATACTTTGGGCATGGACCAAATGACTGACTATCGCCAAATTTGGCGATATTTCACCAAAACTCCCCAAGGTCGAGGACAGACGGCGAGATTTTGGGCATGTACCAAACAATGACTATCTACAGTAGTATTATATTGAAGATGTCCATAGACATTAAAGTACTGAAATTCTTTCCGGTGGTCCTGTAAATTGGGTAGATTGGAACCAAAAATCGAGATGCACAACTAGATGTTACAACATTCTTATATATGAAATTTCATAATAGTTTTTGAGATTTGAGAGTTAAATATGCACACACGTACACCAAAAGTCGCCAAGCTTGGCGACTTTTGGCATAGTTCTTGAGGGAGGCACGTGACCGTGGTCGGACCATTACCTAACTTATGTGGTAGGACGGTATTGTGCTTGAAATGGATGAATGCCCCCCTAAAATTGCATTTTGACCGTAATGTATTGGAAATCTTTTGAGTGTTCCTGTAGCAGAACTATAAATAATAAAGACACTTCTTTTAATGGAGAAATTCATTTTCTAACTCTTTACAGCATATATCACTTCTGAGTCGTTTGAAATAGCCCAATACCTCTAAAAAAAGCTTTGATGAATTTCGGCCCTTAGAGCGTAATGTATTTCGAATCTTTTGGGCGGTCCTGTAGATAAACTATTCAGTCGAATGGAACCGAAAGGGAAGGTGCACAACTAGATGTTACAACAATCCTCAATATAAAGTTTCAACATTGTACGCCTAACAGTTTTTGAGATATGCGAGTTTAATGAATTTCGGCCCATTGAGCGTAATGTATTTCGAATGTTTTGGGCAGACCTGTAGATAAATTATCCAGTCGAATGGAACCAAAAGGGGAGGGTGCACAACTAGATGTTACAACTATCCAAAATATGAAGTTTCGACATTCTACGCCTAATAGCTTTTGAGTTAGGCGAGTTTAATGAATTTCGGCCCATAGAGCGTAATGTATTTCGAATCTTTTGGGCGGTCCTGTACATAAACTATCCATTCGATTGCCACCAAAAGGGGAGGTGCACAACTAGATCATAGAACAATCCTAAATATCAAATCTCAACATTTTACGACCAATAGTTTTTGAGATATGCGAGTTACATACATACGTACGTACAGACGGCATGGAAAAACTGACCACAGTAGACTCGCCGCTGGTCAAAATGAGTTGCAGACGCGTTAATATGATCGTGCATGCTAGCCTACGATGAGATGCATCGAAAAAATTTTTAAAATTAAATTTAGAGGTAGTCAAAATCGGTTTTTTTGTCGAAATTTGGCCCCCAAAATTTTTCGGGATCACATTACTTCCTTATACTACGTACAAGGAAGTAAAAACTGTTTCACGGATTTTACGAGTAACGGCTAATACGAGCAATTTTACATATTTTTACCCTCTCGTCTTAACCGAGTTCGACTGTATTTGTCCAGCCCCTAAACTAAATTTAAAGCGCCCCCCCCTCCCCCCTACCTAACATTTTATCCTGGTTAGTTACGACCCTGCGACTTACCAGACAACATCTTTTTTCTGGCTATGTGCGTATTTCTTGTTAAGGATATATGTCCATTAGGGTGGCCACAAGTTATATGGGGGATTTTTTTTTAAATGTTATTTTTGGGTGCACCCCCCCTAAAAGTTGCCAATTGACTAGAAAATGAGATTGGTGAAGTTTTAACCCAATTGCACAATATTTACCCGTGCCGCATCGAGGTTGAATTCTTAAAAAATTACGATTTTTACCTAATATCTCATTTTCCCTTCATTTAGTATAAACCATTTGCTCTACAAACCTGGTTCTTGTTTTATTTCATAAAAATGTTGTTGTTTTGAACTTTTACTCTCAACAAAACAAATATTCAATGACATTTTCTTTTTTTCTAGGTCAGTTTATGAATCGTAACACCAAAATCTGCGCATTTTTGTAAAATTAGTGAAAAAAAGACAAATTAAGAATTTTAAATAATTTTGACCATTTCTTCTATTACTTGGATCAAAAACAAAAAATAAATCAAAAATTTTCATAACTTAAACTACAATTCGTGAAATATTTTTATTTATTTGGTATGTATTTCTGTGCTTCAGAAGACCTTGATTTTTATTTCAGTTGAAGCACATCTAAGAGAAGCCTCTCAAATTCTCTTTATTACAAGTCTATTTTTGTTTTCCGTTACTTATTTACTTTTAGAATGGACATGGGTGCCCATACGTATAGGCAAGGAGGGGCTATGCCGCTAGCTCCCATATTATCGTTATGATTTACGTACTAGTATAACGTAGAAGTGGTTCAACAATAACACATAATATCTTGCAGGACTCTTGGCGTGCAATAAGACTCCGAAGACCAGAATTTCGAAAACAAAGAATTAATCTCATAAAAAGCAGATTTTAAAATCTGATTTAGAGGGTGCTGTTGTTCACTGGGATGGAAAAACGCTTCCTCATATTTTGAATAATGTAGAGAGAATAGCGATTTTAATTAGCTGTTGCTATTAAGAACAGTTAACAGGCGTTCCTCAGCTTGAAAATAGTGCTAGAATAACTCGGGCAAAAGCTGCATTTTCAGCAGTTGAAGAATGGGAGGCAGTTGGTAAAATCCAGGCAATGTGTTTTGTTACCAATGGGTAGTATCCGAATGTAGAAAAACTTTTCCAGACTCTTCGAAAGGCACATTATCTAAGCCTTGCCACTTTAACAAAAAATTGTAAACAATAAGAATTTATTTTCTTTATAATGTGCTTCCTTTCACATAACTTCAATAATCAAATATATCTGAATGTTAGTCTTTCTCAATTTTATGTCTTCTTTGACTTTATTTTCTGTTAATTCTTTTAAACTTTTTTTTTTTTTTAATTTCAGATTTTTAAATTAAAACCTTTATTTTGTACACAAAATAAAAAGAAAAAAAACGAAAGGAGGAAAGATGAAATAGATTTTGCATTTTCATAAAAAAGCCAACTTTTAGGATTCGGATCATATCCAGTCCTGAAAAAAGCATATATCTATGCTTTTTTCAAGGCCAGATATGACCCGAATGTTACCCTCTGAGCGTTTTGGAAATGGACAAATAATCTAAAGTTGGTTTCACGGTAAAATTTGCATGTAATTTTTAAATTAAAAAATATCTGGAGTGACTCCACTCGACTTTCCGAACACTTACGATTAAGATCATTACCAAGTATTTAAATAAATTTTAATCGATGAATAATTCAAACATATATACCAAATTGATGCTCAATCGAATGTACCGTTTAAACGCTAGCGCACTTTCAAGAATTTCTCCCCATAAGCCATAATGTAAAACAAATCTTTGTCGTAGCCCTGTAGAAAAACTATAAGTTCTATACACATCAAAATCAATACTGGTCTTTTAATGGTGGTTTATAACATGTATACCCAATATGAGCTCAATCGAATGTATCGTTTAGCGCACTTTTAAAAATTTCCTCCCATAGGCAATAATGTAAAAGAAATCTTTGTCGTAGCCCTGTAGAAAAATTATAAATCCTATACACACCAAAATCAATACCGGTCTTGCGACGGTGGTTTATAACATGTATACCCAATTTGAGCTCAATCGAATGCACCGTTTAAACGCTAGCGCACTTTCAAGAATTTCCTCCCATAGGCCATAATGTAAAGAAATCTTTGTCGTAGCCCTGTAGAAAAACTATAAGTCCTATGCACATCAAAATCAATACCGGTCTTATAATGGTGGTTTTTAACATATATACCCAATTTAAGCTCAATCTAATGTATCGTTTAAACGCTAGCGCACTTTCAAAAATTTCCTCCCACAGGCCATAATGTAAAAGAAATCTTTGTCGTAGCCCTGTAGAAAAACTATAAGTCCTATACACACCAAAATCAATACCGGTCTTGCGACGGTGGTTTATAACATATATACCCAATTTGAGCTCAATCGAATACCCCGTTCAGGAGCTATCGTGTTCACTCACTCACACACACACACATACATACATCTCGTAAAAATAGCATAAATGAATTCATAAGACCTCAAAACGTGTAAATACACCAAAATCTCGAATTCGAATTTTTTCATGATTACAATACTTTCCTTACATGGTACATGTTCGGAAAATAAAAATATATATATTTAATGGGAAGATTTGCAATTATAAAAAAAAAGGCTCCTAAATTACATACAAGCTTTAATTTCAAAACATATTTTATGATATCTCCATGTTATAAATGATTAATATTATAGATGCATTGCAGTGAAAACTGGAATAAAGTGGATGGGATTTGACATCGCAACCGCTTGGAGGGTTAAATCTGTAAGTTTTTACAAAGTGATGTGTGGCTCATCAAGGCAGGAAGTTTTTTTTTTTATGAAACAAGACCAACATTATGTTTCTAGACTCAATTTTATCCAATTTATGATGGAAAAAGTGCTTTTTGTGCGAAAAACCGCGTTTTTCCAAACTTTAACCTCAATGCGGCATGGGTTAATATTATGCAAATGTGTGTGTGATTAAGGCAAACCTGCGCGAGGGGTATCTGCCTAAGATGAGGGATGCCTAGGTAGGAGGACTTATTTCTAAGGGGCTCTAACGCGTATTCACGTTACATCTGGAGAAAACCTACCAAAACTCCAGACCGTTAGATCGACGACCGCGGGATGGGACCCGAACCCGGGACCTTCACACTTCGGCCGTCTACCATTTTCAGTGACATAACCACTGTGCCATGGTGAGGCATTATTATTATGCAAATGAGCTGAAACTTTACCAATCTCATTTTGTAGCCTATTGGCAACTTTTTGAGGGGTGCCGCCCAAAAAATTCGAAAATTGATTTCTTGTGACCACCCTAATGTCCATCCTCAACTGAAAGTGAGATAAATACTTTTAATTAAGAACACGTATTCTGCTAGAAATACAATTTATTGATAAATTGAAAGTTACAATTACAAAATACAATATTATTTAGGATGGCACAATGTAGGGATTTCACACAGATTTGTTGCTGAATGCAATTTATGATACTGAATTTCTCAGGAAAAAATAGTGACATTGTATAAGCAGTGCCAGATTTAGAGGCTAGGTGGCCCTGAGGCAACAAAGGAGTTTCTTTGCATACCTGCCAACCTAAGAAAATTAACATCAGTAAAATTATGTCCTCATTTCAGTAAATTTTTACCTCCCATCTGTAAAACTGAGTTCATTTATTTTTTTTTGGTACTAATAATTTCTGCTCTTGTTAAGCTAAGTTTATTTCTGGTCAAAATATTTTTTATTTTTATTAAATCATTTTCATTCATAACTGAGCCTGCTCTACTTAGTGTTAGTTTTCTTACCTGGTTTAATTAGGGAGGGGGGGGGGGAAATTTAATTTTAAAAAATCTGATGTGTCCAACACATGACTTCCTTGCACGTCCATTAGATCAAAAATATTTTCGACGCACTTCCTCTAAACTTATTTGTTTGAAAGAGATAAAATATCAATAATAGTAAGGTTTAGCGATTTCTAGCCAAATATTTCGATATCGCCAAGCTGAGTTCAATTTGAAGGATTTCCTTCTGACACTTTATTTGGCGATATTTCACCAAAAGCCGACAAACTTGAGATAGTCTGCGAGATTTTGGGGATAGCCAAAGTAGTCATTGACCACAGACTTTCAATGAATTGAATGCATCCATACACCTCAATGTATTTAAAGTCATTTGGCTCACCCTGTAAATAAATTCTCAGTCGATTGCTGTCAAAAAAGATATGGAAAACAGTTAGATATTACAATTGTTCTAAATACAAAAGTTAAAAAATCTACGGGTTAAAGTTTTAGAGTTATATAAAATACGAAATAATTTTTGGCGCCAAATTTGGCGATATTTCGGCGAAACTCGTTAATGTCGACGACATTTGGCGAGATTTTAAGCATGAACCAAACATTGACAGATTATCGCCAAATTTGGCGACATTTCGCCAAAACTCGCCAAGAACGATGACAAATGGCGATACTTTGGGCATGGACCAAATGACTGACTATCGCCAAATTTGGCGATATTTCGCCAAAGTCGAGGACAGACGGTGAGATTTTGGGCATGTACCAAACAATGACTGTCTACAGTTGTATTATATTGAAGATGTCCATAGACATTAAAGTACTAAAATTCTTTTCGGTGGTCCTGTAAATAAACTCTCCAGTAGATTGGAACCAAAAATCGAGATGCACAACTAGATGTTACAACATTCTTACATATGAAATTTCATAATAGTTTTTGAGATTTGAGAGTTAAATATGCACACACGTACACCAAAAGTCGCCAAGCTTGGCGACTTTTGGCATAGTTCTTGAGGGAGGCACGTGACCGTGGTCGGACCATCACCTAACTTATGTGGTAGGACGGTATTGTGCTTGAAATGGATGAATGCCCCTAAAATTGCCATTGACCGTAATGTATTGGAAATCTTTTGAGTGTTCCTGTAGCAGAACTATAAATGATAAAGACACTTTTTTTAATGGAGAAATTTATTTTCTAACTCTTTACAGCATACATCACTTCTGAGTCGTTTGAAATAGCCCAATACCTCTAAAAAATGCTTTGATGAATTTCGGGCCATAGAGCGTAATGTATTTCGAATCTTTTGGGCGGTTCTGTAGATAAACTATCCAGTCGAATGGAATCGAAAGGGGAGGTGCACAACTAGATGTTACAACAATCCTAAATATAAAGTTTCAACATTCTACGCCTAATAGTTTTTGAGATATGCGAGTTTACTGAGTTTCGGCCCATTGAGCGTAATGTATTTCGAATCTTTTGGGCAGTCCTGTAGATAAACTATCCAGTCGAATGGAACCAAAAGGGGAGGTGCACAACTAGATGTTACAACTATCCAAAATATGAAGTTTCGACATTCTACGCCTAATAGCTTTTGAGTTAGGCGAGTTTAATGAATTTCGGCCCATAGAGCGCAATGTATTTCGAATCTTTTGGGCGGTCCTGTACATAAACTATCCATTCGATTGCCACCAAAAGGGGAGGTGCACAACTAGATCATAGAACAATCCTAAATATCATATCTCAACATTCTACGACCAATAGTTTTTGAGATATGCGAGTTACATACATACGTACGTACGTACGTACAGACGGCATGGAAAAATTGACCACAATAGACCCGCCGCTGGTCAAAATGAGTTGCAGACGCGTTTATATGATCGTGCATGCTAGCCTACGATGAGATGCATCGAAAAAATTCTTAAAATTAAATTTAGAGGTAGTCAAAATCGGTTTTTTTGTCGAAATTTGGCCCCCAAAATTTTTCGGGATCACATTACTTCCTTACACTACGTACAAGGAAGTAATAGGAATCAGTTTTCATCCTTACGGCATTAACGCTTTAAATGAAAGAGTTCTAAAAGAAAAATATTTACTCACAAGAGCGATGGGAAAAAGATTGAATTCAAAATCTGAACATGCCCCATTCAATAAAGTGTTTTTTCTATATTGGTTTCCTTGAGAGAGGAAGGAGAGGGGGGGGGGGGGGGGGGTTAAAAATTATTTTAAATTCAAAATGGGAGTCAATTTTTACTCTTATGGCATTGGATATTTAAATAAAGGAGTGCTGTAGGGAAAATATATATTCTCTAGACGGATGGAAGAAGATTGAATTGTATGAAATTGCGAACTTCGAAATTAGCCGAGCAATTCGTAAAATTACTCCTCATCTCCGTAAATCAGTAAATTAATGGCAAAATCCGTATATTTTACGGATAATCCGTAAAAGTTGGCAGGTATGCTTTTGTAATGATAACTTGAGAAGAAAAGAAAAAAAAAAAAAAAAAGAAAACTTACTTATTTTTTATAAGTCAAATTAATCCTCCTTTCTTTTGAACTTGCGAATCAGTCAGTGATGTCCTCATAAAAAGGCATTGTTTTAATTCAGATATCATTAATTTTAAAAGATCTTTAAAATTCCCCGTGTTTAAAGAATTTTTTCGCTCGCCATGTCCTCTAAATGCTAGTTCTTGCTTACTTAAAAAGAATACTGCTTTGATGGATAATTGCATGAAGCGTATATTCAGGCTTACCCAGTGGCGGCTCGTGAGTGATTTAAAAGGAGGTTCACAAAACAAATTTAATTAAATATGCAGATACGACGCACCTAACAAATTAAAATATATTTGCGTTTCCATCCGTTAAAGGAAAACAATGCCCGCAACTGAAAGAGTCTTGGATCTTACATTTCGTCACCAAGTTTTAGCAAAGGTACTGTCTTGACTCATTTTATTTCAATTTTTTTTTCAAAGGATAATATTGAAAATTGCCATTGCTTTAGCTCCGAAAAACGTACCTTAATTATTTGCACTAGTCTGTAAAAAAAAATAATGTAGTGAAAAATTGTAGAAATAAAAAAAATATTATGAAAATGGAATAAAAATGAATTAACTAACCGAACGTAACAAACCAAGGCAAAATACGGAAGCGATACCGCAAAAAAGTGGCCATGGGTGCACAATGAATTTGTGCGAACGGACAGATTTCATGAGTGCCGTGCTTCCTCCCAGCTGTCTGGGCTTCTTATCCCAGAAAGCGGTTCAGAGAGAAAAATTTCCGTTCGCACGTGCGACTGATTAGACTGTGTGTAGTAACCTACACTATAGTGCGTTAACTATAATAAGCGTATTTAATAATAGTGGGAGGAGGGGGGAGAGAGTAAAACTCACGTTTTAAATTCACATAAATCTAGAAGTGTGTTTAATATTTGCTTTAAATTTAATTTGTTAGTGTGTTTATTCTTCAGTTTTTCCTTTGGGGATTCACGTGCTCAAATGGAGGAGCCGCCACTGGGCTTACCTTCTTGATAAATTCAGCAATATAAAGTCGAGAGTTTTGCTTTAATTCGTCAGCAATTTAGCTCCCACTTCTTATCAACTACTTAAATTTTAAAGAATTTTTTAAATGTTCGACTGAGCTTTCATGTGTTTTACTTTCTCGTATGATGGTGGTTAATCCATCATATCCAGTGCCATTCCAAACGCTCTTTTTTATCTCAACGATTAAACACGGCCAATAAAACATTTTTTTTGTAAATAAAAACCCACATAGCCACGAGAATAGTGCATATTATGATGAATGGAAGCTACGACCATGCTGAGAAGAACCCGCTTTTTTCTTATGAATGGACAATTTTGGTGTCGGTCTATTTTCTTTTAGTGGTTGTCGTTTATCATCTTCTTTCCATATGTTAAACAGAGTTTCAAGCAAGACGCAAACTGGATAATAATGGGGATCCATGTTTCAAAACAGTTAAATCATAGATTCCAATAACAAATGGACACAGTAACAAATAAAGCTAAAAACTTTCAACCTTCCCAGACAAAAAACTATTGTTTCTGTTAGAATAGGCTAGAACATCGGTTCTCAACCTTTTAACGTCGTGCCCCCCCCCCCCCAACAAAGGCTAACTTACAGTGGCACTCCCCACCCCTCACATTTTTCAGCATACATAGAGTTTTTTTATGTTTAATAATGAACATTTTAAGCGAAAATGGATACATTTTTGAGTAAAAATGAGAATAAATAAGATGATTTTTTAAAAACATGCATCACTACTTGCTCTTTAGTTTTTTTCGCACCCCCACCCGTGCAAACGTTCTGTGTGTGTGTGTGGGGGGGGGGGGGGGCACGTCCCCCTCAGGTTGAGAAACGCTGGGCTACTACATATATTCTCTGTGTCTTATTCTCTCCCTCACTTCTCGTCCGAGCCAATCAGTTAGTAGAATTCCCAAGTGCAGCCGTAGTCAGAGAACTTTTCTTCAGCTGAGTCTTAGCTACATACCCCATATGCTATGCTATCCTATGCTGGAGAGACTGCTTACATAGTCGTTACCATGGCAACGGTGCTGCCAATTCCTTTATCAACTCTGAGGGCTGTACCAACGACTTTCGCAGTTGAACTGCGGGAAGATTAAAGGTTTTTTTTTCTGAATGAGCGATCCGGTAGTTACTACAATACGTTTTTTTTTTTTTTCAAGATTTTTTAAAGTTTACCATAGGAATTCCATAATTCTAATCTGAATTTAAGAAAATTTATAGAATAAATTAGTTTTAAGTATGTGCTGATAATTTCAAGTGCAGCCCCGCAGTACTTGCTGTATCCCAAAAGTCACCACTGGTGTATCATTATTCACGAATGTGACGTATTTTGCTTCCTTGTTTCATAAAACCCAGCTTTGGAATTGAAATCTATCTTAAAATCACCTACTTAAACTATTTTACAATCTTCGTCAAGTATATTACAACTATACTTCACCGTTTTAAATATTGGCTCGAATGTGCATCATAATCCATGAGTGTGCCGTGTTTGTCTTTCTTGGGTTGATTCCTACTTTAACGCCCCGACTCTCGCCAAGGTGGCGATCATTAAATATATGCAGTAACCATGACGATTTTGTGTATTTATGTGGCAATCATAATTTAGAATTAAAATAACGATTTGGAACAACCAATAAGTACAGCATTCCATTGCATTTTTATTTATTTTGGGTTGCCAATTAATGTAGTTTCAATAATTAAGTGTCTTCAAATTCCTTAACTGGTGAGTTCATGGCTAATTTGTTCAGTTTAGTTTTCATCTAGTTCTTTTAGGAGCATTGAAACTTGTGCATTACAGACCCATGACTGCAAAGCTTGCCAAAGTGCAGGGAATTTTTTGGTTGGCGAGAGTAGGGGTGTTAAGTAAGAATCAACTCTTTCTTGAACTATAAAACACAGCTTTGGAATCGAAATCTATCTTAAAATAGCCTACTGAAACTATTTTACAATCTTTGCCAGGCATATTCCAACTATATTGCGTAGACATATTTTAAATACTGTTTGGAATGGGCATTATAATTAATAAGTGGGGATGGGCATTATAATTAATAACCTTCTTTTTTCTATAAAACACTTCTTCAGAATAGAAATTTATATTAAAATCTCCTACCAAAACTCTTTACAAATTTTTGCCAGGCATAGTCAAACTATACTTCACCTTTATAAGTACCATTTGGAAAGTGTATCATAATCTATGAGTGTAGCGTGTTTGTCTTCTCTGTTCTATAAAACACTTCTTCGGAATTAAAATCTATGTTTAAATCGCCTACTAAAACTATTTTACAATATTCACAAGGCATTTTCTAACTATACTCAAAATATATTTATAAAAAACACATTATAAAAGTGACACGACACGCTAATTGTAGAAAAATAGTGTCTACACAAAAACCGTGATTGAGCGAAATAGCACTCAAGTGATAAAAATACTTCCATTGGGTGAACAGTCGAACTATTACTGTGCACGGTTCCCGATTGATTGCAGAAGAAGGCAAAGTCCTTTTAACCAGAAAAAATTATTTATTCAGAAGATGGAGACTAAAAGCTCAAATTATTGGCGAAAGTTAAAAAACATTTAAAATTAAAAATCTTAGAGCAACATTTGGTATTCGTTAGGACATTTTATGTAAAAATGTCAATTGTGGTGAACCCTCTCTTGTGGAGGCTCTGGGCTGCAGCCCCAGTTGCCCCCCCCCCTCCCCCTAAATCCAGCCTTATGTATGAGATACAAAACCTAATTAACTAAACATTTAAGTTGAGTTCAAACAGCACAACCAGTCACCCAGTTGCCTACAGTAATTATCATTTGTTGGCAAAGTGAAAGTTTAATCACAAAATATGTTATTAAAAAAAAAAAAATAAATACAATGTGGAGATTTAATATAGGGATGCACAGCTGCCAACTTTGATGCCTTTATTCGATTTACTCCCACTAATTTTTATTTTGTGATTAAATCTGAAAATAAATAAATTTTTTATAGAATTATTATAAAACTATTTAAAAATTGTGGTGGATAATCTTTGAGAAAAAGCATAAAAGTTGGCAGCTATGAGAGATGTTACCTAATTTAGTTTACAATGTTAGTACAACCCCTGGCAAAAACTATTTAAGGACAGTTATTTTAATGGAAGAGGAATTTTTTTTCCCTCTGCAACTTTTGGTGGCCTCTATAAAAAATATTTTTTTTTTTTGCACATAGAAAAACATAAAAAGTTTAACAGAATAAGCTTTTTTAGACATTTCAAGAAGGTAGAATCTTGAGATAAAAAATTGTGCAAAAACAGGAGGTTGAAAACAAAATTTTATGTTTTTGAAAACAAGATCTAGAAAACTAAAAGCTAACTAAACAAAAGAAAACTAAAAAGCTTGTGCTTAGAACATTTGTACATGCCTTATAGCAAGCTTAAAAATTAAGTTATATCTTCCCTTTTTTTTTGTGCACTTTCACTTTTCTAATTTGTTTTGCAGAGGAACCAGAAGCAATGGAATATTAAAATTAATGTCTAGTGTAAATAAATGGCAGTCAAATAATATCGAGACAAAGGATGGCAACTTCAGGAAGTGATGGATAATAAAAATACCATCTTCAGTCACAAGCTGATTCGTCACATTTTATTTAAGTACTATCAGGAACTTGGACTGTTGCTCGATATGCCAGGGATCTGTTTAGGAGACATTTGGGTCTGTTAACGGCCCCTTCACAAAATATTTTATCTTAAAAAGGGACCCATCACAATATTTTTCATTTGAAAAACGGACCTTTCACAAAATTCTTCCTGTGGTGAACAGCCACCTTTTCACAAATACGTGTTCATATAATTTAACATTTTCAAATAAAACAAATTTTCCCAACACTCATGCGTGAACCATTCTTTGTCAGTTTACAGTATTTTTTAAAATATGAATTTCTATAAAATGTCTTAAAATAGAACTTTAATTTCATACTAAATTTAAATTTGTATATAATATATATTTTATAATAATTCAAGAAAACAAGACTTTTTTTTCACAAATTCACAAACACAGGATCCTGGCTAGAAAATTCTGATTGAGCGCTAATTTCAGATTCACAAATAAGTAAATTTTTCACAATTTCATAAAAACAAGACCCTCCCTGAAAAGTCTGGACAGACCCCTGTATGCATTAGCAATAGTTCTTACATGATTTTTCAACTTTCTTGAAATAGACAGTCTGTTTTTTCAGGGTAATGGCTTATAAAACTTAGTTTCAAGCCGATATGGAAGTATTATTTCCTACACACTTATCTTTGTAGGAGATATAACTTTAATTGCTAGAACTACTTTTATTAATGTCTCCTTAGATACAGTCACTTTCGTTTGTCTCAAATATTATTTGACAACCATTTATCTATATCAGTCAGTTTTTCCACAAGAGTTTCAAGAACATCGTCATTACTGACCCAGTAAGTCTTACGGGTAATTTCATGTAAAAGTATTCTACATTTCTGAGCTGTTCCTTTTATGGATGATGATTGTTCATCACATGCAGTGTAATCTTCATTGTTTGTATAAAAACTGTCTCGAGATCCATCTGAAGAATCTTGTATACTTATACTTTCTTCTAGCACCATTCTGTCAATATCAGTATCTTTACTAGCAAAATCATCTTCACAGACTTCTCTTCTCAGCCAACTAACCACTGGTTGATAACTGACAGATTGTTTTTCAAACAAATGATTTTTATGCTCGTGTTCAGCTGGAATGATGATATAATACCTAGTTTCTCCTTGAGCCTTTCCCAGTTTCAAAGCTTTCCTCACCTTTATTGATGCAGCTTTTCTCTGCCATTCAGTGTCTGAAACAGCTGGAAACTGAGGAAATTTAATTATCTCTCTCACAGTGATCTGTGCAGGACAGTCAAGCTTCTTTGATTTTCGTACCCGTTTTCTTTTTTTAGAAAACTCGTGGTCACCATCCTGTAAAACACATTAGAATATTTTTAAAACATGGACTTTTACTCTTAATTTGACACTTCTAAAACAAAAATTTTTGATGGAAATGCACTATAGTAAATGCTTTAATTTATTAAAAAAGTTCTGCATGCCGTTAGGAGGATTTTTTTTTTTTTTTAATCAATCATTTCCCCCTCCAGCTGAAGACTAGTAGTTTGAGTACTGATTATAGTTTCATCTCTTTCCCCCCCCCCTTTTAACATCACATTGATAGAGAAATCTGATGCTTGTATTTTAAGAAAATCAGAAATAAAATATGAAAATTTCAATTTTTTAAACTTACATGTAGTATTATTGTTATACTTAAATCAATTACAGCTGGCTAAAGTGGAAATCTGCTTAAGAGGAAGTCTACTGTATTTGATTTTGTATTGTTTACTTCTTAAGGATGTGACATTATGTAAAACATGCCATCACAAATTATATATATATATTTAATTATTTACTCAGCACATATTTATTAAAAAAGAAAAAATCTAAATATGTAATTTTCCAAGGTGTTAGCACCAATACCTGGTTCAAGCATAATGTCAAAATGTTAATTAGGAACTAAAACATCAATAATTAAAATTTCTAATGCCTGTTACAAAAGACTACTTAAAAAATTTGTAAAAAAAAGTTAAAATGAAAGCTTCAGAAGGGAGGGGGTGGGGATCAATAAACTTACCTCATTAGTCTTATTCTTTTCTTTTTGACTTTCCTTCCTGTTTGGTCCATGTATACAATCCATTTTCAAAGTATTTGCCACGATAAAAGGTATACTATCATACTCTAATGTTGGAAGCTGGGAGTCTGTTTTCTTGTCTTCAAATCTAATATAATGTGGCACATGAGAAATATCTGTAAATATTCAAAAATGAGCATAAATGGTCATGCTGGGGAGCAATTTTTATAATTATTACACGAGATATTTAGAAAACTCCTCTAAAACATTTAAATTTTTAGCAAATGAATAAACTAAAAAGGATGATTAACAAAACAAAATAATAAATAAATAAAATTTGAAATTATTGAATTTACAAATGAAAATTTTAAATTAATCCTTTTATGACAGACAACCTTCTTAACGTATATATATATATATATATATATAGTTTTTTTTTTTTTTTTTAAACTAATGATACTCAGATACCTCTGTAGCTTGAACTATCAGCTGCAAAGCCATCAAATTTTGCATGGGACTTTTGATGACATGGGGAAAAGGAATTCGTGAAAAAAAAAAAAAAATTAGTTCAAAAAGTTGCCGACTGGGGTTGAATGTGGTGCTTTTGATCTAAATTTTAACTGTATGATAAAATTTATGACTGCTTTAAAAAGATACAAGAAACAGATAAATGAATAAAAAAGAATTGTTTTTTTCACAAACGTGCTTTATTCAAAGAAATAACTTCTGTAAATGGTTACAAAGAAAAAAAAAAAAAAAAAAAAAAAAAAAAAAAGAGGAGATACTTATTCTACTTCTTTTTTATTCTTTGTTGTTTTTACTTCCTTGTACGTAGTATAAGGAAGTAATGTGATCCCGAAAAATTTTGGGGGCCAAATTTCGACAAAAAAACCGATTTTGACTACCTCTAAATTTAATTTAAAAATGTTTTTCGATGCATCTCATCGTAGGTTAGCATGCACGATCATATTAACGCGTCTGCAACTCATTTTGACCAGCGGCGAGTCTACTGTGGCCAGTTTTTCCATGCCGTCTGTACGTACGTACGTATGTACCTCGCATATCTCAAAAACTATTGGTCGTAGAATGTTGAGATTTGATATTTAGGATTGTTCTATGATCTAGTTGTGCACCTCCCTTTTTGGTGGCAATCGAATGGATAGTTTATGTACAGGACCGCCCAAAAGATTCGAAATACATTACGCTCTATGGGCCGAAATTCATTAAACTCTCCTAACTCAAAAGCTATTAGGCGTAGAATGTCGAAACTTCATATTTTGGATAGTTGTAACATCTAGTAGTGCACCTCCCCTTTTGGTTCCATTCGACTGGATAGTTTATCTACAGGACTGCCCAAAACATTCGAAATACATTACGCTCAATGGGTCGAAATTCATTAAACTCGCATATCTCAAAAACTGTTAGGCGTACAATGTTGAAACTTTATATTTAGGATTGTTGTAACATCTAGTTGTGCACCTCCCCTTTCGGTTCCGTTCGACTGAATAGTTTATGTACAGGACCGCCCAAAAGATTCGAAATACATTACGCTCTAAGGGCCGAAATTCATCAAAGCGTTTTTTAGAGGTATTGGGCTATTTCAAACGACTCAGAAGTAATATAGGCTGTAAAGAGTTAGAAAATGAATTTCTCTATTAAAAAAAGTGTCTTTATCATTTATAGCTCTGCTACTGGAACACTCAAAAGATTTCCAATACATTACGGTCAATGGCAATTTTAGGGGCATTCATCCATTTCAAGCACAATACCGTCCTACCACATAAGTTAGGTAATGGTCCGACCGCGGTCACGTGCCTCCCTCAAGAACTATGCCAAAAGTCGCCAAGCTTGGCGACTTTTGGTGTACGTGTGTGCATATTTAACTTTCAAATCTCAAAAACTATTATGAAATTTCATATATAAGAATGTTGTAACATCTAGTTGTGCATCTCGATTTTTGGTTCCAATCTACTGGAGAGTTTATTTACAGGACCACCGGAAAGAATTTCAGTACTTTAATGTCTATGGACATTTTCAATATAATACTACTGTAGATAGTCATTGTTTGGTACATGCCCAAAATATCGCCGTCTGTCCTCGACCTTGACGAGTTTTGGCGAAATATCGCCAAATTTGGCGATAGTCAGTCATTGGGTCCATGCCCAAAGTATCGCTATTTGTCATCGTTCTTGGCGAGTTTTGGCGAAATATCGCCAAATTTGGCGATAATCTGTCATTGTTTGGTTCATGCTTAAAATCTCGCCAAATGTCGTCGACATTGACGAGTTTCGCCGAAATATCGCCAAATTTGACGCCAAAAGTTATTTCGTATTTTGTATAACTCTAAAACTAACCCATAGATTTTTTAACTTTTGTATTTAGAACTATTGTAATATCTAACTGTTTTCAATATCTTTTTTGACAGCAATCGACTGAGAATTTATTTACAGGGTGAGCCAAATGACTTTGAATACATTGAGGTGTATGGATGCATTCAATTCATTGAAAGTCTGTGGTCAATGACTAACAGACACTTCGGCTATCCCCAAAATCTCGCTGACTATCTCAAGTTTGTCGGCTTTTGGTGAAATATCGCCAAATAAAGTGTCAGAAGGAAATCTTTCAAATTGAACTCAGCTTGGCGATATCGAAATATTTGGCTGGAAATCGCTAAACCTTACTATTATTGATATTTTATCTCTTTCAAACAAATAAATTTAGAGGAAGTGCTTCGAAAATATTTTTGATCTAATGGACGTGCAAGGAAGTCATGTGTTGGACACATCAGATTTTTTTTTAATTCAGTAGAATCACTTTCCCGGGGAAGACCGGCTATTTTGAGCATGACCACCATTTTCTTGGACTAATTGCATTCTGTACACCGTACTCTCTACAGCTGAATGCAACATTTCTGGAGGTATGTTCATAATAGTCCATGTTATGTTTTCCTTTAAAACTGATAAGTTCGAGACTAAGATAAACCTTCGATTTTAAATAACCCCACAGAAAAAAGTCACATGGGCTTAGATTCGGGAAGCAAGGTGGCCATGCAACACGAAAACAGTGATAAATGACTCTTCTGTAAAGTGATAGTGCAACAGTTGCTGTACGGATTTACTAATATGTGGTGCTGCTCCATCCTACATAAAGACAATCTTATCCAAGCACTGCCTTTGCTGAAGTTGTGGGATAGCAAAACTACTCAGTAAATCATGATATCTTTGAGCATTTACGGAACAGGTCTGCAGTTCTGCTTGGGTAATAGTCTCAAAAAAGTATGGTCCAATGATAAAATCTGATGTAAAACCACACCAAGCAGTTACTTTTTGGGAATGGATTGGGATATCTTGAACAGCATGGGGTTGTTCAGATGCCCAAATTCTAGATTTCTGCGTGTTAACGGTCCCATTCAAATAAAAATGGGCCTCATCACTCCACAGAATTTTTCAAGGCCTAGCCTAGTCGACCACTGTCCTGGCAAGAAATGTCAAAGCAAAGGTTAATCGAAAATCATAATATGTAGGTTTTAATTCATGCATAAGGCTTATTTTATATGGATAAAATTGAAGAATTTTTCTAAAAAACTTTCCATACTGTTGAAGCACTTACATCCAGTTGTTGGGCAACTCCACATGTGCTGCTATATTACCAGCAGAGCTCCTCTGATTTCTTTCAACGATTGAGGTTGCAACATCTGTGATCGTATTCTCCGATGCTGATTTCCACCCTCTACCACGCCAAGTTGGGAGAGAACCTATTTTCTTCAAATTTTTTTATTCATTGCTTTCACAGCATTAATTGATAGAGGTCCTTTATGTAAATTGTTTCAACTTCAAAATTTGTGAAGAGCTGTCGCTGCATTGGATTGATTACAATAAAAGAGCTTCACAAGTAATGCATGCTGTGCTAAAGTGAGAAGCATTTTACAAATCAACTGATACTTGAAATTTTTTCAATGCCCCACTTCTTTTTTATAACTCAAAACACTGGCGCTGGTTTCGACTACGTAATCAGGATTTTGCATTTTCTAATCCCCTCCCCCCCAGTGCAAAATTTTAGCTGTATTAAAGTGTAAAGCACATTATTTTCCCCTATCGGCAACTTTTAGAATTAATTTTTTTTTTTTTTAAATTTCTTTTTCCCATGTTGTCAATAGTAGCTGTACAGAATCTGGTGGATTTGCAGAATACTCCGATTGTTTCCTGGGTTCATCATTCTAAAGTCCAGTAAGTGTAGAAAGTTCTAGTAAACAGTCCGCTTGACAGGATGGAACACGATCTTTATTGCGTCTAGAACTTCACTGAACAATCAGCTGTACAAAATTCACAAGCACTATCGGACAGTAACGTGTTTTTAACAGTCTGCTTAGTACAGAAGCTTTCACAAATGCTGTATTTCTCACACAAAATAAAACACTTCCACAGGCAAAAATTCAGTGGAAATATACGCGGGATTTTGTAAACAGTTCCTCAATACTCAGCAGTGAAGAATTTACACACAGCATTTAAAAACAATGCTTCAAAAAGGCAAGCAAAAATACCGCTTCATAGCATAATACAGCAAACACACTCAATGAATACTCGTTGAGAACCTGAAGCTTCGGTCTCTCTTCCTCCTATTTATAGCTGCTGCTGAAGTTAAAAGAAGATTCCACACAAAGCGGGACTTTAGATTATGTCAGAGAAGAAAAATAGAGTAATATTAGGATATTATAAGATGTTAACCCTTTAACACCTGAGCTATTTTTACAACAAAAAGTATTTGAGTGTCGGATAAATTTCTTATTTTAGTTTTTTATGAATGACCCATAAGTTTATTGAATAACACACAACTCAAAAGAAATATGAGAAATTATTATTTTATACCCGATTCATTTCTTATGAAGAATAAGGTTTTATGTATGAAATGGACTTAGGAAATATGACTTACACTTTTTGAGAGGATGTCGATCATCCGCACAATTGTGTAGGTCAGGGCTTAAAGGGTTAATGCAGTAAAACAAATCTAAAGGCCCTATTGGAAAATTGTGCCAACTGTCCAAAATGTCACCAAGCTTGGCGACTTTTTGGTAAAATATTGTAAAATTTGGTACCAAAAAACAAGTCCCCCAAAAGTGAGGTTAGCAAAAGCCTACGAACAACATTTCTCGAGATTCTGGAAAATGCTATAGAAATCAACGGAGAAACATAAAACTCCATATCTCGTGTTGTAGTTAACCGATTTTGATGCAACAAAAAGACAAATTTAACTATTTGACACGTAGAAACCCCAGAACAGTGGGTTGCCTGAAGTCTGTAAATTCGTAAGATTGCTCACCTTACCAAGGACTGCACATCCCTGGCAGTACAACCTCCAGTTAGGAGGTCACACAAATATTTACAGTGTATAACAAGATCTTAACAACATATTTTAAGAAAGTAATCAATAAACACAGTAAGCAAATACACACTAATAAATAAATAATAAACAATTACACACTAATAACTAATAAACAAATGCCCAATAATAAAAACCAATATATTACAAATATGTACACTAAACATGGCGTAAGTGCTGAGTAAAAGAAAGTTGAAGGAAAAGGAAGAGAAGAGAGAGACAGGAAAGAAATGGGAGATGAGAAAGAAAGGTGGAATTACGCCATAGTGGCCATGGTCTAATATTCATTTAATTAACTACAACCGTGATAAACAGCTAGCCGATCATAATGAACAACTCTTGGTTTCGAGTTAGGTGACTTACGAATCCGTACGACAACATCGTTCAGACTGTTTAGGACTGTGCAAGGACCGTCCTATGGCAACTGCAGTTTGGGAGACAGGCCTTTCTGTCGAGTAGGATTCCACAGCCAAACTTTGTCACTTACATTGAACTCGTGTCCTGTAGCCTTTGTGTTGTAGCAAGTCTTCATCTTCTCTGTGTTCAGGTTGATCTGTTCTTTAGAAAAATAATGCACATTTTCAAATCGTGCCTGGAGATTTTCCATGTACTCTGGCAATGAAGGCATTTCTGGAGGGTGACCAAACTCTACATCAGCAGGAAGACGAAGATCTCTTCTGAATAGCATCTGGGAAGGTGTGAAGCCGGTAATAGAGTCATGGACAGCATTCCTATAATCCAGCAGAAAGAGGGGGAGTTTCTTGTCCTAGTCCTCTTGATTCCTAGATACCAGGAGCGAAAGGTTGTTCAAAATAGTGCGATTAAACCTCTCCACCATGCCGTCAGATTGTGGGTGTAAAGGCATAGTCTGGGTTTTATCAATTCTGAGAAACTGACATAGTCCTTTAAAATCTTCAGAGGTAAAGTTTGTTCCTTGGTCGGAATGAAGTTGCAGAGGGATTCCATATCTGGAAATCCATTTTTGCACCAGTACCTTTGCTATGGTCATAGCTTCTTGATCAGGAATAGGATATGCTTCGGACCATTTTGAGAAATAGTCAATGACAACTAGGATGTACTTTTTGCAAGCCGAAGTTCGAGGAAGAGGTCTCAGGATGCCGAAACATCATTATAATGTAGTTTTCCACGGCTTTGTTTCTTCGGTTTTTAGGAGCGTCACAAGCTTGACACCATTTTTCAACATTGTCTTAAGCCCTAGCCCAGTAGAGGCGCTTGCAAAATTTCTGCAAGGTCTTAATTTTGCCAAAATAGTCCCCAGTTAATCCATTATGCAACTATTCTAGAACCTTCAGAATCCTGGACTGAGGGAGTGCTAATTGCCACCAAAGCGTCTTGCTGTCGTGAGACTCCCATTTATGATACAGACTCCATTTCTCAGACGAAGCTAATCCCACAAAGCCCAGTATTGTTTTGTTGCCAGACTACATGACACTATTTCTTGCCAACTGGGCATATCGCTTGATTTTTCCATAAATTCCACAATAGGTTTGATGTTGGGGTGCGACCCACTTTGTGGGCAAGGCCCACCTCCTCGTGGTGCACCCTGGTAATGTTGCTGGCAACGGCAAAGAAGGCTTACCTGTTAATATGGATGTTGTATTAACATTGGTGATGCTGCATCGCTCGTCGCACAGTCAAAAAAAGGAGTGCGTTGGAAGTTTAGGCAGAGGGCCCCCTTCGAAAAGTTCTCAGATGGTGCATAACTCCTAGAGACCCATTACTACAAAGCTTGCCAAAGTGTGGCGATTTTTTAGGTTGGGGAGAGTGGGGGTGTTAAAATAGGAATCAACTCTTTCTGGTTCCATAAAACACATCTTTGGAATCGAAATCTATTTTAAAATCGTCTACTAAAACTATTTTACAATCTTCAGAGGTATATTCCAACTATACTTCACATTAAATACTGTTTGGAATAGGCATCATAATCCATGAGTGTGCCGTGCCCGCCTTGTTAAATAAAACGCATCTTTGGAACTGAAATCTTTCTTAAAATCACCTACTAAAACTGTCTTACAGCCTTCGCCAAGCATATTCCAACCATCCTCTACCGTTTTAAATATTGTTTGGAACGGGCATCATAATCCATGAGCGTGCCGTGTTTGTCTTTCTTGTTCCACAAACACTTCTTCAGAATTGAAATCTATATTAAAATCGCCTACCAAAACTGTTTAACAATTTTCGTCAGGCATAGTCTAACTATACTTCACCTTTATAAGTACCGTTTGGAAAGTGTATCATAATCTATGAGTGCAGTGTATTTGTCTTCTCTGTTCCATAAAACACTTTTTCGGAATTAAAATCTATATTAAAATCGCCTACTAAAACTATTTTACAATATTCGCCAGAATTGCCACTAAACTTAGGGATCAATTATCGAAAATTGCAAACCTTTTGCAACTTTCAACATTTTATTAATCCTCTCCCCCTCCATAGATGGCAAAGACATCTGAAAAGATCTTCATCATGACCAGGACCGGCCACAGGGGGGATGCTGCGGATGCAAAGGACCTGGGCCCCGGCCTGGGAATTCCTGTGAATTATTGGGCCTGGGAACGGTATTTAAGATGACCCAGACTTTATTATCGAAATCTTTGGTGAAGACTAATGTGGAAGACAAAGAAGGAGGTCTGCAGTGTGAGACCTGGAGTAGACATTGCTTATGCCCAGACAGCACATAAGCTTAAATCAAGCTTGACATTTCTTTGAATTTGACGCATTAATGCAAGCTTGACAGTTGAACTCATTCTAAGCTGGCAACAAGCTTGCAGGAGTCAAGTTGAATTGTCAAGCTTAAATACAGCTTGATTTAAGCTTGGCAATTGCTACTCACTTGATTTTTCCTTTTTAAAGGAGCGTTGATGGCGCCATCTGTGAAAGAGTATGGACATTAATTGTCAAGCATCCTCAAATTTGCTGAAAGTTCGTAAATGATGTGTTTATTTTATTACCAGTGCCATATTACCGGCAAGGCAAACGGGGCAACTGCCTAGGGCCTACAGATTTTAGGGCCCAAAAATCTTACATCTTACACTTTTGTAGATTTAAAATAAAATTACAAAGGATAAAAAAAAAATTCAGAAGTTAAATAATTTTTTTAATTATAAAGTATGAACAATGAAAATAATTCAAATTTACATTTGTATAAATTAATTTAAACTTATTTTTAATTCTTCGAAATGCTCTATATCGATATAGCATACCAATATGTAGGAAAATAACTAACCACATTTGTAAAGAGAATTTTTAGCGTTAAAAAATAGCAAAATTTTTCAATTATTTGTTATTATAAGAAATATTTACAAAAATGACTAAAGTGTTTGTATTCCATACATGTTATGTTAGCAACTGTGATATAGCATTTCGAAGTAACGTTTAACTATCTGTTTCTTTGATTTCAGATTACTTAACACAAAATTTGTGTTAAGTAAGTAAACCCATTCTATATTTCCAAATATGGAAATTCTTCAAAATAATATACAATTATACTACGAAATTGATTTCAAAATCAGTCGTTTGTCTCGATTTTGGCCAGCGGCAGTATTACTCATGAGTGTTGCAAAAGTTTTAAAACATGTGTTGCTCTTAAGTTTATATTATGTTTATTTCCCTATTAGTAGAGTCTCTAAATCACACATAAAATTCTTTTAATTTTGATGCATCCTAAGGAAAAATAAAAAAAAACAAATAACATATCGCCTACTTATCAATCTGGCCAGAAAACCGCTTAATAATTCACTTCAAATTTTAGTCATAGCTGCACAAGGCTCCAGTGGCTGAATGGATAACGCGCTCGGCTACGAATCGAAAAGTCCCGGGTTCTATTCCTAGCCACGAACACTCGATGGAAACAGATTAAAATAACTTAAAATTACAGCATAGAGGGGGAAAATGCACGGAAAAATAAAGTATGTGGGGCACGTTCGCCAGCGGGCGCCCCGTGTATTTAGAAAATTTTTTAAGCTTGAAATGTCAAGCTTAAGCTGGGCAAGCGTAAACTAGAACACTTGATTCAAGCTTGCACCAAGCTTACACGCCTGGAATTTTCAAGCTTAATTCAAGCTTATTGACTTGATAAATCAAGCTTGCTGCAAGTTTGCTGTGCTGTCTGGGTGCGGGCCCCCTTTCGTTCTGATATAAACATATGCATTCACACAAACTTCAAACATAAATAGTTTTTTGAGTATATTGATCATACAGGTATACGTATGTGTGATGCATATACATTTCTACTGTAGGTAACAGTGTCGTTTTATAATTTCGGGGCACCCTTATTCAACGGGGCCCCCGGCTAACTGCCCTGTTTGCTCTTGACTTTAGTCAGGCTCTGGGAATAAGCTCCACTGTAAAAAGAAGGTACTTAGAAATAAACAAAATGCACTCATTTCTGAGCATTTTGTTATCTTGTAATAGGTCCGAGTACTTTACTCTTACATTTAAGGAACACATGTATTAATTTCTTGAATTTTAATTTACATTTAGGCACATCATGTACTTGATTATGACGCAAATGTACTTAAAAAGTACAAGTACATTAAAGTACTCTCTTTTTGACAGTGTCCTTTTCTTTGTAAAAACCATTTTCATAAATTTCCCAGTTCGCTGTTTCACAAAGTTATTAAAAAGATCATTTCAAGCTTGAATACTCATTTACCCTTTAACGCGCAGTGATCCTGCTCTGGGAAAACCCAACTCAGACGTTCTGACTGTTGATTGTCACGAAGAATAGATTGGATTTCTATAAAAATAGTTGTGGGGGACATAGCTCCACAAGAATCCTTTACTTTATAGCACGTCATTTCCCGTCAAAAAACCGTCACGATTATTTTTAACAGCACTGACATCTGCTGAAAAATGGAAGAATGCGAGAACAGCTGAATAGATTGCCCAATGCTGAAAAAAGGGCAGACGTTGGCATACGCACAGCCAGCTGCCGTCAAAAAAAGGGTATCTAGATCTGTGGCACGCGATGAACATTTCGATCGTCCGCATCTTGCTAGTAGTTGAGTCGAGCGATGGCCTTTTTTCAGCATTGGGAAAGGGTTGCGCCTCAAAGGGTTAAGTCTTATTGTTGCGTCTGCTGCAGAGTACGATTGACTTCTGATCAGTGGCAGAAATTTAACCATTTGATATTTACTGTTTTAATTTGGGGCCCCATGATTTCAGAAAATGTTTTCTTTTCTCTCCTCCATCCCACTTCTTTAGAAAAAAATATACATATAAATATATAAATCCCAATCCAGAATGTTACTAGCTATTGGGCTGTGAAAACTGTATTAACAATAATACTACATATCAAAATTAACTCCAGACTGAAAATATAGGACATTAGGTACGGCAAAATCAATGAAGACCATCCGAAAACAGTACTAGGATTTTCAAATTTTTTTGCTGTGTTCAATAATAAATCATATTTAAGCATAAAAATCTACAAAATACGAAATGAACGTGAATACAGGTCCTGATTAGACATTCGGGGCCCTAAAAGACTTAAATTTGGGGTAGACTTTAATGCAGTAGAATCTCTTTAATGCGATTGGTATTGTGGAGCCCCAAACAATGCTTGCAACCGCGCCTTTTCAGATAGAAGGCTGGCCCTGACCGTTAAAGTTCATGTCTGTAACAGCTGTCTACAAGATCGCGTAGACAAAAATCTGGGCTAGAGCGAAATAGCACACTAGTTTTAAAAAGAGGGAAGTAAGAGATTACTGGATAATTTGTCCGTTTCTGCTTTAATGAACCACTCTGTACCTTAACACAAAACTTAACTGATGATGTACTTTTGATTGTTAAAAGAACATTTGAAACTTACTAGATTTTCCAAAGCTCTTGTGCTTTATACTTTGTCTATAAAATTTTATACCATTCTCTTTCTCATGCTGTTCAATAACTTTCCAAACTTCCTCAAGATTTGTTACATAAAAGGGCCAAACCTTTTCAGTCCAATGCATTTCACCCAAGAAAAACAAATGAAAAACATTAGATATACTTCTGACGATTTTAGACGCAGAGCAGAGTTGTTACCATGTTTGTTATCGCGGGAAAGGGAAAATATGCATATACGCGAATCCTGCTAGGGAAACGTTTCCCCCATGGTCTCCCCCTGCCAGCAGTAAAGCAAAACCAAAACTGAAAAATGTATTAGTGCGTTTGCGTTTCCTGCACGTATTTATGAAAATAAGTGTGTTCTTAAATACGGACGAAGGAGCTTTGGATATACCCTAGCGAGTATTGCACAAACTACTTTGATATGTTTAGAAATTATTTTCTATTGAGGGTTGTCTACAAAAGGTTAGTTTAGAAAGTCATACTGATATGTCTTCTTTGAGTAATTTTAAGTGTTTGCGCATGTGTCGAATATTATTGCGCACACCACTTTTTATCTGATTTTGCTGATCTAGAAGAGAAAGCAGCAAGACCCCATGCCCATAGCCAGCCACAAATTATGGCGATATAAATCTGTTTATTGTGTAGATTTTTGCTGAAATGTCTCTCTTTACAGAGAGAACTCAGCTAATACTTGCGATGAGTGTACCGATGAACTATCTAGAACTTTTTTTAAAGTGTGATCTTTTCCTTTTATTGATATGATTGTCCACTAAATCTATGTTAATGAATACTGTTGTCGGTAGTCAGGTTATTTATCCCAAATCTGAGCCGCAAGCTCATCTCCTATGCGTGAGCTTTACCCCTCATTCTAATGTGTTTAAACATGAGGGGATCCCATCTTAGCAGCTGAGTATAACTTCCTGCTTTTTGCTTGTACTGTCCATGGAATCTACTCAAGCCAATGTCAAAGGCAATAATGGCCACGAAGAGAAAAACAAATTTTGGACAGCTGTTTACGATTATGAGGCTGTGGGAGACGACGAGTTATCGTTACGAAGAGGTGAGCAAGTGGAAGTTTTGTCTAAAGATTCCAAAATATCTGGAGATGAAGGTTGGTGGACGGGTAAAATTGGTGATAAAGTTGGGATATTCCCTAGCAATTTCGTGACTCAACAAGATGTAAATCACCTGGAGCAAGTGGGTAACAGCAGCAGACCTTTCGAAATATTGTTTTCTGAGCTGGAACTGGAGGAAGTGATTGGTGTTGGAGGGTTTGGAAAAGTTTACAGAGGCTTCTGGCGAGGAGAAGAAGTAGCTGTCAAAGCTGCTAGGCAAGATCCAGATGAAGATATTAGTGTCACCACTGAGAATGTTAGACAAGAAGCGAAACTCTTTTGGTTACTAAATCATCCTAATATAGTTACTCTCAAAGGAGTCTGCCTTGAAGAACCTAATTTATGTCTAGTAATGGAATATGCTCGTGGTGGACCCTTAAACAGAGTTCTCAGTGGGAGAAAGATTCCTCCAGATGTGCTTGTTAATTGGGCTATTCAGATAGCTCGGGGAATGAACTACTTGCATTATGAAGCTCCTGTTTCATTAATTCACCGTGATTTAAAATCGAGTAATGGTAAGAATATTTTTTTGCTTTTGAGGTAAATTATTTTGTTTGTTTGACTCTTTAAATGCAGCAAGAAAAACAATAACTAAGAATTAAAATGATACTCATGATCAGTGGCGCACACAAGGGAGGCATCCAGGGGGTCTGACATCCTCCCCCAAGAGAGTTATCAGCTTTGTTTCGTTCCATTATAATGCAGTTACTGACTTTTTCAAATTATAATTTTTATCAGTTAAGACAAGTAAATAAAACATAATTCAATATATACGAGTGTATTGAAGTTCAAGAAGACTTTATTGAAGTTAGATACAAAAAGTCCGTGTCACATCAATATATGCTGGACCCCTTCCAAGAGAAAATCCTGTGTGTGCCACTGCTCATGATGTTAACAAATTTTATGATGAATGTGTAAACAAAGATGCTACATAAAATATCTTATGTTTAACTCCAACATGGCACCAGTGGCATAGCCAGAACAAATTATTAGCATGGATCTTCATAAATTCATTTGCGGATCCAGAAGAGGGGGGGGGGGCAGTTAGGGGCATGTACCCATCTCTCCCCCCTAAGTTTACGCCATAGAAGATTGACTTGTTTTGTTAATTAAAGTACCATAATTTCCTGCCGATAATCCACACAAGCATGTAATCCGCAGACGATTTTATCAGCCTTTAAAAAAAATTGCATTGTATAATCTGTAGCAGAGTACCAATATTTTTCATAAACTGTGTTTTTAATGCACGTCGATATCAAAATAAAATACAATTCATGCAACATTTATGATAAATAAATTATAAAATTTTTTTTTGTTGTTGTTAACTATGCATATATGTAGTGGAAAAATTCAACTTATATTTCTTGAAAAGTAGCTATCTAAATGCCGCTGCTCAAATGAATAGCATAAAGCGTCAAGATGGTTATCAAGCAAAATAAAATTTCTACTTTTAAGTACAGTAAAAGCTTGATTATCCGGCATTGCTTGCTGTTAAAATGCCAGAAAATATCAACTTCCCTCTTTCCCCTCCCCCTAGTCTTCTTACAAGATTGATTAACTCCACTGCAAACCACAACTGTCCAAACTTGGTGATGGAACAGTGAAGGTGGGATGCAAATTTCAAACTGCCAGAGGCTATCAATATTTCCATGGGGAATAATTCCGTAAGAGGGGGCATGTTTAGTTGGCGACTTTTTTTTTTTTTTGCCGCCAATGTCTAACCTTGGCAGCTTTTTTTCTCACCAACATAACATAAACCTAAAACTACACTACACTTATCTAACACCTTACTAAAACATTTGTAGACATTTCAAATGCAATTAAAAAGAAAATGACCATAAACAAAGCACTAACTCTGGGCTATGTGTACGTTAAAAAATAAATAACTTCAAAAAAGGCAAAATACTAAAATATGGTGCTGCAGAAAAATATGCAGCAAATTTCCCTTAAAATGTTAAAATCACTTTAAAATTAATAGAAAAACACTTAAACAAACCAACTACCTCCCCCCCCCCCCCTAAGTAGTGTATCTGAATGTGTTTTCTGCAAATCCTTGTAAGTAATCCCATTTATTGAATAAAATTATCCATATTTCTTAACTAAAAATCTCCATTTTTTCATCACAATTCATTATTATGAAATTCTCATAAAATTAAAACAATCCAACATACCATAACCTTTATATAAATACCGGGTGATCCAAAAGTCAGGACAAACTTTAAAAATTCATTAAAAAAGAGCAAATAATGATAGAAAATTCCAGTTTGCACAAATTGGTTTAGGGTATGATGCGGTTTTTTTTGATGACAAGAAAGTTTGTAGTTCCAAATGTTACCAGTAGGTGGTGCTGACATGCACAATGGGAACCAAATTTCCGATTTAAATAATTCCGAAATCTGTGTAATGCTTTCTATGCAAACTGTAATTTTTTATCATGATTTGTTCTTTTTTAATGAATTTTTAAACTTTGGTGCACTCAGGATGCATCAAATGCTAGTGAAAAGTTCAAAAATTCATTAAAAAAGAACAAATCATGATACAAAATTGCTGTTTGCATAGAAAGCATTACAGAGATTTCGGATTTTTTTAAATTGGAAATTTGGTTCCAATTGTGCATGTCAGTGCCACCTACCGGTAACATTTGGAACTACAAACTTTCTTGTCATTAAAAAAAAAAACCCCATCATACCCTAAACCTATATGTGCAAACCACAATATTCTATCATTAATAGCTCTTTTTTAATTAATTTTTAAAGTTTGTCCTGACTTTTGGATCGCCCGGTAGATACGCTACAATAGCAGTAATTTTAAATACCAATATAGTAAATCATTCAATAAATATTTAAATAAACAAAAGCCCCTACCTCAAATCTTCTATTTAATTCCTTATATAATGCATCAAAAAGCTCCAAAAAAGCAGAATTTAAGCCTATCTCAGATACGTTTAATATTCTGCCCAACTAACATTCTCAAATTTTCACTAAAATTCATATACAACACATCTTAACATAAAGCAAATTTCTTATAGTTTTAGACTTTGTACTTTCGCTTTTCAAAATACACTGCATGAAATGAATGGAATGCATTCAAACTGCACATGCATACAGAGGGAGACTGTTACTTCCACATACAGCTTGGAGCACTTCTAAAGGCCATTTCGGTTCGAGTTCTACAAGCATGCGTGCATTACTTTTCAACCTACCTTCATAAAAATGGTAGAAAATATTTTGTTTTAAAAAATCTCAATAATAGGATTGTATCTTTTCTAAATAGAATAATCGATACAATAAATAATAAAAAAATCGGATAAAATATTCATTATCGTTCAAATGTTTTTACAGGATATAATAATCTTAAATGTGATCAAGTATTTTGTGAGTTTCTTTGTGGAGCAAGAGTATCAGTAAACACCCTTTGTTTTCAGTTTGCCTGGGGTTATGGCTTCCAGGATACCCGACTGTCTTGTGTTTATGCAAAGATCCTCCTCATTCCAATTATTTTATCTGAATGAACTTACTGACATATGCGACCTTGACCTGTGGTTTCAACCAGCTAAAAGCAATTCTTTTATATTTAATGCTGTTAAATTCTGTGATTACTATTATAATTTATCAGAGCTGCGGATTCTCAAAATATAAAAAATGGCATACATTCTATATTTAATTATTGTTTGAAATAATAATTCGACTGTGTTCAAACACTGTAAAATGTAAATAAATTCTTATAAAAAAAAATGAAATTCTGTTTGTCAGTTTGTAGATTTGTTTAATATACAAACCCACAAAAATGGACCTATCAGCCTGAAATTTTGCACAGATGTGTAAAATAATATAGAATAAATGACAGTCCACTTTAAAACTTTGAAAGTCCACCTGTTCCCGGAGTAAAAGAGATTTTTTAATGTTTTCCATGCAGAAAGCTTTCTGTAATTGTAGCCCCTGTAGTGAAAAAAGTATGAAATAAGCATCGTGGTTGCCATGTGTGGCAATTTTTCTGAAAAAAATGTTTAAAATTCTTAAAGTAAAAATAAAAGAATAATAATGATTTTTTTTTTTTTATATTTGTAAGGTGTGCATGGGAAATCAGAGCAGAAATGAAATGTTTTATATGCAAAACAATAAGTATTGAATGTAGGCTAATATGTAAAATTTTTTAGTTTGGCGAAAATAAAATGGCTGATATGCCGATTTTGTGAAAGTGAGTTCTAGTGGTTTGCACAGTTTTAGGCTTGGCACAATTTACTGAGAGCTTAAGGAAATAGCATTTTTGGAAAGCTCAACTCGCTTTTCAGAGAAAATCTTCAGAAATAGCCACAAATAGTTCCTGTATATTGAGTCATTTTGAAAAGTTTGATTACAACTTCATTAAAAAATTATTCAATTTGTTGTCTCCAAATGCACGGGCCGTAGCATTTGCTACTTCTGCTATATTGCTAATCTGGCACTGCTTATCGTAAACTTTGACGACTTATCTGGCTTGGCGACCTGCCCCCCCTTACAGTATATATCCTTTGCATGAATCACGGTGCTATGGGAAAGGGGGGGGGGTAAGACTAAATGCTCACAAAACACATGTTACAAAAACAAAACATTTCTCTGTTGATCATGAGGATAAAAATCAATGCAATCTTACATTTGGATGATTCAACTGTGTTATCTCTGAACAGAAGCTTGGGAGGGGGACAAAAAACAACACCTGTCTTTATTTTATTTTTTAAAAAATCATTCTCTTACAAGGGGAGGTTTAGACGTTGGGATCACCGATTTTGATGAAATGCTGATAGGTTATAGGGGACCCACCGTAAAGTAAAATGTGAAAGAATTAACCGCCAACTCTTGCTTATTTTCGAGAAAATTCATTTAAACATTTGATACATTGTCATCTATCAATTATTTGGCATATATTTTGCACTCTCAGGGTGCCATGGATCTGCTGAACTCCAGAGATCGGAAGGTCCGAAGTTTGAATCAGACTCATTATGGAAAAAAAGAAAAAGCATGCATTTCTACTGCTCTAACATTTACTTGTCCGGAAAGGGTTTGCAGTCGCCCAAAGCTTTCAAATCTTGGAATACCACTTCTGAAATCCGATGGTGTCCACAGATGTCTATTAAAAATTGCACGTGTTTTAACTGCCTTCCACAAATACCCTAGTAGCACAATTAGTCCAAAAAACGTTTAAAACACATTTTTTAACATCAAAAAACGTGTTTCCAATGTAATTTAAACATTTTTTGAACTAGTTGTGCTACTAGGGTAGAACAAGAAAAAGTAGTCATTTCATTTCAGTGTCCATTCCTGGCAAAATTGCTTCTTTATCTAATTGGATTTTTTTTTAAACCAAAGTTTGCGATGGACAATGAAAAACAAATTTTATAAAAAATATTTGCAATATTTTTATAAGTGGATTTTGTCTCAATTGTTTTTACTGTGTGATTTCTATGCAATTATTTTTTGTCTCTTAAAATTACATAAAACATTTTGAAGGAGACCGATTATTTGGCTAAATATTAAATTTTGCTATTTCTTTTTTGTTTTGTAGTGATGATTGTACTTCAGATTGTAAAAAAATAAATTCATAATTTGATTAGGGTCTAATTTTACAGAAAAATTTCTGTATTCCAATTTCAGGTTGAGTTATATTTCAGCATTGACTTATAAACCATAACTGAACACTAGTTATATAATATATATATATATATATATATATTATATCTATATATCTATATATATATATATATATATATATATATATATATATATATATATATATATATAAAGGCTATATTTAAACACTTATCCGGAATAAGCTCGTTAATTGGCACCATGTGCTATCTATTTTTTTATATTTTCTTCACTTTATCATTGGATTATCTTGGGATTTCACTTCACGTAAGTAAGCTATTATATATTATATATATATATATATATATATATATATATCTATATAAATAAAATTAGACTTTTGTCTGTACATTTCTTGGAATTCAAAAATTTTGCGATTTTTATCCGTTTCAAGCACCTGGGAATCCGATGCGACCCTCAAAAAAAAGTTTGTCTGTCTGTCATTCTGTCCGTGACGCTTTTTTTGTTTAAGCATCACGTAAAAACGACTGAAGCGAATGATATGAAATTGGGTGTCATGATAAGTGGTCACTCAACTTAAAACATAGGCGTCGACTTTTAAAAAAAATCTTGATTAGATTTTCAGATTTTGCGAAAATCGTTTCAAACTGCGTAAATTTGTGTTCAAGCATCACGTAAAAACGACTGAAGCGAATGATATGAAATTGGGTGCCATGATAGGTGGTCACTCAACTTAAAGCATAGGCGTTCAATTTTTAAAAAATCCTGATTGGATTTTGAAATTTTGCGAAAATCATTTCAAACTGCGTAAATTTGTGTTCGCACCACACGTAATAACTGCAAAGGTGAAAAAATGATATTTGATGAAATGATAGGTGGTCACTCACCTTAAACTATAAGCATCTAATTAAAAAAAATCCATCAGATTTCGAGATTTTGTGAAAATCGTTTAAAACTTAGTGAATCTTTGGTCCCGTATTACGTAATAACGACTAAAGCGAATGATATGAAATTTGTCACACGATAGATGGTTGTCAACATAAACTATAGGAGTCCAATTTTTAAACATTTTTATTAGATTTTGAGATTTTGTGATAATTCTCTCAAAATACGTTTATATTTCTTCAAACATCACGTAATAACGACTAATACGAATGATACGAAATTGAGTGATAGGATAGGTAGTTGCTAATCTTAATTTATAGGCGTTGAATTTTAAAAATATTTTGCTTACATTTTGAGATTTTTCGAAAATCGTTTTAAAATGCTGAAATTTTGTTCCAGCATCACGAAATAAAGACTGCAGGGAATGAAACGAAATTGGTTGACAGGATAGGTTGTCACTCAACTTAAATTCTAGGCTTCCAATTTTTCAAAAATGTTGATTAGATTTTGAGATTTTGCAAAAATTATTTCAATATGCGTAAATATTCATTCGCGCATCACATAATTACGACTAAAGCGAATGAAATGATATTACTTAGTTACTCTCTAACCTGTAATATTTTAACAATACATGAAAATTATAACTTCGCTTTCTTTACTTTTGCAACATACTACATCCATTCTGTGTACTCCTACAATGCTGACGAAAGTTCTTGCTTTTTGGAAATTTTCATTCACTAACCCGTCGAGGACGGGTACTTCAGCTAGTATATATATATATATATATTAAAGGCAGGCACTTGCTGATTAGGCATTGTTCACTACAACTGCCCAAAGGTATTGTGGCCCATTTTTTATGGTGGCAACTAGTGGTGGCCAGTGTAATCCCCTCTATGAAGGGACAGACAAGTTAACATCCGACCTGGACCCAAGGTGTGAGAGAATGGTTTTTAAGCCACTACACCACCGGGGCAGCATTTTTATGAAGTGTACTTCTATAATTTTTTTAATTTAAATATATTACAGTAGAAAATGAAGTGTAGTGTCATGTATAAACATTGTCTTGTTAGTTAAATTGTTAACCCTTTAACGTGCAGTGTTCCCGCTCTGGGATCACCAAACTCTGACGTTTTGACTGTTGCCAGTCACGAAGAATAGATTTGATTTCTATAAAAATAGTTGTGGACGACATAGCTCCATGAGAATCCTTTACTTTTTAGCACGTCATTTCCCATAAAAAAATTGTCGCGATTCTTTTGAACAGCACTGACATCCGCTGAATAATGGAAGAATGCGAGAACAGCCGGATAGATTGCCCAATGCTGAATAAAGGCCGGCCGTTGCCATTGCTCGACTTAACTACCAGCAAGATGGCGGACGATCGAAACGTTCATCGCGTGCCACAGATCTAGAGACCCTTTTTTGACGCAGCTGGCTGTGCGTATGGCAATGGCTGCCCTTTTTTCAGCATTGGGAAAGGGTTAAGCATTTTACATGTACTACTATGTTTTACTAAAAGTTATGTTTGAATTTATGAGCCACACACATACTGTGAATGTATATTTATCTATATATATATATATATATATATATATATATTGTGCATTTTTTTTCTTTTCAGTTCTCATTAGTGAACCACTTGAAAATGGCCATTTAAGAAATAAATCTTTAAAAATAACTGACTTTGGTCTTGCCAGAGAAGTTTATAAAACTACACGAATGTCTGCTGCTGGTACTTATGCATGGATGGCTCCTGAAGTCATTAAATCCTCTACATTTTCAAAAGCTAGTGATGTCTGGAGGTATTATCATATGCTTGATCTTATATAGTTAATCTACTTATAAAAAGTGTGTTACAGATAAACGACTATTTTTTTTGTTATATTATCAATAAACATTGTTACCAGTTTGTCACTTTTTGTCCAGCTGTAAACAAATACAGAAGTGTTTTTACTTTGCATCATAAAGGACTTTAAAAGGCTGTAGAATAATTCCCTCAGATTGAATTCTAATTTCATTAAAGAGCTATTTGAAAGCAAAATTTAAAAGTAGTTTTCCTACAGCTACAAACCCAAAAACTAAGCAGTTTCCTGCAACAATATGAACCTTGTTTTCTTGTTAGGTTTTTTTTAATAAGTTAGCACCTGTTTATCATTTAATAAATCCCATTGCACTTACTGAAGAGTATGGTAAAAGATGCTAAAAGCATAAACTGAATAAAAAGGACTCTAACTGAAGCGAAATGTATTTGTATAATTGTCATAAAAGAACATTTATGTCTAAATCTCATTTTCCTAACATTTTCCAACTATACTATTTGTTTTCATCAAACCAATGTAATTTTATGCTGCTTTTAAGGAATTAAAAAAAAGTATTGCTAAATAAATTATTTACTTGGAGTTTGAGAAACAGTCTCCCCCCCCCCCTTTATGTGTTGGAACATTTATACTATTAAATTCACAAATAACTTAATACACTGAAACCTGCATGTAACAATTTTGTCTATAATGATATTTCCTTTGGTCCCAATGGGAATCCTATTGACTTAATATATTTTAAACCGCTGTCTATATTCACTTTTTACACGCATCTGTTTATAGCGATAATTTTAAGGCTTACAAAACATTTTGTTGTATGCATAACAGTGGCGGCCCGTGGTCAAAAATGTTAGTGCAGCCGGAAACATATGACCTCCCCCTTCCTCTTCCTCTGGACAGGAATGGAAAATCTTTGTTACTGAATTCAAAAGCTGGTGGATTAAGCCCTCACCCAGGATTAAAAAAAAAAAAAAAATTACATAAAAAATGTAAGAGATCCTATTTTACTTCCATAAAATGGACATAAATTTCAACCAGCCGCTCCTATCCTCAAAATTGCATTAATCCATGTCTGATTCGAAGTTTCCTGAGAATTTTTTTTTGTAATGCTAACTTGAGAAGAAAAGAAAACTTACTTATTTTTTATAAGTCAAATCAATCGTCCTTTCTTTTAAACTTGCAAATCAGTCAGTGATGTCCTCATAAAAATGCGTTGTTTTAATTCAGATATCAGTAATTTTAAAATTCCCCATGTTTAAAGAATTTTCTCGCTTGCCATGTCCTCTTAATGCCAGTTCTTGCTTACTTAAAAACAATACTGCTTTGATGGGTAATTGCATGAAGCATCTATTCAGGCTTACCTTCTTGATAAATTCAGCAATATAAAGTCGAGAGTTTTCCTTTAATGCATCCGCAATTTAGCTTCCACTTCTTATCAACTGCTTAAATTTTAAAGAATTTTTTAAATGCTCGATTGAGCTTTCATGTGTTTTACATGCTTGTGTGATGATGGTTAATCCATCCTATCCAGTACCATTCCAAACGCTCTTTTTTATCTCAACGATTAAACACGGCCAACAAAACATTTTTTTGTAAATAAAAACTGCCCCATAGCCACAAGAATAGTGCATATCATGATGAATGGAAGCTTCGGTCATGCTGTGACGAACCTGCTTTTTTCTTATGAATGGACAAATTTGGTGTCGGTCTATTTTCTTTTAGTGGTTGTCGTTTATCATCTTCTTTCCATGTGTTAAATGGAGTTTCAAGCAAGATGCAAACTGGATAATAACGGGGCTCCATGTTTCAAAACGGTTAAATCATAGATTCCAATAACACATGGACTCAGTAACAAAAGCTAAAAACTTTCAACCTTCCCAGACAAAACAAATAAAAACAAAAAACTCTATTGTTTCCGTTAGAATGAGCTAGAACAGCGGTTCTCAACCTTTTAACGTTGTGCCCCCCCAACAAAGGCTAACTTACAGTGCCGTTCCCCCTCCCTCCCCCTCACATTTTTCACCATACAGAGTTTTTTAATCTTTAATAATGAACATTTTAAGCAAAAATGGATATATTTTTCAGTAAAAATGAGAATAAATAAGATGATTTTTTAAAAACATGTTTGTAAAATGTTTTAAAAAACATGTAAAATGTTTTTTAAAACATTTTACAAACATTTAAGATGATTTTTTAAAAACATTTTAAAAACATTTTACAAACATTTAAGATGATTTTTTAAAAACATTTTAAAAACATTGCGTTTTTATTGATTTTTTAAAAACATTAAAAACGCAAAACATTTTAAAATCACTACTTGCTCTATAATTTTTCTCGCTAGAACATATATTCTATGTCTTCTCCCTCACTTCTCGTCCGAGCCAATCAGTTCGTCGAATTCACAAGTACAGCAAAAGTCAGAAAACCTTTCTTCAGCTGAGTCTTAGCTAAAACACCCTATGCTATCCTAACTGCTTATGTAGTTGTTACCATGGCAACGGTGCTGCCAATTCCTTAATCAGTGCTGAGGGATGTACCAAGGACTTTCGCAGTTGACTTGTGGGAAGATTAAAGGGTTTTTTTTCTGAATGAGCGATCCGGCCGTTACTACAACACTTTTTTTTTTTTTAAAGATTTTTAAAAAATTTACCATAGGAATTCCATAATTCTAATCTGAATTTAAGAAAATTTATAGAATAAATTATTTTAAAGTATGTGCTGATAATTTCAAGTGCAGCCCGGCAGTACTTGCTGTATCCCACGAGCCGCCACTGATGCATAACACAATACGTTTACTTTGAAAAACAGTACCTGCAGTCCAATGAAGCATTGCAACATTGCATAATGAAGCATTGCAACTTGCTAGTGAAAAAAATAATAAACTTTATCAATCATATAACACCTTGTTTCTTGAAATTTGTTCTGCACTAAAGCCTTTTATCTATGATGGGGTGGCATAAAACATTGGGATTTGAAGAAAAAGGGTTTTATTTATTTATTTTGTATAAAACTATAACACTATAAAATTAACACATCTACCTTTTATGCACACTTTTATGAATATTTTTCGTAAAAAATTTAAATAAAAATTTCCATTTATTGAAACATGGAAGCAGACAAAGAGTTTGTGGTTTATAATATAGCAAACCTCAAATCAAAAGAAGATAATGAATACATAAAAAACATGCCTTGTCCCCCACTTTTATTAAGCAAATTCATTATCCGACTTTAAAATCACTATACAAGGCATGCTCATTGATGATTGAAGTGTCATTATGCATGGCAAATCTATTTTACTTTTATTTTGATTATTAGAAAACATCGTTAATGCTCAAATAATGTAGAAAAACTCAGCCTGTCTTATATTTATTTTAGATTCCTACAGTATCATTATACACAAGTTTCATTCTAATTTCTTTATATAATTAAACGGATGTTTCTCAAAGATTTTTACCAAAACTCACTTTTATCTTAACTCTATTTTCTCTTTGATCATTGTTTTTATCTTTGGTTAGTTGCATTTTTAGTTAGTCTATCTCATCCTAAATGTTTTGTAAATAAAACTCATGTTTTATATTTCATATTTGAGTCATTAATTCTTATTTATTATTCATACATAAAAACAACAAAATTTTCTTTCAACAAAATTTTTTAATTATTAATTCATTTAAGTTTTTTTTTCCATGGGGGGGGGGGGTTCTATAGTGCTGACCTCTTGTAAACATGGTAAGGGCAGCTGGAGCTTGGAGGTTTCCAAACCCTCGCAACTACTGGCTACCATTTTGCATAATAAATAGAACTTATAAAAAAAAAAAAATTATAAAGGCAGATTATAAACAGTTGATGCCCCCCCCCTTGCCGAAATTTTTGTAACATAAAGTCCATATTTTTTTCATTTTTACTAATGTCTGTACCCTCACCCCCCCCCCCCCCCCACTTGAAGGAAGTCTGCGTGCACGACTGGTGCACACTGCACATTGTACTTTGGCTCCAAATGGCTCAAACTACCACTTTCATCTGCTCTCAAACCAACCCATATGTAAACACTCAAATGCCTTCTTTTGTAAACAACATGAGCTAGGATTAGGCTTTCTTTTTCCCTTTTCTGTATCTGGTTCCCCTTGCCATCCCCTCTTTTTTTAACTTCTTAACTGTGGTGTACATTTTAGAAAACCACATCAAAATCAAAAATGAAAATAAGTTAAAATTTTGTTCATTATATCAATAAAAAGGTTTAAAAAATGTTATTTTGTAAAAAAAAAAAAAAAAAAAAAAAAAAAATGAAATGCTAATAAAATAGTTTAATATAGCAGTAATAGTAGCTTAAATCAGAGATGCCCAATGTGGGTAATTTTTTACCATTTTGGTTATTTTCAGCAGCACTGGCTATTAAAAAAAAAAATAATAATAATAATAATCACTCAGTTTTTGACTATTTTGAGAAGCCATATCTTCAAAAACCTGTCTCAAATAGCGTATTCGCTTGCAATCGTCTCCAAATTTTCATGGGTATTCCTGCAGCTCTGCTGTTCTGTCATTTCTACTATTGGTTTTAGCTTCCAATCTTGAGAAAGTGACTGACCTCTAGAGTTATTTAGAGCGGCCACTGTCCTCTTTCTCTCTTGACAGGAAGTACAATCTTTCACACCCCCCCCTCCCCATTTCATTTTCAGTTTTAAAGTGATGCAAACTATTATTGCTGTGTCACCAGTTTACAAAAGCTGTTCTTTATCAGGGGTCAATCCAGGAACTTTTTCCAGAGTCCCATTTTTGTGAAAACGGCCTATTTATGTGAATTTCAATGTCTATTTTTATGTATTTTGACATCTATTTTTTTCAGTCATTTTTTTTTGTTAAAATAATTTACAAAATAAATTCAATTGCATAAAATGCTAATATAAATGTGTTTTATTTATTTGTATCTGTTTCAATACTGTTTGTATACTTATTTATTGATACTTATTTGTATCTGTTTCTGGACTGTTTCAATAGATTGATTGTATTTTTGTGAAGGGACGCTTTAATTGATTGTATTTTTGTGAAAGGCCCATTTTAATGATTGTACTTTAGTGAACAGGCCCTATGAGAGGAGGGGGGGGGTGCAGACGGGACACTGCCCCTGGGCCCTTGCGAGTTGAAAGAGTGAGCTCGTGTTCAGCTGAAGTGTGTCTGTGAATTTTTCAGAATGTGTTGCTAATTTCATTTATAGATCTGTAATTAAATCTGTAATTAAATCTGTAATTTAGTCGATTTTTTAAAAAAATAGACTAAATTTTGAATACATAATTCTAGAATGATTTAGATGGCAGAAGTTTTAATTCTACCATTTAAATATTAGTATTTTTTTCAAACTTCAAACATGAATTAAAAGTACCATTACATATCAGAAAAACCTCCCTCTCACTCTCTTTCTTTTTAGCATTTTATATGCATTTTAGCATTTTATTTCCTTCCGTCCCTCCTGTTTTTTCAAAACTTTTGTGCTTTACGAAAGGGGCCGGGAAGATTTTCGCCCCGCCCTATAAAATGTCTCGCGGAGACCCCATTTGTGAAGGGGGCCACAAAATAGACCCAAATTTCATCTTCATCAATCCTTGTTTATATGTTTGCTGTGTCAGGATACTTCATTTTCTAGAAGTTGTTCTGTGCACAAAAATAGTACAGTATTTTGAAAAACATTTCTATTGTGTGAAATGGAATATTCTCTTTTTATCAGCAATTCCATTTTTTAAAATATAATTATTAACCATCCAAGAGGTATTTTTAACATAAAATTAATTAACTTTTAATTTTAGCAACATTTAGCTAATTTTGACAAAAAATTATCCAGTCTTTGGCAGGAAGTGTATAAATTCCTGTATTCTTTATTACTTAAGCTGATGCTACTTATTTTATTAAGTTATGGGCCCCACCATGTTGGCCATGGTATATAAGGCACTGAGGAAAGTAGATAACAAAGTGTGAAAGTCCCGTACTCAGGCATGACTTGAAGCTGTTGATCTAATGGTCTGGAGTTTTGGCAGTTTTCTCCATATGTAATATGAATATGCTTAGAACCCCTTAAAAAGCTCTCCCAAGGCATCTCAAGTTATGATGTACGTGAAGAGGTCAAAGGGTAAAGAAATACAAGGATATTGAGTTTCTACATAATGAAGACATAAATCAGACATATTTTGTTTGTAGTAGCTTTAGTATTTTGCGCTCTCTTTAACTACTGTTGCAAAATGTTATTTTGTATAAATATTTGAATCTATTCTTGCAGTTATGGTGTGTTACTTTGGGAATTACTTACTGGAGAAACACCTTATAAAGGCATTGATGCACTTGCTGTAGCTTATGGTGTTGCTGTAAATAAACTAACATTGCCTATTCCTTCTACATGCCCAACGCCTTTTTCATCTTTAATGGAAGGTAATCTGTTTTGATAATTTTTTAATATCAGCACTTATTATTTTAATTGTTCTATCTTTCCCTATCGGAATATTTTTTGTAGTTGTCTTTAAATTCTAAATATTTATCCCTGTTCATGTATATCTTTGTATATCTTTGTTACTTTAATCCATTCATAAGACTAGCCTATACTCTTCAGATAGATGATGAAAATAGATTTCTTTGACATTTAATCAAATTATCTCTCTATGTATTTTATTTATTGATATTGTTATATACATAGTCAGATGAAAGAAAAAACTATATGCATATGCATGCACATCTATGCAACGTATTTGCGCTTTAGTGACTTAAAAAATATTTCTTTTTGGTAACTATTCATCTTTAAAAAAAAAAAAAAAAACTCACTGAAGCTTGGAATCATGGGAAAACTATCTGCAAGACCTTTGTATCCATGCATGACATGCATCTCTGACTATGATTATATATTACTTGTGGTCACCCAGAGTGTGGTTGAAATTAGACTGTAGTTCATAAAATTTTTGTTTCTAATTTGTCAAAGAGTGCACCTCTATTATCATTAATGTAATTTTTTAAAGTTTTGCTCTATAATGTCAACTACGTGAGTATGTACAAATTTGTCACTATCCATTAATTTTTCTTTTAAATGTGAACGATAGCAAAAATGAGGTATAGCTTTGGTAAGTCAAATGTAAGAACAATAACATGATTTTTGATAGTTCCTTGTGCTTGTTTTATTGGTATATTGTCCAGGTTTCGCCAAGGCTGTTCAGTTAATATGCCTATTTTTTACAAATGATATATAGTTTAAATAAAAAACTAACATAATTTCTGGAAGAAATGATGCATTCTAAGAAAATGGCACCAAAAATATTAAAACTGAAATGCTGCATCTGTGTAAATGCTGCTCTAAGTTAATATGTGTGTTATAAGGCTGGTAATAATGCTTTTCCCTTATAAAAACATGAAGTAAATGTAGTCTTTTCATCTGCAGTGACTTCAGATTCAAAACATTTTGCATTGCAAAACCTGCATTGTAAATCCATTAATCCACAATCAAAAGTAATAAAAATTCTTGGAAGACATCATTCAGTTCACATTTAAATATATCACTCAAAATAACTATCATCATTTTGTATGCTATTTAAATTTGCATTTGCCCTATTACTATGTGTACACAAATAATATATACAGTGAAATATCTCCTAGCAGCCACCCTCTAAATGGCCAATTTTTTATGGCAAGGATTTTTCAGCTCATAGACCTAATGTTAAAGTACCTCTATCAGCGGCTGCCCAACCCCCTCTAAACTGCCAACGAATGGGATCACCCATCTCATTTTTCGGGAAATTCTACTCACTCTGTGCTTTAATTTCCAGTGGAAAAACTCAAGATCAGGTTTATGGTCGACCCAGGAATAACTTGTGAAATCCATTCCCACGGTTTCTCCCCGCTTTCTTAAAGGCGGGGTTAAAAATTGAATCTGTTATCTCTTTTGTATTCTCTCCATACCCTTAACCCTTTGAGGCGCAACCCTTTCCCAATGCTGAAAAAAGGGCAGCCGTTGCCATCGCTCAACTTAACTACCAGCAAGATGGCGGACGGTCGAAACGTTCATCGCGTGCCATCTTGCTGGTAGTTAAGTCGAGCGATGGCAACAGCTGTCCTTTTTTCAGCATTGGGTAATCTTTCCAGCTGTTCTCACGTTCTTCCATTTTTCAGCAGATGTCAGTGCTGTTAAAAATAATTGTGCCCATTTTTTTACGGGAAATGACATGCTAAAAAGTAAAGGATTCTCGTGGAGCTATGTCACCCGCAACTATTTTTATAGAAATCATATCTATTCTTCGTGACTGGCAACAGTCAAAACGTCAGAGTTTGGTGTTCCCAGAGCGGGATCACTGTGCGTTAAAGGGTTAAGAAGAGGAATCCCTACTGTACCACCTACGGAAACTGAGGGAGGAACTGGACAATCAGGTGTTGAAGGTGTCTTAGGCCTTTGCTCGGAATTCCAATCGGTAAAGTTAAAGGAGACTTGCGCCTCTTGCTTACTATTGACTGTAGGCGAATTCCAATAATTTTGAAGTAAAAATGTCATTCATGTCCATGGAGAAATTAGACTGCAGAGAGCAGCCTATGTTTTCAGAATGCAAACGGAGTGAGAACGAAATGCGTTCCTCCGTGCTGCATCACATATAAGGTCAAACGTGTCATATGCATGCGCACCACTCATGTGACTGAAGCACACACATTTTCTTTAGATAAGTTTTAAATTTTATTTTAAATAAGGAATATGTGTCGAACTTGCTTATATTATGCATTATAGTAATTATCTTATAATAGTAAATAAAACCCTTTAGAGCAGCCACCCCCCTCTGAGCGGCCAAATATTCTTGATACCGTGCGGTGCTCAGAGAGGTTTCTCTGTATCTCTACTTTGCCTCCCTCCGACCCATCAATGTTCTGTCGAAGCATAATGGAAGTACGGTAGAACCTGTCTCGCCTGGTCCATTACTCCATTTACTCTGACTGTGCTCAAGCCGAATTTTTTCCTGACTCTTCGTGTCTCACCACCCACATTATAAACATATGTACAGTAAATACATAGTTTCACTCTTTTTCATAATAACAGCTTTTGTGCAGTTTATTGCACTGTTTGTTGTTATTGTTTGTAGAGAGCAATACATTGTCATTTTTGAGTTCAGAAATTGATTATTTTACTGTAAATGTGTATTTTTCTGTATTTTATGATAATCTGCCCCCTTTTTTTTAATGTCCCACCCATACACCAAGACATTAAGGCAACAATATATGAGAGCATTCTACTGTATGTGCAACTACCTGAATGTGAATGAAAACAGAATGTATTCAAAATGAAACAAGATTAATACAAAAACTCATTTAAGTATTTAATCTATTTTGCTTCGACAGCAGGATGACTGATCAGTTAAGTTTTATAAAAGCATCAACAAGCAGCAGGATGCTGCTTTCATTAATAATCAAACTAAATTAATAGTACCAAGCTGTGGATAATAAAATTTAGAGCGTTATAACATGCATAAAAATGTAAAACAGTTATTTCCCATTTAAGCTCAGGCCACTGAGCTACATCTCATTTGGAATGAGAACTCCTATGTGATTTTAATGGTAGCCTGCGAGTCTACTATGCAGGAAGATATATAAGGAGAAAAATTGGAGGAAATATTGCCGCATATAGGTCTTGAAGACAGGCACCCAGGTGTATGCTGGGTACCAGTCTACACATACACATGGCTGGTTATGCCGGCACTGTACAGCAATCACATATTTTATATATATATCCTTTTTTTTTTTTTTCAAATTTTGTTGGAATACTGAGACTCTAGTATTGTTGTAACCTATGTTGTTATTTCAAAATTGACACAATGCTAGAATCTTCGCCCAACTTAGCACAAAATTTAAAAAAAGAAAGTTTTTTACTGTGTATCAGCATATTGTACAGAAATTTTATCTTTCTGCATTCCTTCATATGAACTTTAACTATGCCAAATGCCATACTACTCTGTGTGCATATTATGCTTAAAAAGGGGTACAAAGATTTTTTTTCATGTATTAATATACAGATTGTAAATTGTTTGCCATCGCTGAAACAGATTCGGCACACTGGCTAAATAACACAAGTGATAGTATTGATGAAAATCAATACTATCACTTGTGTTAAGGTCAATAATAATAATTATTGAATTTTAGTCTTTTAATCATTCATGTTTTCTCTTCATATTTTATGCCTTGACAAGTTGAATCTTCATCCAAAAATTTCTTATATCATTGAAAAATCCACGATTGTTTCTTTTAATGGACTTCAGCACTGTACCTTTTTTTTTTTTTTTTAAACCAATTTTTTTAAGTGTTGCCAGAAAATTCTGATTTTTTAGCATATGTAAATTTTAAGTAGTTATAAATTTATTTCTCAACATATTGTTTTAAAAATTTGATGATTATTTGGAATAAAGATTTCATCTGCTTTTAAAAATGTTATTTACTTATTATTACTTTAAATATTTATATTTATTTATTTTTAAATAAAGTTACATTTTCTTTTCCTCCTATGAGAGATAGCAGGTGATTTTTGGCCATTCTCATCCTAAGTGGGAACCATAGCAACTTGTCATGCAGGGGGTGGGGGCAGAACTATAGAAGAGGGAAAAGTAAATTCAACAAAAACAGCATTTATTGTGTGACAGAAGCCTGCACCACAATATTTGAGACAATTGATTGGGATCATTGGATATTGATTTGTCTCATACAGTGGTTGAAGAATTGCATTTATATGCATACTAATGTTTTTAAAATATTCATATTTACTTCATGAATTATTAGTTGCAAAGCTAAGCTTCATTCTTGTCCAAAGTACTGGACATGCATGCTAATGTTTTTAAAATATTCATATTTACTTCATGAATTATTAGTTGTTAAGCTTCATTTTTATCCAAAGAACTGGACTAGCTGACTAGACTACTGGACAATTTTTTAGGCTTCTTTATATGAATTTAAGGTACAGGTAACTGCTATATTTGTTTTCCACCCATTCAGACATCTTAATGTATTTTAGAGTAGAAAATTCTTGTGCTATAATTGATTCCCCTTTTTTAGTTTCATTTGGTTTTACTAATAAGTCACATTCTCATGAATTAAATATTTTTCATTGTTAATTTAAAAAACTAAATGCTCCTGTATTTTTAATGTAATACACAGCTTGCTGGCATCCAGATCCTCATCAGCGACCCTCTTTCATTCATATTTTGCACGAATTAGAAGAAATATCAAGGTCTTCTTTCATGAATACTCCTCAAGAATCATTTCACACTTTGCAAGAAGATTGGAAACATGAAATTGCAGAAATGTTTCTTGAATTACGTTGTAAAGAAAAGGTATAAAGTCTGTAAAACAATAATTTTAAAGGAATCCATCATATTTGTATTAAATGCCAATAAGGATTGTTATCTTATGTGTAATAAGTGTTTTAAAATGTTCAAAAATTAATTTTGCTGATCTGTGTGTATATATATATATATATATATACATACATTTAAAAAATGGTGAATACCTTATTTACATGTAGTGAAATTCGATATAATTAGAAATTTAAAGCATTGAAAATTATTTACACATTAAATTGCTACCATCACACCAAAAATTCATATCTTTAAGTTTGAAAATTTTTACTTAAATTCATTTTTGGGGTCTCTAAACAATGCTGTATAGCTATGCCAAAGCCCTAAATCTTAATTCTGAATAGTTTGTGTGAAAATTGACCATTATGTTTAGCGTATCTACATAAACTAATTAAGCAATGAAACTTTGAAGGCATATTCTTGAAACTTAGGAAAATGCAGATTTGATTTTTTTTGCATGAAGGTAGCAAAATGATACAAACATTAATTAGCAGTATTTTTAACATAATAATTAGCAGTATTTTTATGCATTTTTACTACCCAAAAGAAAAGTCATAGATTATATTAGATTATAAATAAAAAGATTATGGTCGTATTATATGTTCATTATAAATATCTAATTATGTTGGCCAGGCTAACAAAATTCTTAGTTGTAGGTCCACACATTTTTTCGTACCAATAATTAACCATTAATTTCAAGTTATTAATGACCTAATGATCTATGCTATAATGACTGCAGTAGCATTCTTTCAGTGATTTGGTGGTGTTTCCATTGATTTTAAAATAGTATATGTTACTAGCAATGATACATGCATGTACACAGGATGCCTAAGAGAAAGATAAGAAATAAGTCTCCAAATGGACTAATACCCAATTATCTTATGTATGCACTTATAAAGAGCTTTTTCAGGCCCTATTAAATATTTCTATTTTTGTACATAAACTATGGGGCATTACTTGGAAAGAGGAAAGCACTCCACCTAAAAACCTGTAATAAAACACAGAATTAAAGAAATAATTCACATGCACGAAATTTGTTTTGCATCAATATACAAAGCCATAACTAACATGAAAAACACTAGTAAGTTCTAAAGAATAAGAGGAGAGAAATAATGTAGTAATAAAAATATAGAATCTTTTCACACTTTCTTCTAGTTTTTTATAAGAAAAAGAAAAATCCTGAGAAAAATTCTTTTATTTTTTTTTTCTCTTCTGATAACCTGGAAATGTAGAAAAAAAAAATAATAATGATAAATTGTGGTAGTGCTTACAGTATATTTTATATGTACTTAGTCAACGTCTATAAAGTTCGTTCACTAAGGTTTTTGTAATTTTTAAAATGTGAGATGGTTGAAATGTTATAAAACGCATAAATATGTGTAATTCTACACTACATATGAATGTCACAACTTAAAAGACAAAAAAAGAATTAAAAATGCATATGAAATTTGCATTTTTAATTGCAACTCTTTCAATAAAGTTCTTTCATTAAGAAAGAATGAGAATAATCTAGCCATTTCGCTTAAAATTTTCTGCCACTCAATGACGTCCGAGGAAGGGAACAGCATATAATAGCAAGTGATTCCCAATCCTTATCAGTGGTAAGCAGAAGCATGGAGCGAGGGGTGGAGCTACTGCTATTTCTAAAGGCAAATAAACCATACAGAGGCAACAAAATAATGTTTCCCAGTGCCAAATTAGCTGAATGTTCCACTCGACATAACCTGCAGTGAGTACTATTATGAAACAATTAACTGTTCAGGAAAGCCTTCTGGTTGGAAATTAATGTTGACTGATCATGATGTAAGCCTATTTTGCCAACATATTTGTAAAAATAAGCATTTGGCAGTTGTGGATCTTATCACTTGCAAAAAAAAAAACACAGTTTTGAAAAGACCATTTCATAAGCAACTCTGCATTAATATATCAAAAGGTGTGAATATACATTACACAAAGCAAGACGTAAAGCAATTCTCATTTCATCGAACGGATGTTGCCGTATTGTGTGGGCCCAATCTAACCTTAGCTGAACTTCAATTCAGTAGAAGAAGGCACAGATGAAGTTATTTTTCGGTTTCATGTGTAAATATTGGCTGAAAGTTTATTAGAAAGAAGGGTAAAGCAAATGATCCATTTTGTTAGAAGTGCATGATTATTAAAGTAAGCTCTGCAATGGTTTGGGGCTGCTTTTAAGTGAATATTGTTGGTAATTTGCATTCTTGTATAGGCACGATAAAAGTGCAAATACGCATTCTTAAAATAAATCTATGTTTATCAGTGCAGAGAATGTTTGGCAGAAAACGATATATTTTCCAACAAGATAATGCAAGACCGCATATAGTGAAGATAACAAAAACATAGCTATTTTCGAAACATGCCTCTAATTCAGTGTGGCCAGCAGCGAGTCCAGATCTTTCTCCTATCAAGAATATTAGAGAATGCTTAAAAGGAAGATGATTCAATGTCATCTCCCCAATGCACAACAGTTAAAAAGATTATCAATGGCAGGAATGGGTAAAAATTTTTACAGACACATTAAACCGTTTAATTTTGTCCATGCATAAACATTTTGCTGTCATTATCTGCCTGTAAAAGCGACAGCACCTCTTGGTAATCAAACTGAACGAATATTTTTGACTTTAGTTGTGCAATGAAATACACTTATAATATTTATCATCGCTATATTTTTTTGTTTCAAACTAACACAAATGCCATTACAGTGTTGTACTGAGCATATCAAATCTTTATAAAATGTTCATTTTGCATATATATTTCTTTATGTTTCACACTCTCAGCATTTCAAGGTATTTTTTAGGTGAATGAACTTTATTAACGTTTACTATGATAAGTGAATTCCCCACACTTTAATTTTTTAGTCATTATCATTTCAAATATTCCCTTATCTCAGGAAATAAAATTATTATTTTTTTAATTGCTTAAAAAGAAAATATTTTACTCTTTGTAGTATTTTTATCCAATTATTGCCTGCGTATTAATAGTTTTTTTTTAAAATTAGAATCCTATAAATTTTCTTTATTATTCTGCAGAACTCTGAAAAATTCATAATTTAAATTTAATGTCATTTATATTTTGGTACTAGACAAAAATATATTTTTGTAAACTCGGGTAGAAAGTTCTGTAATTAGAGGGGAAATTCCCCCCCCCCCTAAAAAAAAAAAAAATGGAATGGATCTAGGGCTGGGCTGGCTGTATTAAAGGTAAGAATGCTAACCACTAGGACTTGTGAATTAGTGAACACATTTTATTTGTAGAAAATTTTGTTAAACTGCTATTAATAACTAAATGATTTAAATAAATTGTTATAAAATTAAAACTTTTTATAATTCAGTCATGTATTGTTAACAAAAATACATTAGTATGAAAAATTTTAGCTATAGTTTGGAAAGAAAATATATATATATATATATATACAAAATATGACGTCAGACATACATAAAATAAAAAGTGTGTAAAAATTGACAGTTTATTGACTGATCTGACAATAACATTGCTTTATAAAAATACATTTAAATTTATCCTTAAAGTTTATTGTGTGTAAGATTCTTACTAATTTGCTCTATTTAGCTTAATTTTTTTTTAACATAGTCATCATCATTATTTGATTAATGATTGAATAAATTTAGTGAATAATTAGCCTAATTCCTTTTTTATTTTTGATGTAGGAACTTAGATGCAGGGAGGAAGAACTTACTAAAGCATTATTGCAGCAAAAAATTCAAGAAGAATTTTTGAGGAAACGAGAGCAAGAATTGGCTGAGCGAGAAATAGACTTACTTGAAAGGGAATTGAACATTATGATTTTACAACAGCAACAAGGTCGACCTACTCCAAAAAAAAGAAAGGGAAAATTTAAGAAAAGCCGTTTAAAACTTTTGAAGTCAGGTGGACAAATCAGTATGCCATGTGGTAAGATATATTACATTAACATTGTCAAAAGTAACTTCTCAAAAAAAAAGTTTAACTGTTAAAATGTGTATGAAGTCTGAAGTTTGCAACAAAATAACTAAAAAGTATGCATAAATTCCTTTTTAGACTTCCGACATAATATTACTGTTCAGCCATCTCCTACTATGCGGCCTGAAATAGTAGGATTGCGTATGCCTGCTAGTCCTGAAAGCCCCCCAGCTTCTCCTAATCTACCTCGGCTTAGAGCTTATGCATGTAAGCATGTATTAAGTTTTATGCTATTTTCTATAAGATTGTAAAATCTAAGCTTTCCTCTTTTTCTTACAACCTAAGTATTTTTGGTTGTGTGGCATAATTTATACACGTATATTATGCATAATAATCTATTCCTTTAAAAAATATGAGCAATGCTTGTTTGCTTTTTTTTAAAAATAAAACTTTATTTTTTAAATTATTGAAACATTTATTAGAACATTTATTAAAAACTTATATTAGAAGAAAAATTAGCTTTAAAAAAATGTCTTGTGTAAGAAGAGTTTTCTATCTAACTTTGCAAAACTCTTATAATATTTGACAAAGTAATTGGCAAACATTACACTTTCATAATTACAGTTATTGATGATGAAATGGGTATGAGCATGTAAAGTAAATATTTTGTAACTAGATAAAGGGCATTAATTTACATTTTTTATTTTTTTTTTCAAATTGAGTGAAGGTACTTTGATAAAAATTCTTTTGAATATAATGAAAATTTAGAGGGAAAAAAAAAGTAGTATTATAGTGAAGATACACCATTTTTTATTTTTAGCTCCTGAAAAAAGCTGGATCTTAGTTTTTCTCCCACAGAAAGTGTCTTAATTTAATGTGTTTTATCTTAATTTAATTACTCTGCTCTTTATGAAAATTTATAGCTGTTTGTTATTATTATGAGTATTGCATTAACTAATTTTCTAAACTTCTGTAAATTTTCAGTTATGTTAAAATTTCCAGAGAATTTCTTAACTATTCGAACTAAGTTGATTATTTAAAATAAACTATGATACATAAAAGATCTAATTTCACACATTTACTCTTGAGTTTTAGTTTGTCAGAGTTTATCGGTCTTTTGTTTTTCCACAGTACTAATTTAATGTTGATAAATTAATTTCAGTGTAATATTTTATAAAGGATAGACTGAAAAACTATTCTTAATTAAATTTGTTATGGCAAAGCTCACTAGGGCTATCTGCCAGTGATGGGAGGTGCCTTGGTTGGAGTTTTTTTAAGGGGTTCGAATGCATATTCACGTTACATCTGAAGAAAACTGACCAAAACTCCAAACCATTCAATTGACAGCCGCCCGATGGACCCAAACTCAGGACCTTTAAGCTTTGGCTATCTAGTATTTTGACCATCCTATCCACTTGGCCATGGTGGGGTCTAATTAAATAATAATGCAAGGTGATTCCATAGTAATAAAAAAATCTGAGAATGAAAATGCTTTAAATTACTGACTATTTAACAATGAAACTAACGTATTTTTTAAAAAAGTTTTACAGCATGCGATAGGATCATAATTAAGTAATAAATTATTTATATTTTTATACTTAAATACCAGTAATTTTGGTAACTTGAGAACTGTGACTAACGTAACATTAAGTAGTTAAAATGCTATGTAATCCACTAAAAGTCAGCATTTTAATAAAATTCAAAATTAAACTATTATGTTCCCATTTCTGATCATATAAAACATAATTATAAAGCTGAAAAGTTATCTTAATTTTTTTTTAAGTATTCAGCCATGAAAAACATTTACATTTTCAGCTACAAATGTTATGTTAGTAGTCACAGTGGAATTACTCTTCATGTAATGTTTATTGTTTTTATGATTTCTTATCTTTATATGAATACTTTAACAGCAGTTATCTCTGATTTGTTTTTTAAACCTTTCGGTATCTTGCGTCTTACTAATAATACAAAATTTTGAACAGATGAGAAAAATTTTAAAAATGCATATTATCTAATCAGAAATATTTATAATAATGTTCACCTGAGGGATTGTATTACTTTTTAAACAAAAGCGGAAATAAGGTATGTGTTTAAATTGGGGGATGTTTCCTAACTAAAAATAAAAGTTTAACCTGAATGGTATATATTATAAAGTAATTAAAAACTTTGTAAAATAACATCATAAAAGTTACTTTCCAGGCTGTACAGCTCTTTAGATTAAAAAAAAAAAAAATTTCTTCAGTAGCAATCCAAGTCATTCACAGACTTAGACAGGGAACTGAAAAGAATTATTTTATCTTTTAAACACCAGTAATTTTGAGTGTTTAAAAGATAAATAATTGTATAAAGAGAAATATATGGAGAAGAATAAAATATATCTTTTTTTTCTTTTTGTGCACAAATTTCAATTTTTTTCCCAAATTTTAATTTATGATGTACTTGTAGGAATTTTTGTGATTTAGTTTGTAAAAATTGATGATTCTGGAGTTTTCTATAATTATGAAAACTGAGCAAAATATAACTCTATAAATCAATAATTTATGTGCGTATTTTGAATGCTTTTTTTTACCAAACTCATTAAACAATTGTTTGTCTGAAACTGACTAAATTATGAATATAATGAATTATGATACATTTAAGGCAAGTCAGTAGTTTTAATACTTGCTATTATTTCAATTTTAAGAGATTTTAAGATTAGAGAATAAGATAAGCTTACAGTAAATGATAAAAACATCCAAGGAACTGGTATTAAATGGTTAAAACTAATTGAGAACTCTGTTAATAATATACAAATATGTAAAACGAAACAGTGTAGACCATTTTGTGTGGTACAAAGGGCCTACTCTTCTTCAGCTGTAAAAAGTCCTCCTTCACAGAAACAGAAAGTGAGACAACACAGAGAGGAGGAACAGCTAAAAATTGGTGGAACCTTTGCACCCTCTAATTGTACCATACTGTATCATTATATATATATGTGTGTGCGTGTGTTATTTGAAAAGCTCTTCATTAGTTTCAACAGCTTCCAGTTTTAACTGCAAAATGATATTATTATTATATAAATTACTATTTCAACAGGTAAATCATCATGAAATAAGGTAATGAAGTCCATAATTTATATCTGTCTGGACTTGGGTTTAGCATTTCAGATGCAATAGCAAACTTCTTAGCTTTTTTTTTTTTTTTCAATTTAATAATTACAAATTTCTGAATCGCACAAAATCTATTTTTTGCCTTGTGCATTTTTCAATTTCTTCAAAATCCCTTTTGTTTGCTATCATTACATTTTATTTTATAGTGCAGTGTGAGAGCCATTACAGCATTTGCAGTATGAGAACTTGTTTTGCAAACTGAGAAATTGTTAAATTATAATCACTACAATCAGAGGTAGCCCTAGGGTACATTGCGCCCCCCCCCCCCCCCTGTAAACGTAAAAAAGGTGCCCCCTTTTATAGTTTTTTCAAGCTTTTGAGTTTGAAATGTCTCTTTTGAAGATGGTGCCCTGATGTGATGCTTACCGTGTCGGGCCGCCCCTGTCTACATTTGTTATTGACTCATAAATGTTGTGTCTTAACCCTAGAGTGCATACTGTTGCCAATTGGCTACACTCACATTTTTCTGTAATAAAAATAAAATTTTGTAGTTTTTGTCTGAAATATGTATTTAAAATAAATATAAGACCACACGGAAATAAATTTTAGTTTTTAAAAGTGTATAGTAACATTGTTTTTAGAGCAAACGAGCATGAATTCACAGCACGTGCATCCAGTTCACTGAGCCAATTTTTGTCCGCAATTTTGATTGCTTCTAATTTTCATTGCTAAATGAAAATGAATACAAAACTATTAAAAATAGTAGTATTACGATTAAATAATGTAGAATCAGGCTATATTACTTTCTTTTGTTTTATGAGATCTATAGAGTGGGCACTCTAATTTTTCGGATTTGAATATTTTTCATGATTTTTCTGGGAAACTACAAGCTGAAATTTTTAAAAAATATTTTTCCAAGCATAAGTAAGCCAAAACAAAGCTACAATTTTAGTTTCAGCCATTAAAAAAAAATCATGCATTGTAGGGTTAATTGCCTTGATGATGTGAAAAAAGATAAATCATATTCGCACTGTAAATGTCTGTTATAGTTCCTTCTGAAGGTCGTATTTTATGTAAAATATTTATCAAAAATCTTGTTGAGAAATTCTGTTCCAAATTTTTGTCACATAGAAAAATACTTTTCATCAAATTGCTTTCTTAAAAGTAACATTTGTACACTGTTAAAAATAAATAAATAAAATCAATTATTGACCATTAAAGTAATGGTATAGCTTAATTTAGTAACTTAACAGTAATTAGATAAAGCTTTTCCCCCCCCAGTAGGTTGAGGTTTTAGAGAATTGGTAATATATCTAGGATCATGGTTTAACTGTGTAGCGGCTTACTGAGGGATGATTATATTTTTCATGTTGTACTTACCTGTAGCTCTATTATTTTTAAAATAGTTTTTCTTTTGATGCTAATTTGATTACAGATTAAATAAATAAAATAAAAACTTATTTTCACAAAAATTAGCCCTAAAATTTTCTTCAAGTTATCAACATATGTAAGTTTGTGCAGTTGCGTTTTTCAAGTACAATTAATTTTATTCTTTTTTGATACATGTTGTTGATAATGTGACATTTTTTCTAGTACTTCTGATTATAGCAATTTTAAAATTTGTCATTTTGAAATATTTTTTAATGTTCCTCTTTTGCAAAATGTTGCACATTTATAAATAAATAGATGAATTTTAAAATGTCAGTGTAGCAAAAACAACCTTCATGTAACAGATCTTCAAAAAATATTAATTATTGCATGAAGTTTAACACATCATAAATATTCAATTTTTTCAGACATATTAGGATTATTTATTTGTTTTTTTTTTTTTTTTTTGAGAGGTTACTTTTTACTTTTTGTGGTGGTGGTGGTGTAATTTTTATTTACTTATCTATTTTCACATTTCTGCTAGTTTAAAATAAGCTGTTGAAGAAAAGTATTAGTATTTACAAAGATATAGAATAGAATTTTCAGAAATGGGCTTCACATGAACACCCAAGTATTCAAAAAGAAGTTTGTATGAAAGGTAGATGTACAAATTCTATTTCATTATAGCCAAGGTTGGCAAGGTTTTGATGCATGAGAGTTTTTACTAGATTTTACCATGGTTTTTACCATCATTCCAAAAACCACTTGTCAAAAAATCCGCACTTTTGGTAACATTGCATATCTATTTTATTTCGGCTAATTATAATTTAAATAAACATTGTATCTTATAACAATAAGTTTAAAAAAAGATTATGAAAGATATTTGACAATAAATAACTGGATTAACATTTAAAAATATTATTCGGAAATTTACATTTTCCCAATATAATTACTTCATAATTTTATATATTGTAAGTAAAATAAATGATTTTTATTTATTTATTTTTACGTTTATAGGTTTTATTTTAAAAGTAGTAGTGGTTCTTTATTTGTTTTATATTTTGGGTGGCTATAAATTTTTGATAAATATTTTAAGATTATGCAGACATCCATATGTATCTTAAAAAAAAAAAAAATAATAATAAGATAAAAAGTAATAATATTTTATAAGTGCAAAATTCTGATTTTAAATTTCATTGCAAAAACTTAGTTATGTATCAAAATTTTTAATAACTTTTTAATATTTAATATTTTTAGTTATTTTTTGACTTAACAGCATAATAAAATAATTACATATGTATATAATGCTATAATTAATTATACTTTTTGATAGCTAAGAAAAATTTACATTTAAATTTACTGTTCAATGTGCCATAAAATAAAGAAAAAATAGGTTTTGACATTTTTTACCTCTGTCATGTCAAAAAACAGTTTTTGATGACAAAACCCAACCCTGGTTATAGCATTACCAAAAAAAAAAAAAAAAAAAAGCTTTTTTCCCTTCCTCTTTTTTAAATTAAATGCTAATGCTTTATGTTCCCATCAAAGATTAGAGATTTGAGACATGAAAAACAAATTTCAGAGAACAAGTCACTATATGACTGAAGGAATGTACTACTTTTTTCATCCCCATGCTGCAATCTTTTCTTATTCCACATTCTGGACCATAAGTAGTGTTTTTCAAAATGGGGGAGGGGGAATCAAGTTAATATACTACAATTTTTTTTGTAAAACTTCTTCAAGTTATCATTATATAGACTGGTGCATGTAAAAAATGAATATCACTATAGACGAATTCAAAATAATCAGTAAATTTTATTTTTTAAATAAAAGGATACCCATCAAGATAATAGGACATCCATCAAGACTAAAGAAAATGTTATTATAGAAGTATCATTATGCACAGATTTCACTGTACTTAATCAGAAATATTTCATTGACGACATTCTAGGAGCTATTAGATGAGGAATCTAAAGTATGAACATCCAAAGCTATTAGATGAAGAATCTAATTTCTCCAAATGTTACATAGCTGTTAGAAAAAGAAAAAATTAAAGCTAGAAAGAACAAATTACAGATTTAAGATTTTGAAAACACAGTACTGCCTTATCAAGACTTGCCCAATCCACCTCCCACACCATCAATTTTAATAATATCAAGAAAATAGCCAATTTCAAAAACAAAAGTTAGGTCTTAAATGAGAAGCCATTGAAATAATCAATGATGTCATGGTCTAAATGATACAACACATGTGCACATCGACAAAAGTTGGTGGGCTTGACTCAAGAGAAATAAAGGACACCTTAAGGCAGTGAAGTGTCACTGACTGTGACACATCACTGCCTTCAGATATTTCAGTGGCATCATGTGTTCGAAGGAGTGTGTTGATGTGTTATCCAAATGTGTGATGTCCAAAAGTGTTAATGTTTGTGGTTTAAGGTATTTCTTTTATGTGTTAAAATGATTAAAGAATCCACATTTTCAACCAATTTATATCGGCTGAATACATTATTTTCAATAGGGTATATGGTACCGTACATAGGAAAAACATATATATGTATCTATAAACTTCATAGTAATCAATAAAGCATGTGTGTGGGCAGACAGTCAAATCGAAATCTTAAACACTTTTCAAAATTCCTAAAAATGTATCATAATATTTATCATTATGCGTGTATCTATCATAATCCATGTGTTAACCTTATTGGTCTGCCTTACTTCTTTATGTTTGAAAGTACATCATAACTGATGCATTTATACTATTTTTCTTTCTTGGTTCGGTTTGTTGAAAAGTGTATCATATCATTATCCATGTGTTGGCCCTATTTGTTTTCTTTGTTTCATGTTGTTGGGAAGTGTGTCATAATGCATATATCAATCTTGTGTTTTGTTTACAGAACTAATTGTAGAGTTAAAAAAAAGAAAATATTTTTAAAAATACATTTTGAAATTTGAAAAGTGAAACTCGAAATTGCCCATATGTTTTACTTGTCTGAAATTAATAGCACTTCAGTGCTAACAAAGCAAGTTATTTCCCACTCCTTTCCTCTGTGTTTAAACTATGTGATGTTAATTAAGATAGCATAATTAAGTTATAAATTCACAGAATTTTAAATGAAAAAAGACATACAGTTATACGAAAAGGTAACATTTTTGTTAGAAATTATATTGTACTATAGTGTTTAGAACAAGTAAGAAAAATGCACAAAATAAGTAAATAAGAGAGAATGAAGAAAGCTATATTATCAGGGTTAAATTTTTCAATTATTTTCAATTAAATAGAACACTGATTTTTAAAATTTAAATCTGATAATATGTATGTAACACAACCACTCACACTCAGAACACACACAATTATATAACACCAATCTTAGAAAGTCCTGTGACCAAGGCACTTCCCTATCCTAGGCGATACCCTTTGTGCAGGTTTGCCTTAATATACGCAACAATATATAACACCAATGTATTAAGCATAATTTTTTAAAAAGAATATATAATCGAAAATAATTTTAACTTTAAAATATAACTGTTTAAAAGATATTTACAAATTAAAGTTAAAGAATGATATTGTTGTGAAACATATCAGAACCTAAGAAGGGGCATAAAATAAAAATTAAATGTGTTTTAGTCAAATAGAAAATTGTACAATCACATACCATGCAAATTGTACTGTTGCTTGTCAGGTATCAGTATCACCCACTCTTAATTTGTTTCACCATAAATACAAGTTTCGAAAACTTCTACAGTGAAACCCTAATTTTACGTTTCTCAAGCGACTGGGTAAGAAAATTGTAAAATATGGGAAATGCATAGAGAGCAAACAATCAAATAGAAAAAAACTAAAGGTAGTAAAGATGACTTTTTCAAAAGGTATTACAATCTATATTTTACAAAAAGAACATTATTATACATACCATTTTAAGATCATTTTAACACATTTAGTTGCGAATCCTGGCATTTTGGTTGAAAATTGTCTGTAGCGGATTATTTTTTAGTCATTGAGTTCAAAGTGAATGCCGCATCTTCCAGGATTGAAATACTTTACAAGTTTTTTTTTCTTGCCTGTATGAGAAAGCTAATAGTGTTTCACTATTTTTAAGCTCTTCAATGCAACATTGAAAGAAGGAACAGGCTGTGCTTCTGTTTCTTCTTGTTCATCTTCATCAGACGAAAAGTCCATAAGGTCGTCTACGGATGGAGCAATAGCTCTTTCAGCTTCGCATGTTGCTAAGTTTTCCGGATGTAACCGTCAAAGTCATAGATAACTGTTTCGTTGCCATTCTCCAAGTCTACTGCAGCTGATTTTTCATTTGTTCTGGTTCATTAGATGCTGTGATTCTGCTTTTTTAAAAACAATAGGAAATGCACTGTTGTGTAACATTTCTCCATGAGGCAGAAATAAAAGTATAGCCTCTAGAACACTTAACTTTAGTTTGCAGGTGTCATTTAGTTGTCCATTTTCTAGTTCAGCTACAGCTTTCTGGACATTGCTTTCTATAAAAAACCTTGAATGATCAAATCATGCCGAGATCACAAGGCTGAATTTGCTTGTATAATTTGCAGGAAAAAATGCAACATGCACATTAGACAGCTACAAATCCGGATGTGCACTGCATTAATCAATGAACAAAATTATTTTACGATCCTGCAACGTCATTTTTTTGTTTAGTTTGTGCAGTCTTCGAAAAGGGCTTGTGTTATCCATTGTTTTTTGTTTGCTTCATACTTTGTTGGAAAACTTCTCATGTTTTTGAAGCATTGTGGGTTGCTCTACTTTCCAACAGCAAGAGGCATCAGTTTCTCACTTCCACCAGAACTACAGCCATGGCAGGAGTCTCCTTTAGCGATGTAACTTTTATCCAGTAGGAGGTTAAAGAAAAGTCCGGTCTCATCTGCATTGAACACGTCCTTTGGCTTGCATCCTTTGGTCAAATTTGGTAGATTTTTCTTCCATTCTTCTATTGTAGCTTCATCTACACTTGGTGATTCTTACGAAAGCGATCTATACACAAGACTATGTCTTTTTTTCATCCGGTCAATTCAGCCATTTGAAGCTGTGAAGTCTTTCAAACCAACAAGCCTATCGGCGATTTCTAGAGCTCTTTCTTTTAGTATCGTGCCATTTACAGGTACATTCGGAGCGTGAGCTTTTTAAAACCATTTTGCTAAGATACCTTCCAGCTTTTCATATGGCAATATTTTCAGTGTTCTCAGATTCTTGACATTTTTTTCACTCACTTTCTCGTTTTTTTCAATGCATTCATTCATGGATTGCAGGGTTGTCACGGGAGCTCCTTGCAATTGAGTAAACACTACTTTGGTTCCATGAAATTCATCAAATTGTTTAAACAATTTCTGCTTTCTCAGCAACAGAAAAGTTTTTGCATTTTTTACTCGTCATTTTGGCACAAAAAGCTAGAAGTGCAACCACCGCATGCTAAACAGCAAACCGAATGTGAAAACATGTAGAAGGGTAAGGACCCCCCCCCCCCTCCCTGTGAATTGAGGTTTCACAGTAATCTGTTTCATAATTTAGTATAAGTTACATCAAATGCTTAGAAAAGAACTTTTAATTTGTTTAGTTTTTAATTTATTTCATGATGTATGAAAACCAATTTTATGAAAAGAATTTTAATTTTCAATGTTAAATTAAATTTACTTGTACATTGTTTGTATCAAGAAAATTTTGATACATTTATATATGCTGTATTTATTATTATGCAGAATAATAATGAATTTAAAGAAGTTTTAAAAATAAAATTTGTATCTTATATATTGTTTTAAATGTTTAGTACCTGTTGATGGAGTTAAAGGAAAAACTTGGGGACCAAGCACTGTTCATCAGAAAGAAAGAGGGCATTCACGTCGTCTTCTCATAGATGGAAACAAGCGTTGGTCTAAAAGTGCTCCAAATCTGGAAAAATCTCAGAGAGGTGCTTATTCTAGTGTACTGTCTAATTTTGGAGCCTTGCCTGAATGTGGTTAGTACTTAGGTGTCATAAATGCTACCATAGTTCTTGTGGGGGCATTTATAGTTCTTTTTATTCTAATATAGTGCATGTTATTTTAATTTAGGGCATGAAAAAGCATATACTTCGAGAATTTTTGTTAAATAAATTTAGTTATTTATAATGGACCTTATAGGTGCTTTTTTAAATTAAGGTACTATTTGTAAATTTTTACTAAATTTTCCTGAGGAGTTTCAATGCTACTTTAAATATAATACTTAAGAGCCCTTGTTGGATTTGAAACAAAATTGTTTATCACTGTTGTCATTACTTTCTCTGTACAAACTATCATTTTCCTAAAATTGAATGTATGTATAAGTTTTTTGATTTAAAAAAAAAAAAAAAAAAAAAAAAAGAATACCTGCTGAAACTAATCTGATGTGCTGAGATACTCAGTATGAAGTTTGAACAAGATGTGACCTGTCTGTTGATGACTTCTGAAAGTAGTTGTGTTTATTATTCTGCAATCACAATTTGTTTCTGATCACTTCTGATCCCCAAAGAGACCGAATAGACCCATAAGGCCCAGGCCTATAGTAAAAAAAATCTGGGGCCTCTAAACTACAATAATTTGTTACTTATGAAATGGAATAAGAGTAAGTGGGAGGGGTCCTTGAAAATATAGTGGGCCTATAGTATCAGAGAGTGTTAATCAGGCCCTGTTGATCCCCAAGTTTAGGCTTTAAAAAAGGTTCCTGTCTGTTTACATCCACTTTACATTCTGAATTTAGTATCATGCGACTTGTAGGTCTCCCCAGAAATGAAATCTGTGCTAAAAGGGAAAAGTTTGATGTTAATCTCTCAATTGTATTCCAACAACCATTATTGAGCAACTGAAGGCCATTCCAAAAGAAGCTTACTGGAAATGCTTCCAATCATGGAATCAATGTTGACATAAATATACATCATTAGCCAAGGAGAGTACTTTGTTGGAAATTAATTCATATTTGATGCATGCTTGTTCGTATGAAATTAACTTTATTTTTTTAATACCTTTTGGCACACCTTCAATATACATTCTACCTTGATTTTTGGTGCCAAAAATGCTGTTTATGACTTCGCCAAGGAAAGAAAGTAGCTGTGAAATCGCATTTTCAACCTTGTTTTCTAACTAATAAAGTTTGAATATTTTTAAAAATAATTTAGGGTTAAGAATCTGAACAACATTTTAATTTCTAGAAAATTAACTAAGAATTGATGGCCATGAATTCATTTTTTTCTAACTGGATACACTAATAAAATTTGAATATTTGTTTCAAAAATATAGGAATAAGAATCTACACAACATAAATTTAAAAAATATTAACTAACAAATTAATTTTTATGTGAGGGGGGGGGGTTGTCTCTGCAACCCTCAACCTGCTCGTTTCATTTTAACTATAAAAAATAGTAAAAAATAACAAAAAAAGAATTTTGAATGTTAAGAAAAGGTTGTGAAAAAGATTAAAAACAGAATGTAGAACAGAATTCATTCACATTTCCAGAAAAAGGACAAATATTACATTTATCACCAATTTTGGAGCAAAAATAAATAAATAAAATAAAATAAATGTAGGATGTATATTGAAACTTAGCTTTAATATGTGATATGTGGGTGTATATATACAGTGGTACCTTGAGATATGAGTTTGATTTGTTCTTTGACTGAGTTCATTAGTCAAATTACTCATATCTCTAATTAGTTTCCTTCATTGAAATTACTAAAATGCGATTAATTTTTACCAGCCCTAAATACACCCTTCTAATTTTTATAATGTATTTATTGTAAATGCATATTTTATGGATATGAATTATTTATATATGTACCGTAAAAATAAAATCCAAACCATATTTACAAAGCTGAGCAGTAGTAAATTTTTCTTTCACTTCACTATAGTAATTTAACTTCACACTTCCACTTCAGATATCTCTAATCCTGAATTCGGATTTTTATCTCAACTCAAAAAAAAAAAAAAAAATTACCTAATAATTATCATAACTCAAATGGCATTTATGATAATTTATGCATATGTTAAGGCATTTGTATTGTAAGGTATTTTTCTTCAAATTTGAGTTATTTAGGTTTTAAAAGGTTGAATATTTTGTTTATTTACTTAAAAGATACTTCTTTGCTGTATATATTTATCAGACACAATTGCTTTTATTGTTAAGGGAAGTACTGTTACTTTCTTGCAATACAGTTTAAGGAAAAGCTATCATTATTTGCTGACACGAATTTGAAATTAAAACTTATAAATACAGCTTTGACTTACTTATTAAATAGTTTTTAAATATATGGAATACAGTTCAGTATAATGAAATTTATCAAAATTTTGTCTGTGAGGCCGCTGGGTATAAAGTTTATTAAAGAATTGATATTAGTCTGTAAGGTGTTAAGTACATCTTTAAAAATAGTAATCTGCAATCTATTAATATTACATATACTTTATATTCACAGATATGTATTTTTTCTAGATATATATTAACCATTTATTTTTTACTCAAAGGGTATGTGTTTTATGGTGCATTGAAATAAAGTTAAATATTTGATAAAAGGACATAGAATCCTTGTTCCTTTAACCTGTTAGTAGTTGAATCTTCAAAAAACCTTTGTCATTAATTTAAAAAACATTTTCTTATATCTCAATTAGGACATAAGATAAGCTGTAAAACTAAATTTCTGCCCCTTTACTTGAAACATAGGACAAAGAGACTTCACCTTTTACAACCCCTTAGGGCTTGAATTTAAAATCCACTTTATTTATCTTAAGGCAGAAAGGGAGCTGTCATGCTAAATTTTGCTCTTCTTCCATAAATTGCTGCTGAGATACTGACCTAGAACCTTTAATTGTCCCTTTTATTCCTTAGGGAACAACTTTCAAACTTTTTAGAAATAGCATACAGCTATTTAATAATGTTCTAAGTTTTAGCTTTCTAACTTCTAATTAGCATTAAGATCTGACATGCATGTATACAGTGCTCTTTATTAGTATGTACTCTTACAATATTTTTATGCATTTTTGCTGTAAGTTCTTCGAACTTGCGAATTTAATATGCCATATTGAATTTATATAATACCAATGATGAACACACATATGAATTAACACATATTTAAATTGCAACTAATATGGAAAAAATATCATGTTTGAAATTATATTTGTATTATAAAAATGTATAAAGTTTCATTTCCTTTTTATGTATGCATTATTTATGAAATAATTTTTATTAATCTATAATTGCTATGTTCATCATTATAATCGTATATTCAATGTATTTGGATATGGATTCAAAGTAAGTAAAAACCCTTAATGACCAAATACTTATTCTTAGAAAAGGACAAAAACAATTATTGCATACTAAGATGTTTGTTAAATTTTTAATTATTAAGATAAACTTTTTTAGTCAGTGAAAACACTGTGTTTTTTAATGCATTTTTGATTTTATTAATATCCAATTAGTTACTTTAGGCTTTGTGTATATATAGTATTTTTCTTTAAGAATTTGATGTGCATGTTATAGCTGTATATTCATTGATTATTTTTAGAATGCTATCTTGTATGTTATAAATTTTTGAAACTTCATTGGATGTTATGTGCAATATTTTAAGCTGCACAATAGGTATGGTTGTATCATTATCAGTGTGGAATGAAGATTTTTATATTTCTCTTTTTGCATGATGCGATTTAAGATATTGTTTGCCTGAGTTTGTTTTACCAAATAGAGTAATTTTTATAAGTCTTTGTGAAGCTCTTTATTAAAAGTTGTGTTTTGTCATCTGATTAAAATTAATGCAAATTCTTTAACAGTACAGTGAATAAATTTGAAATGCAATATTACTGCAGTTATAAAGGTAAATGATCATATACTTTTAATGTTAGATTAAAAAAAATTCTGTCTTGTTCAGTGGCTAATATCTTAAATATCTGTTAAGTAGCATTTTCTATTTAAAAAAATTAGGGAATAATCCAAAATTGATTAAAAATATTCATATTTAGCAGTGATAAGTTCTCATTAATATGTTTTTGTTTGTTTTATGTAACATTTAAATGAATGAATATTTTTCTTTTTTAAAAAAGGCTCTGAAGAATGGCAGCTGGAGAGCTTACCTTTGCCTCGTCATCATACGCTATATAATGGTGCTAGCAGCAGTGGTGATAGCCTTAAAAGACCTAGCCATATTATCAATTTGGTCTTGTATAATATTGCTGCCATTGCTGCTAGTGTTGCTGCTGGTTTTGATATTAGACTTGCGACTCAAACAACTGTACATCCTAAATTAAACCCAGTCTGGTTAGAAGATGATGATGAGGAAAAAAGGTGGTGGTATCGAGAACAAGGTATGACTTCTCCGAAATAAATTTTTTTAACTAGTCTGAAAAATTTTTGATTTGAGTAATTGTAGTTGATTGTTACTGCAAAACATCTGGAATATTCACAGGTTTGTCTCTGCAACTATTTTTAATCAAAAGCCAAACCCTACCCCCATGTCCCCCCCCCCCTTTTTTAAAAACCAAAATGGCTACATCTTTTTTTTTTTGAATCTGCCTGAAATTACTTTGTCTCCATTTTATAAATGTTTCAGTTCAAATTTTCAGTCTTCAGTATTAAGTGAAGCATCCTATATTTATATATTACTAGCTGTTACCCGCGATTGCGTCAGTGTTGGCTTTAGAATTAGATCCCAAGAGAAATGAAGCATGTGTGAATAACACATATGTTTGCGACAAAAGAAACTGCATTTAAATATTATTTGCTTTTTACTTACTCTAAATGAAGTATAATGCATGGTAGTATACTTCTTTTAAAATAAGAGAGTATGCAGAGTTACTAAATTTAGATTTTTTTCAGGCATTTGGATAGACACATTTACGACAGTATTTGTGAACTGTTTTGAGTGTTCATGTGAAAGAAATATTTATGCTATATGCATGAATTTTAGCCTGTGTTAATCAGGAATAGTACAGCTTTCTATTAGCGAAAAAGTTTTAGAATCAGTTCTGTAGTTACAGAGATGCCCAGAGAGCATAATATATTAGACTTATTTTGAGTATTCCTGTAAAGGAACTATTTGCACTACATGCATGACTTTTAGCCTATAATACACAAGAATAGTCTAGCTTACTATCAGTGAAAAAAAGTTTTGGAATCGTTTCAGTACTTACAGAGATGCACATAGAGCATAATGCAATTCTTATGAGTATCTCCTAAAAGAACTATTTGTGATATATGCATAAAAGGTAGCCTATAACACTCAGAGTTCCACCAGTGTCTAAGAGGTTCTGCTCTCAAAACTGGAAGGCTGGAGGTGCCAGGTTCAAACCCCGGTCGTGCCTGTCGACGTAACCGCACGCATTTTTTTTTGTGGTTTTCTCCAAAACCTCTCATAAATATGGGCTAGGATCCCTTAGAAAGTTCCCCACAGAGGAATTCCCCATATAGGCCTAGGACCCTAGTGCAGTCAATCGGTCTTGATCCACAAACAAACAATAATACTCAGGAATAGTGTAACTTTCAATCAGTGAAAAAAGTTTTAGAATTGGTTTAGTAACTAAAAAATTTCCATAGAGTGCAATGCATTAGAATTATTTTGAGTGTTTTTGTAAAAGAATTATTTATGCTATATGCATGAAAGGTTGCCTGTATGTTAATCCAGGGCATAAGCTATCTTCATTACAAATTTTTCCAAATCCGTTCAACCAGTTTTGTGCGATTCAGTCAAAAACATCTAATCACACAAACGTATACATTTATATTATTGGTAGGGTTTGGAAATTTATGAACTTTTAAGAAACACATTTGGACTTTTCTTTCTAATGCTTTTTAATTTGGCGTAAAATCAACATAATTTCCATACCATTTCATGTTTTTCAAATGCATGTGAATCTGCAAATAGAATTTCTGCTTTATTTCAAAAGCATAAATCATTTTGTGCGAGCGATGAAACGGTTTTTAATTAATAATTATAAAAGTAATTAAAATTTCAAAATTCTGAGCCTCAGGTGCACTTTACTGAAGTCATGGGCTTATATGCTCAAATTTTCAAAGCTCTACTTTCTGTAGATTTGTCTGGAGAACATTCATTTTTATTATTATAGATAGATAGATAGATATTGACATAAAACTGGCATAATTTCCGTGGTATTTAATGTTTTTCAGATGCACATGCTTCTTCATTGAAGTAATAGCATTCTTGTTAGCTCAAAACATGAATCATTTGATACGGCGAAACTCGCCAAGCATGGCATCGTAAAACGGTTTTTAATTCATAATTAAAAAAGTAATTAAAAATCTAAAATTCTAAGTAGCCTATAGCCTTCTCTAGGGTTCCATTTATATCTAAACCAAAATTCATGATAATCGATTCAGCGGTTTAGGCGTGAAATTGTCATAAACAAACAAACAAACAAACTCACTTTCGCATTTATAATATTAATTAGGATTCTACAAATCTCATCATTTATTTTAGTTTATAAAACTCTTGATGGGCATGATTGTTTACGAGCTCATTTATACCATATTGATGGACTCTTTGTGGACGGCCTAAGATGGCAGAGAACATCAACGAATGTCAAGTACTATCTAAATATTCTTGTAGAGTTGAAAGATACTGGGAAGCTAGAAGTTTGATGCCCTAACAGCCAATGTAAATGGTATTTGGGAAATAAAATATCACTGTAAAAATCAAAAGTTAATCTGTCACATTATTCACCTAATTGATTTTGCTTTGTGGCTGACCAAAGAAGATAATTATAATGATCCCCCCTCCCCCCCCCCACCAAAAAAAAAAAAAAAAAAAAAAAAAAAAAAAAAACCTCTGAAGAATGGTAGCTGTAGAACTTACCTTTGCTGTTTTAACTGTGCTCACCTGATATCTAAACTTTTCTTATATTAGCTTTTTGCCTTTCCAAACATCAGAATTCTAAAATGCATTGCTATTGAATAATGCAAATATCTGTGAATTTTATTAGTCAAGATGTTGCTCCATTGTTCCAGAAATTTAACATTTTGCTAATCTGGAAAAATTGAGCTAATGAATCATTTTATTAATTGAAAATATCATTTTTGTAATATTTTGCTGCTTCAAATTTTAGATACTATCAGTTTTCCAGTTTTGAAACCTCATATCATTTTCTTTGTTGAAATTATTAAAATTTAGATATTTTGGATTATGTTCAAAATGTAAATTATTATTATTATTTACTTTTTGAACATAATCCAAATTTTATTATTATTTAATTATTATTATAATTTTTAGATTAAAAAGATAATAAATATTTGGAACCATATACATAACTTACTAAGAGCAAGAGGGAGGCAATCCCCCCCCCCCCAAAAAAAAAAAAATCAAGAAAATTTAGATTATCACCTTTTTGAACAGATTTTCTACGATAGGAAACATTTTACTCCTGCCAATGAAACATTTTACCCCTCCCCCCTCTCAGTGTTCATGCAAAATGTTACATGCCAATGTTTGTAACATTTTGCTAATCTAAAATAGTTACAATAGTTTATCAATATAGCTTAATCTCTTAGTTTTTCTGTGTGTGTGTGTATCACTTTATATACTTACAAATTTACTTTCTTTAAATGCTGTGTTTTGTTGTATGAAACAATATACATTTCTTCAGATATGAGAGTGGTGAAAATTTAATTTTCAATCTTTAAAGTCCAATAATTTTTTTAATTATTATTTTTCAAAAATTGAATAATACTGTTTCAGCTGCTAAATTACCCTTTAAGGTAATTTTAATAAAAACACATAACTTTTAAACTGGAATGATTAAAAATTTGATTTTAAGTTGGTACTACATTATGTATGAAGTAAATTTTGATCAGATATTTATAAGTATTAGTACAGCCAGCAGACACATACAAAATAATAATTTCTTTTCAGTTTGAAAATTGAATTTTATGACAGTTTAATGTCCCGTAGTATATTAATTAAAATGTGCCATTGTATTAAATTCAAAATTATATTCTATTTTGCTAGATTCTATGTAATACTGCAATGCAAAAATTACTGTTAACAGTATTCAGTTTTATTGGTTAAAAAAGTTTTTCTATGTGCTACTTTGTCTAATCTAAACACAAAGTGTATATGCAGTATTGCTAATTTAAGAGATTTTCTTGATTTTATGTTAGTTTAATAAGTATGTATGAATAAATACTTAAAATTTTTTTAATACACACATCTGATAAAAGAAGTGTCTTTCCACAAAATTTTTAATTAAATTTGAGAGTGTAAAAATTATAACATTTAACATTTTGTATTTGAAATAAAGAACTAGCTTTAAAAACAAGTGCTGCATTGCATGTCTTAATAATTTTCATTAATAAACATTTCTTTATTAGGTTCCCCTTTATGTCTGGGATCTGAATATGAGTTTTCCTCATCATCAGGTTACCCACATAACACATACCATGGCCAAACAAGGCACTATAGACCTGGCTTGAATTTTGATTTTGGCATTCCACTTCATTTTACTGATTCACCACAACATAATCCCAGTATCAGTTCTGGAGGCTCCTACACTCCCCACGCTCAAAGTCCTTGTCGCAAGTCATCAAATGCCAGCAATGAAAGTGAACATGCTGCAACAAGTTCAAGTTCAGGCCTGGGTCCTTCGCCTTTAGGTAATACTTTATGTAACTAAAGACAATTTCCAAATTTATCTCTCTTTGATGTTTCAAATTATTTGAATGCGTAACATTTTGACTAAACAATATGAAGGTTAGTCTTGAAAAGACTTGCATTGAATCTTTCTCCCTCATCCTTGTCTTTTCTACGAAGGACATTTCAACTACTGAAATTTTTAAATGCAGTGCATTCTGGTTATGTGGGACAGAAGCATTTTGATACAAGTAAGCTGCCCCAGTTATCAGAAGTTTTAAATAAAGAAGTAGATAGTACATGGTAATTACAGGGCTCGGCCCGAGTCCTTTTTATCATTATTTTTAGCAGTTGTCACTATCAGTAACTATTTTTGAAGTTGATTATCTTTTTAACTTTTTAAAATCTGTTTTACCAATTATTTTAACAAAAAAAAAGTGTTGAAATTCACAAAATTAAGTATTGAAATTCACAAAAATAAGCAGTTTTCACAAAAATGGCTTATTTTTGTGAAAAAAAAAAAAAAAGAAAAAATTCCTGGATCGACCGCTGCTGTGACTGGTCGTGAGAGAAACTTGGGAATAATGAAAATCTGTGGTTGAAACCCTTCATTCAGTAGGATTCTTCAGTCTGCAGTGGATACTACGGTTTTTCCATGATACATAGCAATTTCAAATCAAATTATAATCTGGTCCTTTCATGCTTTCGAGTCAACTGCAGAGCCATCTTCAAAGTTCCTGATCAAGGTGATTAAGAATTTTTCCATAAAAAACTTAATATTCACTTGCATTTCAAATTTGTTCTTTTTGACATTCTAATTGAATGACGATGTTTGCTAGGAAAAAATGTGACCTGCTCAGTTGATTGCATTGATTTATATTGGAGCAGGCTGCTTTCAGTTAAAAACTCATTCATTAAATGCAAATATCTATTGCTGTCTGCGAAAGCAGCTCTAGTCTATCGCGTGCGAATGCAGACGTTGGAAGGAGATTTTCTTCATCTGGTCGTGCCCTTACAACTGACAGAGTTTCTATGTCTGTAAGATCATTAAACTCTAATGACTATATGAAACAACAGAACAAAAAAAAAAAAAAAAAGGAAGAAACCTAAATCAATATCCATAGAAGTTGAATTACGAGAAAAGTCATTCATTTAAAAATGTAAGCAGGATTTGAAAGGGTAATGAAATGAGAAAAACTACAGTCACTTTATTTAATGAAGTTTCCAAAAGATTAAAAAAAGGGCTGAAAGTAGCAATTTTGCTGAAATACAGTGGCTGCGGTTTCCAAATATTTTCTTTTACAATTTTTATATAATACACTATTGTCTTCATGTATATTGGAAGAATTTGCTTTTTGAAGAAAAAAATTTTAAATTTTGTTAAGACTGCTGAACAGGTTATATTGCAGTAGGTCCTCTCAATGAACAGAATCAGCTGAACATAAAAGCTATTCATATATAGGCTTTGCTGTTGGCAGTGTTTGTCACAAAGCTGAAAATCTGCTTGATGTTGTATTAGGAGAGACTGTCAAAATTTTCTAATCACTTTATTGTAAACTTCCGAAATTTTTTTTACTTCATAGCAGATTTGTAAAAGGAGCAAGTTTATCACCATAAATAATGTTAGCCATTCTTACTTGCTTTTCAGCTCACTCTTTCTTTTAATAAATTGCTTTTAAAAAATGATGATGTACTTACAGAAGCAGATCTGGGGGGGGGGGGATAACTTTTTGTTGTTGTTGTTGTTGTATGAGCTCAAGATACATTGAAACATTTTGATAGGAAAACAGGTAATATGAATATCTTGTTTAAAAGTATGCTAGGAGATAATAATTCTCTTTTCATTTAATAAAGAATTCTTGCATTATTCTATGTGAATGTTTATCTAAAGAGAAGTTTCTGTTAATAAAGAAAGCTGTTTTTCAAGAAACTTTAGCATTGTGTGTATTCCTCTATTATGTCATTTGGGGATACCAAAAATGTGTATTACTAAGGAAATAATAACAACATTTGTAAAACTGGCAGCATTAAACAATTTCTATTAATAATAAAAGTAATTAGGCTCAAAGAAATACTTGATAAAAATACCGGATAAAAATAATTAATTAACTGTGTAATACTTTTATCTTGTAGCATATTCTGATGTTTTAATTTTTAAAACTTCTTTGACATATAATATTAAGGTGACAAAATATCCCCATTTTCTGGGGACAATCCCCAATTTCAGGACATTTTTCAAATTGTCCCCAAAATGTAAAACAGGTATTGGGGACAATTTTTAATTGCATTGTTTTTTTTCAATTAAATTACTGTTAATTATCCCACTAATTACAAATGTCCCCAGTTTTGTTTCAAAATCGCGGACATGTCCCCGATTCAATGTTAAAAAATCTGGTAACCTTAATAATATACATGTACAAATTTTTGCTCTCATATGATTTCAGTTTTTTTACTTTTTTGCCAAAAATATATATATCATAATATAATATTTATATAAGATTAAAAACCTCTGTAATTTAGTGTGTATGCTGGGCATACTGTGCATCCTATGCAATGTGATTATATCATTGTAGTTTAAAGATTTTATGAGAATATAAGATTCCTCTTTAAAAAAAAAAAAAAAAAAAAAAATTCTTATTAACATTTTTTAATTTTATCTTATATAATTAAAATTGTTTTTTATTACAGGTATATCTTCAGTATTAGAACGCATGTCCTATATAGATTTCAATCGCCAGAATCAGGAAGGCTATCATACCCCTCCCCCACATTACCCTGATCATTCTCGCCATCCCGAGGTATCCTATCACTATTATCAAGAATATAGAGGCTCTGGTGTTGAATCTGTTTGCTATGTTGAAAAAGTTTATCCTGACCAAGCTCGTCCTGATGTGTACCATGTGGAAAGGCTGTATCCTGAAGTTTGTCATCAAGAAAGCATTCTTTCTTATGAAAATCCTAGCTCACCTACTCCTGCAACTGCTGCTCTTGTTCAGCCACGTACTCCTCAGCGAATTATTTATACCCATCGAAGAACATCATCTAATGTTTCCGATCAGTCAAATGCTTCCTCTAATATAAATTCATTTTTTCGCACGGAGGACAATGATCAAGAGGCTGAAAATTTGTCACATTCCTTACCTCCTGCTTCTGTTGGCCCTTTCCATGCTCCCTATGTGACGGTGATAACTTCCTTGCCTAACACGCCCAGGAGGAAAAATAGTCAGGATAGTGCTGCGTTTGAATCAACCGGCAGTTATCGTTCCTTGGCCTACTCAAAATTAAAAACTAGCTTAGATAGCACTTCTTCACCTACTAGAGGTTGTTTAATAACTCCCTCGCCAAACAATGGAACTCCTACAAACGGAACACCGCTTAATAGTTCCCGGAGTTCATCCAATGAAGAAAATGGGAGCACTTCCCGGGTTCGCTTCAGCATAGACGAAAGTGACGAATCTGTTGTAAAAACTGTAAATAAAGCTTCTGGAACAGATGATCTCAAATCCCTTCTAGACATTCCTGTGGGCGGACAATCTCAAGAGGCTAATGTTCCATTGTCAGATGTGATGAAAATTAGTGACCAACGACATTCATCAGTAAGGTAGTAATGATATTCCAGTCATAGTGTAGCTATATAATATAACAATAGATCAGGGGTGTAGCCATGGGGGAGTGATATTATGATATATCCTCCTGCAAAATTTTTGCATTAGTTAGCATGAGCTTTCAATTTTTTTTTCATTATGCAGAAATTTCATCTATTAATAGAGTTATATTTCATATCACCTTCCCCAAAACATTCTGGCTTTGCCCCTGCGTTAGATGAATGTATATTTCTCCATTAGGTATATCAAATATTGTTTCATGAAGCAATGATTAATTTTTATAAAATAACAAAATACTTTAAATGAAGGAGGGGGAGGGAGAGAAATGGTTTTAGACAAAATAGTGTTGCTCCTTAGATTAATCTTAAGGGATTTTTGGGTAACTTGAATATAACTTTTCACCATACACCATAATTAAAGCAAACATTTCACGGATGATTTGTGAGATAAGATGTTAAGGTCCCTTCTTCTGAACCCTTTTATATGTGAACACAAAGTGAGAGAAAACTTGGCTGTATTAGGTTATACTTCTCTACTCAATAAAATTAAACACACTTTTCAGTTTAATATATTAAAGCATGTACATAAATTCATTTGTAGAATTTTGATAAGTTATTATCTCTGTATTTAAATTTAAACATACATATATTTATGCAACATGCAAAACTGCTGTATAAAAAATGAGCATAATGTAATTTAAAAGAAAAGGACGGACAGTATTAAAATATTTAAAAGGTTAAAAACACATTAAAACCCCGTCAGTAGCACTTTCAGTGGCGGCCACCACCTTCCTCAGCCTTAGCTTCAAAATGCCTTGCTCTCTTCCTCAGAATTTCGTTCCATCCTGGATCTATTTGCGCATGCGTCATGTCGTTTACAGCACCATCTGTGGTTATAATCTGTAATGCTTCCATGTTGAGGGCATAATAGTTATTTTTGTAATTAGCGAGTTTTTGGCTATTTTTAAAATTGATTTCTATGGGGTGTTGTTCTTGGGCTATCTTAGAAAGGGCGGTCCTAGGTTTACTGAATTTAATATCATTGTGGTGTTCCTTTTTTCTGTCTTTAATTTTTCTTTTAGTCATACCTATGTAGCATCCTGATTTATTTGAATTATTGTCTGCAAAGTTAATTTTATAAATGCTGGTGGTTTCATTGGGGTTAAAAGGTTAAAAACACATTAAAACCCGTCAGTAGCACTTTCAGTGGCTACTGACGGGTTTCTAAATGGGCATAATGTAATCTTGCAATGAGTTCCGCAACATTAACTATGAATAATGCAAATTTTTAAACATTTGATGTTATACTTTTTTTTCAATTTCTTTATTTTATATTTTTTAAAAATTTCATTATTTGTAATTGTTTTTTTAATCTAAAAATTCTTTATTAAATTGACATCATCCATTTCCATAGATTAACTGTTTTGAAATTGTTGTGTTAATAGTGTAGTGTTTACTATATATATGCTGTATAATTTATATATGAAATAAAGCGAGTGATACAGCAAGTGTGGGCCAAGGATTGTATTACCTAGAAATCCTTTATGGGATGAGATACGACAGTCTAGCAGATTAATGACCCTGCACAAGCCTAGCCTGTCTTTTTTCTTTTCTTTTTTACCAGTTTAGGATTGCTCACTGGAGCCATCCACTTGATAATATCACTTTGGCAGCAATGTTTTTGTTTCCCTGACACTTTATTTTATTTACAGTCAACTCCGGTTATAGTGAACTTTTGGCTATAGTGAACGCAAATTGTTAGTCCCGATTCACTTACATTAGAAATGTGCATAGCATTTTTTGGTTTTATTGAACATGACTTCGGTTATAGTGAACCTAATAATCTGAACTTCGAAAATTCTGGAAATGGCAGAGATGAAGTTTTTTGATGTCTACATTTTAAAAGGTTGTCTGTATTGCATTCGATAAACACACAAGGGGATTATCAAGCATCTGTTCCGAAGTAATGGGGAATTGTAAGGGGGAGAGGGTAACAACAGTGCACTAAAGAAACTGCTTTTAGACTCTTGACCGCTGTGAAACCAGGAATTTATTCATTGCAGTGATGCATACTTATCTTTAGCTCTTCGATTCCCTTGCAAAACAGCCCAAGTCTTTTGGAGTATGCCTCCCCGTACTCCTTTTGTCCGATATCCCCAGTGCTTTAAATGTAAGCTCATCATTTCCGCCCAGCATGAAAGGTCGCGACACCCACACCTGCATAATAAGGAAGGTAGCAATGACAATTTTTAAAAAGAAACATGCAATTTTTTTTTCATTCTCATTCTTGACCAGAAAGGAAAGACCACAAGCGCTTCAGTCCAATTCATCAAACTGTGCCCCTCCTAATTGCATTCACGCTTGCTATCCGGGGCATCTGTAAAAGGGATTAAATTCTTAGTCGGTTAGAATCAATAGCATTTTTCGGCTACTAAGCACTTTACAAAAAGTAGGGTACATTTCATGGTGAACAAAATCGGACATGTTTCTCTTGTCCTTGAACGATTCAATTTTCTATTCCCGGTACAATAGCACAGATTAAGGATTACCACTATACGTTATTGCTTGATTGGCTATAGCACTTTCCGGCCAATTGAATGGAATCTCCCAAATTATTGTAGTACTTAGTAAAACATAAATACGATTAATTATGTTTGATTTACATAAATATTCAGTGCGGGTATAAAACACTATTTTTTATTTATATATATAGTGTATTTCTTGTTCATAGGGAGGCACTTCGCTTATCGTGAACTTCGGATATAGTGAACGAAATTTGCGGGTCCCCAGTGGTTCACTATAACCGGAGTCGACTGTATTTGTTTGCAGATAAAAATTTTCTTGAAAGTGGAAAGCAAAAACGAGAACATCATACATTGGTATTAAATTTTTATTGATTACAGTGACTGTATTAACTGGTCTGCAGTTTAAATGTTAAAAAGTAGTTTTAATTACATTCAGTTTAAAGTAAGTGACATCTAAATAGTCAGTTGTTATTAAAAATATTATTGCTTACAACCAAATACAACTCTGCACATTTTCTGTATGTACAAACTAGGCTTTGGTGTGAGACAAGAGCAAAACTGAAGCCAGCGTAAAAAAAAAAAAAAAAAATTGCCAATCATTTGCTTCAAATACTAATCAGTCAACTCCGGTTATAGTGAACTTTTGGCTATAGTGAACGCAAATTGTTAGTCCCGATTTACTTACATTAGAAATGTGCATAGCATTTTTCGGTTTTTATTGAACATGACTTCGGTTATATTGAACCTAACAATCTGAACTTCGAAAATTCTGGAAATGGCAGAGATGAAGTTTTTTGATGTCTACATTTTAAAAGGTTGTCTGTATTGCATTCGATAAACACACAAGGGGATTATCAAGCATCTGTTCCGAAGTAATGGGGGAATTGTAAGGGGGAGAGGGTAACAACAGTGCACTAAAGAAACTGCTTTTAGACTCTTGACCGCTGTGAAACCAGGAATTTATTCATTGCAGTGATGCATACTTATCTTTAGCTCTTCAATTCCCTTTCAAAATAGCCCAAGTCTTGTGGTGTATGCCTTTTGTCCGATGCCTTTTGTCCGATTTGTCCCCTTGCAGTTGTCGCATTTCTTAGGAATAAAGGGTCTATAGCATTACATAGCCATCTCTTCACAACCATACGTCCTGGGGTTCGGAAGCGCATGCCCTTTCCAAGTAGTCAGCATGTTGCAGAGACACAAGTGTTTAGTTCCCTAAGCAAGCATGGTCCTCATTTTATTAACTTACTCGAGGTGAAAGGCTGAGTCAACCTTGGTGCACGGCTCTAGTATTGAATCCTAGACCTCTGGCATGGCATCATGTGCTAACCATTATGCATGCCACTGTGCTTCTAATTTGTATATATTGTATACAAATATTGATTATAGGTTATTTCTTGTTAAAAGTCTTATGTTTCGCTACGTACATTTATTTATTTGATAAGTTATATACTTTAATTAATCGTGAAACTCCATAAATCGATCTTTTATTACAATTCACCATTTTTTTTTATTCATTCTTTTAAATTTGAGTTTTTAAAAAAAATTCTTTTCTTAGACTTATTTCTACTGGACTATGACTGTTTTTCTTAGTATTTTTGACAAAATCTGCTCTATATCTAGAAACAGATGTTAAATGTTTGTTTTCATGGTGTATAGATGAACAGTAAAAATTGAATTTTTCTGAAAAAAACTTAATTGTTTTAAAGCTCAATCTTAAACCAATAAGTGTTTATTATATCTTTGGTTCGAAATGGCCTTGTAGTTAGCAGTTTTTGAAGGATGTCTCATTTTTCAGAATTTCCTTCCCTTTTTGATAAGGATTTGGAGATACAATTTCACAGAAAAGCACAAGCTTAAAATGACACATTTTCACTGTGAGTTCCTTTTTTATTAAACAACCAGTGTTTTACATATCTTAAGAAATCATAGTATCTTAAGAAATTTTGTAAAGAAAAATATCTAACTTAAATTAATTTGTGTAGTTTATCTGAAAAAAAGTTATACTTCCAAATTCAAACTATCAGTTTCACAAAACTCCGAAATTTTGCTTGAGGAAAAGATGTTATTTCATATAAACATACCAAACAATTTATTATAATAATTGCACAGTATATTCAAGTTACCCAGGAATTGATTATTAATTCATTATTTTGATTGTTACATTCCTGCAAGACAATGTAAAAAAATAAAAAATAAATAAACAACTTTGATCAGCCCTTTTCTACAGTTTATCTGTAATATGTTCAAATATATTATTTATTTGTATGTTCTGATTATTAAATTATTACCATTATGTGTAAAATGTATATTCCCTAAACTTTATTTGTGATCTGTTTATTTATTCTTGTAAATTTTATATGTATTTTATCTTTGTATTATCTCTTATGTGGGGGACAATGTTTGAAATAGTTTAAAATATTCTTTTAATTCACTAATTATCTGTACTAAAGTAATTAAGTTATCTTCATGCAATTAGTAGTCATTTTTCTTTTCTTTCTTTTCAACATTAAAAAGAAATTGATAATTTTTTAATAATTAAAAAAAATAATTTATCATCACATTCATCTGTAAATATTATAAATTTAATATTTATGTGCATGTATAACTTATTGCTTTTTATGACTAAGCTTGATACGTTAAACACTATTGCCATATATTCTTAGAAATGTAACATGTGAAGGATGAAGATGCAAAGCTCCCACTCTTGCAAAACTCACATTTTCCAAATTTCAATTAAAATTCCAGCTTTACCAGAATTAGTACAGGTTGAGACTGCATGCAAGTAGTTGTTATGGCAACAAATATATATGTATAAAAGTTGTGCCAATATGTCATGCTTTTTTTTAAATTTATTTTTCTTCTGAAAACTTACTTTTGAGAAAAATGAGTTTTGCATCTAACCCTTCATTTTTTTTTTTTTTTTTTTTTTAAATCACAATGCTGTGTCTCTTGCAAGTGCCATCTCATTACAGTAATCAAATTACTGCTATAAAGGTTATCAGTATCAGGGTCATAATTAAAAAACACTGTTTCTGTAAATTTGTCATTCTATTTAGTTAATACAAACATTCTAAATTATTTTTTATCCATTGATACTGTTCCAGGAATGTCACATAACATATAATTTCATTGGTGGTATAAGAGTTACTAAATTTAAATTGAACGCTTTTTTCTTTTTTCCTTCCATGCAGTGTTATCCAGCTAAAATTAGTTTAACTGTATATATATTAATTTCTACAGAAAGGGTGGGGAGTATAAAATATTGTTTTCTGTGCAAGCTATATTATTTGCTTAAATTCTATGCAATATCTGTTAATAACTTTTTTATTACTTTATATGTTTTTATTACTTTATAGGTTTCTTTTGATAACTGAAACATATAAGGCAGGTTAAACTTTTTTAGAAATGCTAATCTCAAAATTAGTGACAATATTAAACTGAGTGTAAATTTTCAAAAGCTATTTCTGCCCAGTCTAAAGAGAATCTGCAATATTCATTTTAAATTTTACTGTCTTAATTATATAATGAGCATTTTTATGCATAAATTAACATTTAAAATATTTTATAAATGTATTTTCCTCCCAACAAAAAGTTACCTGAACTTTTTCATTACAAAGTACAAATGTAGAATTTTTCTAGATTTACTTGCTTTGCTGAAATGCTCTTTCTTAATTTTACTTCATAAAGAAAGTTGGTCAGTTTCAGCAGCCTTAATAAATTGAGTGCCTGATATTTATATTTGCTAGTTCAGTTTAATTGTAATACTATCTGATCTTAGAAGCTCAAAATAAAATTACATGTTGCCCCCACCTACTTCCTTTATAATTTTTGGTTTTAAATTTGAATTCCTCTCTACATTATTTTTAAATGTTCATGTTTGTATTCTTAAACTGAATGCTTCTTTTTGTTACTTGCATATTATTCTCTAGAGGAATACTTATATTTAAAAGAAAATGCTGTTAATCTGTATAATTATTTTTTGCATGACTTTTTCTTTAAAAAATAAATAAAACATAAACATGTTATTAATAATTGAAAACGCAATTTGCTCATATAATGGTAATTGTAGTGGTTCAACTGTTTATTATTTTTAAAAATAGTAACATTAAAAAACAAGCTTTTTAAAGTTTTTTTTTTTTTTTTTTTTTTCCTCTCTCTCAAATTTGGATAACTTTTGAGCATTTTTCAACTACATAGATTTGAATAGTAGTTTTCAAGTTCCCTGTAAGGTTTAAAAGTCACTATGACAATTAACTTTACAATGTGGTTGTTAAGCAGTGTTATACTACTTTTTTTTTTTTAAACACACACACACACCAATCATGTTTGAGGGAACATGAAAAAATTGAGATGTAAATATTATTCATTTAAATAGAAAAATATTATTTAATGCTAGTTTTTCATTTCTTCTGTAAATGTTCATAAGAACTTCAAAATAATGGTATTTTACTAAAATATAATATTTCTTTAATATAGAGACATATACACCCCCCCCCCCCCTTATTTGTAAAATGCTTTCTTACTTACAAATTTTTTGCATTGCTTAAAGTGCTCTGTTACATATTAATGTTTTTAATTTATACTAATTAAAGGCATAATGTACTTTATTTTTTAAGATTCTTGTTTTAACTAAGAAAAGGTAGCTCTGAATATTCAATAACCCTTTTCTTCTCGCTCCCGTCAAAATCACAGGCTAAGTTTTCTTCAACTATTTCTCATACCTGTGATATTTCCAGGCAATAGTGTTTAAAAGTTATACGCCAGAAAGATAAAAGCATTACAAATCTTATGCACAGATTTTTTTTTTTTTTTTTTTAAATATCTCATTTTACACAACAGATGACAGTACCAAATTATTTTTAACTTAATTTGGAGATAATTTATATTTAAATAGATGTATTTATGATATACATTTTACAATCTTAGCTCACTTTTTTAAATTTATGTTCAAAGGAAGCTTAACAAATATTTATTTATTAAACTTTTATGAAGTAAGTTTAATAAAATTCCCCTTTAGTGTTTAAAACATATATTTTTAATGATTCCCTGCTTACTAGAAAACATACATTCAGTCACAATAACCCTAAATGTTGGCTTATTCTAGAAATTTAACTTATTTTTTTCTTTTGCACTAAACAAATGTCCAAAACCTTAAAATGAATGCAAATATTGTACATGCACTTATTTTTATACAATTTTCTTGAATAAAAAAAATAGGCATTTTTATGGCCTTTTTCTTGAAAATGATACAACCTTTAAGGGGTTAATTTTATTTATTTCTTTCTTTTTATATTTTATGGTTAAGTATCCTAGCAAATCTTAATTTTTGTAGGGAAAATGTTTATTATAATATGCAAGTAACATTTAAGTCACTTTTAGAATTCATTTGTGATATTTATACTTTGAAAATGTCTTTTTGGCAGTCTACCTACAGATGAGTATTCTATATTTTAATTATGTTAATTAATTTTATGTTTCGATTTTAAAAATAAATTATAAAATCTCCATATTTGTCTTTTTACTAAATGTTAAAATTAGTATTTTAGAAGTCACTTTTTGCAAGCACTTATGCATATGTGTGTATGTATTTGCAATACTGAAAATGTTTCAGTATTTCCTTATTTGATATTTTAAAAATTTGTTTTTATGTTTTGTAACTAGATTGTAATGGTTGTTTTTACATATCTTGCCCGGTGAAGGTTTTAATTCTATATCCACAAAGAAATAATATATTTTGTTTTAGTTTTTAGAAATTTTATTTATGTTTTACATCAAAAATGCATAATTGATTTTCACATCAATTACAACTAAGCAGCTAAATTTTCTATTAAAAATGAAAATATGAAATGAATAATTTTTTCATGTTTAAATTTTATAAAATAAAAACAAAATAGAATATTTGTTTGATTATGTGAATCCAGTTTGCAATTTTGAATTTTAAACAAATTAGTCAAAAAATATTTTTTTTATAAATGCTATATTTATATTGTCTATTTATTTTTTAACACTAGAACAAGGTAATTCTTTATGAACAAAGTTTGTAAAATAACATTAACAGTGTTATTTTGTCTTTCATTTTCCCTCTCTTTAATTTTGATTGTATATTTTATTTAAATTTTTTTATGTATATTACTTTGCAATTTTGCTACTTTTGTTGACTTTATTTTCTCTTTTTCTGGATATTATTTGAAAACCCTTGTTACTTTATTTCGCTATTCACTTACAGTGAATGTGGATCAATAATTCATTGTTGTACATCATATGTACAAAGTCTGCTAGTTGTATCACTCATGTAATTTCAGTTTTTCGAAATATTTTTGAAATTCAGATAATAAATAATAATAAAAAAATAGTAAATAACATTCAAAATTATTAACTTTTAATCTTTAATTATTACTCAAAATTTATAATCTTGTTAACCCAATAAGTTTTTATAGATCCATCTTAAAATATGCTTCATTTTGTTGATTTACTTTTAGGGCATTACTTATTGTAAAACAATATTTCCTAGTAACTAAGTTCATTATATATAGTATGAATTTTATAGGGGACTTCTATCTATAATGTTTTTATCTTGACAATTCTATTTTATTTTTGAGTCTACTGTGCAATGTAAAGTACGTTTTTGTGTATGTTCAATGTAGAAGCATGCACAAGGAAAGTATTAGCTTAACAAGTTATTGTAGACAAAAAGAAAATCGGAGAATACTTTCAACTAAATACCGTATTTACTCGTGTGTAATGCACACCCCATACTTCACAAGAAAAATAGATAAAAATGTTATCTTGTGTATAACGCGCACTATAAATTTGATGTGGAAGTGATTGACGCAAATTTTCAATTAAGTGAATGAAACTGAAGACAATATCATTTAAGAAGTCATTGACTGTGCTAGTGATGATAAGAACTGTGATAATAACACTAGTAGCGGCAATAAGAATTGCTATTAAAAAATAATAGTTATAGCGATTTTGTATAAAAAAGTATAACCAGTGAAATAAAGTTGCTAGAAGTACTTTTAGCGAGAAAGATTTTCCAGTGTTATTATCTACTCTAAATAAATTTCTTGATGAACACGTATATCATGGATTACATGCAGAAGTAAAAAATTATTCCACGTATAATGCACATTCTGCTTTTTTGCCTTAAATTTTTTTAAAAAGGTGTGCATTATACACGAGTAAATACGGTAATTAGCTTTATTGATTCTATGGAGAGATATTTAGGTTAAGGGTAGGTTAAATTATAAGGTTGTAATTGTGTGTAAAGGTTTTTAACACAATACCTGTATATTTTAAATTATAAGGTTGTTTTTTTAACACAATACTATAATGTTTTGTGGCAGGTATTTTGATCCTTGTCAGCTGTAAGCAGTTTTGTGATACCTTGGGTTTATTTTTTTTTTGGGGGGGGGATATGTTTTGCAAATACTATGCTGAAAATTGTTTATAGTGAGCATTCTCGATTTAGGCTTGGTAAAATTATTTACTACATTTTTCAAAAAATGCATTGTATACCAAAAATTTTATAAATAACTTTAAAAACATGTAAGAAAATATTTATTCATACTTTTTAAAGTGTTTTTCTAAAGTATAGGGGGCGTTTTGGAAGAGATTCCCCTTCAGTTTAATTTTTTAATGTCATCTATTGAGATAAGCAAAGAAATTAAGCTGCTGTTCTCGTGGGGGGGGGGGGGTATTAATCCCATAAAATCCCTTGTACATTTTCAAAATTCTGTTAACTATTATTTTCAAAAGCAGATGGAAAAAAAAAAAAAAATCAGTATTCTTATATTTTGCTCTTAGCAATCTGTGTTTCAGTTTAACTTAATTAAATTAAATGGCTTTATAGATTTTGTTAAGAATACGGCAAACTTACTATAACTGTATGAACGGAAAGATTTAAGATACTTCTCTTAAAATAATATACTTATTTAGTCTGTTCATAAAAAATAAATAAGATTTTTTTTTTTTTTTTTTGAGGTATTTTTGAATGTGAATTTGTAAGACTGATAATTTATGAGATGTATGTTCTTCTTTTGCATTATAAAATTAATTTCGTTTAAATACATGTTCATTTATTTACTGTAATTATAAACAAAACAAATATTTAACAATTAGATTACATAAGAGTATCTTTTCCAAGGCAATTTTTTTAATTTTGTTATATTTTTAAATTTTGTATATATACATATATGTGTAAGTGCTTGATTCTCTTGCAATGCTGAAAGAACTGATTTTAAATGTTTTTCTAATTATCTCATTTTAGTTCTAGACTAGCTCTTAAATTTTCACTCGGTAATTTGCTCACTAATTTTTTTGGCGGCATTCAAAATATGTGTGCTAGTTAAAATATTTACAAAAATATAACAAAATTGTTATAAATTTATCCATATTTAATGAGTATAAATATGCTCTTAGAAATGTTTGAAACAGTTCAATTATCATTAAAAAAACTGCATTCAAATTAAAAATGTAACTGAGTATATAATTTAATGAAATTTCATTCTGTTTTTAGCTCACTAGAAAATGATACTTTGAATAATAAGAAAAGAATGATATTTATTGAAATCTATTATTATTTAATTAACTATAAAATTAAATTGAAGCCACATGAGTTTTAATAAGATTAAAATTTAAAAATTAATAAAATTCTGACTTTACTAAAAAATGCAACTGTTAATATATTTTAATGTTCTGATGTTTTCAGTGCAAATCTTATGCTTTAGGGTATCTAGTTAAAATACTTAAACTTATAGGTTAAAGGAGATTTTTTCTTTGGAGAAAATAATTTTAGTGTTTTTCTAAACATTTTTTTTTTCTATCCCTCCAGATAATGACTGAGAAAACAATGTTAAACTTGTTGACTGTAAATTTTTAATCTGGGAAAAAATCTAATTTATGTCCTGTGTGTTTAACTGCTGTTTTAACATAGACATTGATTAATATTAAAATTTTATAGTTCTAATATTTTTTTTTTTTTACTTAATTGAAATTTTAGAATATTTATTGTTTTCTATTTCTTTTATTGAGTTTTGTATTTTACTCTAATTGGTAAGTTAAGTCAAGACTAGAGTAGTAACAAATAGGAAATAGGGGGAAAAATAATTAGAGAAGCAGGCTGTTACGTAAAGTTTTTGTGGATAAATTTAATTTAATAATCTTTTGACCGCAAAATAATAAATATAAAGATTTTAAAAAGCTTTTGCTTCTCTTTTGGTAATTTAAAGAAATCTCGGTAATTTTTATGAACATTCATCTAATATTGGAGGAAGGGAGGTTGGAGGATTGGTATTTTAAAAGTCAAACTATTTTTCTATGATTTTGTAATTATTTTTGGTATACTCTAAGATTTTGTTCCAGAAATACTGACCTAGGCTTTTATTCTTTAAATATTGATCATAAACATATACAATAAATTACAAAGTTATTTTTAAAAAAAGGTACAGGATTTTAAGGTATTGATTAAAATTTGTAGAAGATTTAATCTAAATAAATACAAAACTTAAATTTTTATACAGCTCGCATACAAAAGAATTCTCAGTTCATAAAATGTGACCCATACATTAATTAGGTGACGCACATAGTTTCATTCTTTCATCATAAAAATGCTCAGAGATATGTTCAAAGTTGGTGAGGAAATATACAATACCAATAAATGCAGAAGTATATATTTATGCAGTCATTTTAATTTATGTATGATCCCCGAAATGCAGTTCTCGGACATGATTTTTCCTCTTCAACAGCCATTGACAAGTGGTTTTAAGTCAGCATACATTTATTTTCATCTCTCTGAAATTTTTAGGCTAAAATACTTAAGTTTTGTACACCACCTTATTATAGTATTAAGAATTTTTTTATATGAGGGCCGTATAAAAAGTTAAAGTTTATACTTATTTAATATATTGAAATTTTAATCACACACACTACTATAAATTCTGTATCAATTTTTATGTAATTTTGTAATTAATTGTATATGTTTATGATCAATATTTAAGGAATAAAAGCTTAGGTCAGTGTTTTGCGGACATCCTATATTTATAGCAGATGTTTTAAAAGTTAATCAGTGTGGCACTTTTAAAATTATTGTCTTTAGCACTATTTCCATGTAGAAGAAGTTTTTCTTGATGACACAAATTTACTTTAATTGGAGTAAATATTTCAAGGGGTCTGTTTATGTTAAAAAAAAAAAAAAAAAAACCTGTTAGCAACCATATCCTGTATACAAAAATTCAATGAGAAAAATGAAGTAAAAAAAAAAAAAAACCCTAATAATTTTAATCAGATATTGAAAATTCAAAAGTCAACTTTTTGGCAAGTTACCATGGTTTTGGCACTTAAAATCCGATTGAGGGTTTGTGCACAAATTGAAAATAAGCTTTTTTTGTATGATTTTCTTTAATCACCAGGCTGGTTTCATGAATGCTTATTTTATTTTTATTCTTCGTCATTTAATTTCTTACTGAATTATAGCCAATATTAAACACTTTTTAAAAACTATGCCAATAGAAATAGTCTTGTATTCATGAAATCTTACAAAATTCAATCAGATGTACTGATTTTATTTTAATCATAGAAAGATAATGCTAGTAAAACTTGCATAAAAACTAATCTTTTGTTTGTGAAACTATGATAAACTGACACTAAAACAAAAATTATGTTAAACTGTTAAAACATTTTTAGAATATAAACGTACAATATGAACATTGAAATTATAATAGCATAGTGCTGATCTTCACTTATTTTTCTGTAAGTCATGAATCATAAAATTATTTCTTTTATTTTGTACTTAATTTATATCTTCACAATTTAAGAACCTCCCATCAATCATTGCTAAAAACTTTACAGTCAAATAACATAGTGAACAATATATTTACACAAGTATAAAATCACCTCACTGATCAGTAAAACACTTGTGTACACATACATTTGTATTAGAGACATTTTACAGTATTAGAGACCTTTTTAGAATTAAAGATTGATTAAAAAAAATAACTGAAAGATCAGAGAGTTATTTAATTTTCAGACTGGATAATTCCCTTCCTCTGTGTAAAATTTAAAGTCAATTTAAATCATTATTATTAAAACAAACAATTTTAAATTGTTTTAATGATAACAGATACACTCTTGAGTTTTGTTGAGATTTCAAAGTTGACAATTGCAAGAATTGGTAAATGGGTAATTTTTAGCTTTTCTGGTAATTTACTATTAAAATGTTTTTTAGACTAGTTAAGTTTTCATTCTTATAAAGCACTTTATCTGCATATTTTAGGTTCAAATATCACTGAGATAAAATAAGATTATTAAAATAATTCTCTTTTATATTACAAATCATGATTGTTCATTTGAATAATAATACAAATAACATACTACTTCTTGTATTATGGGTGAAATACAAGGGGGAAAAAAAAAAAACAAACCTTACAATTACAATGCAAAAGGTATACAGGTAAATTTTATTTACATGTTTGTTTTTAAATCTCACAAAAAAAAAAAAAAAAAAAAAAAAAAATCATGAGAAATGTGAGCAACTTACTGTACATTACTTCCTGTATATGTATTTTTATAGGTTCACAAAATGTAGCACAGCAGAATCTTAGTACAAATCTCTGAAACAAGAATCCATACTGTATAACTCATTTCTTTTCATTTATGCATTGTTGTTCCTATCTGTTTAATATTTTTCTTTTTAAACACAGAAATAAATGGGAACAACTAAATGCTCATAATGTGTTGTGACGTATTGTGTTAATGAGTGTGACTTTCTGTGCTGTATAATATACTAATTAAGAGGCAATAACATTCCACATACTAAGGAATTTTGTAGAGTAAAAACTGTTACTTTTAGATCGATGCTTTGACTTTTTTTTTAAAAGATAGTATTTGTTTGTGTGGTAGTATTTATATTGGCTATTTCTTGAATGATAACATGGGTAAATGTAGGTGAAGTATTAAAAACATTCCATATAATTGTGATTTTTTAAAAAAAAATACTGTATTAAATCATAGTAATTTAATATTTAAAGTTTGATCATATCATCTGTGATGGTATCTTGAGGAACAGGGCCAGACATACCCTTTCCTACAATTATATGTACTTAAAATGTCTCATATTAACATATACCATTTTTGTAAATAATTGCATCCATTTGTACATTTTTGAATTTGACTATGCACTCTACTCAGAGCTTTGCACCTGGCTTCTCATGCCTACTCAAAGACTCTCAAGCTTGTATAACTTGTCATTTCTAACCTGTACATAATTACATGTTGTAATATTTAGACAATGAAATCCAACCACTTAGAACCTGTATTATTTATTTTTAAATTTCAAAATAGAATATGTTAACCATACTATATGGTTGATGTTCTTGAATTTCTGTAATAATTAGAAGGAAAAAAATTCTTTTTTTTAAATCGGATTGCCTGTGAGAAAATAAATTAACTTTCTTTAACTACTTTGTCTTTATTGTGTAATCATGTTTTTTTAAATTTTTTTTAAGCTTAAAATTATTTTAATCATTAAGTGGGCCCTAGGCCGAAGCCTAGTTGGTCTGTATGGTAATCAGGGTCTGGTGAACAACTGATCAGACACGCAGTTTCAGAGATACTCATTCAGAGTCTTCGGGACATTACAATTTGCCCTCTATCCAATTCGCTTAGATCAACAGCCTTTTCCATCACTCACAAACGTAAGTGCAAGAATGAATCCTAACCTTCTTTAGCAACAGTTATTTTTCATACACATATAAAACGAAATAATTCCAATGATGTGGAAACTCAAAAATTATTTGACTGGTGACAAAAGTCATGAATACTAACCTAAGATCATTGAAACATGAAACAAAAAGTGTGTCACTGTCACTAGCGAGCGAAAAAAAGAAAGAACCGCATGGTTTGGAGACAAAACCCTTCACTTTCAAAATACTTTATTTTTCCATCAAATAATGCTGTTTTTTTAGGTTAAAGTTATAATGTTATTCCTCATGTATTAATGCTATATGATATGGATAACTGTTTTATTTTATCATGCAGTTCGTAAAGTGTAAACAATGCATTAGCACAGTCATACAGCAGACGACTTAACTGAAATTTGTCCTAATAAAATATAAGTATTATTGATATCTTAAATATAGAAAAAACAAACCTATATGAAATATTCAATGCACAGTTTACGTTTTTAACCAAAAATGCACCCTGTTACCATGACAATCATGGTGTTTATGTAAATGCAAATGTACTTGACGTAACATTTGCAAAAGGGCACTTACCCTTACAGCATTCCTAATAAAATTTCAAACTCCTTATACAAAATTGTAGTCGATTTCACTCTTGCTATTTTCATTTATTAAATAATTAATTTCACATTCTATTTCTACCACAATTGTAATATCAACAGAATATATTGTTGCTGCTTGTTGTCAGGTTCAATATTCAAACGAAAACTGAAGTCTTTTTTAGAGTTTGTGGTCTATTTTAATGAAAATGAGCATAATCGATGATTTTTCACTAAGGTTGCCATTACAACAGTTCTCCTTTTATATTTTGATGTATAATCCTTGGTGTATGTAGCATTAATTTTTTATCTTGCCATGGCGGCAAAAATCCATTATGTACAAATTTATAATATTTTGAAATATGTATGACCTACATGTGTTATAGCTTATGGTCAGCTTGTAATATGTCTTCTGAACACAAATCTTCGATTTGATATTGATTCCAGAGACAGTGGACCACACTGAGAGACACATTAAGACACCTAGCAGCATCAGCCTGTGACAACTCTATTTCCATTCATTCGACTGCCCACCACCTTAACAAATCGGGCAAATGGCTTCTCTCAGACATTGTAGGATCCTACTGCCTATTGTCGATGAATCTGCCTAAGAAAAGTTGCAAATCAACAAAAGTTACACACATAATTACAAAAGCATGATATTTGCACATTTTTCTCTCACTCATATGTGCCTTTTTTTTTTTTTTAAATAGAAAACAAAGTGGTAGCTATCATTTTTGCATAAAATTCATTTTCATCACTTATAATAAACTACAAATTTTACTGTTTTCAAATCTCATATAAAAAAAAAAAAGACACTAACATGTTGTTCCTTAACTTTTGGAGGCCAGTGTATTAGGCTGGAAATCACCAATCCTTAGTATTATTGCAGTATTTTATCTCTCTCTTAAAAAAAAAAAAAAGGTTTAGATGAAGGGCACTGAAATTATTTGATTTAATAGATGTACAAGGAAGTCATGTGGTGTCCACATCAGAGATTTCTTATTCTAAAACCCACACTCCCTAAATATTGATTCAAATTACATTTTAAACTTTTCATCACAATATGAAAAACAATTTTAGCAGCACTTCTACTGATTGAAAAATCATTGAAGTGATATGCTATTTAGTGATGGGAAAATATTTTTCAATAGCATTTTCCAATTTTTTTAAGTATTTCAAAATCAGCTTTTTCAAAATGTGAACAAGTAGGAGGGGAAAGCAGACAATGCATACTATATTTGAATATGCTCATGATAAGGTTTAAACATATTGTAAAACTTCTTTCTGTATTTTATTTTGATATTATTTATAATTTAAGATTCATAAATGAAAGTTTTAAAACAGTAAAATAACAGAAGAGTTTAAATTTTTTTCCAACCATTTTATGCTTCAACTAAAATGACATATAGGAATGAGGCATTTTACAAATGTAAAGAACTATTTACAAAAACTTTCGGGAAAATTTGCATGTGCAAGCTATGATTTTAACAAAGTAACAAGTGATAGTTTTTTGGGGAAAAAAAGACATTATATGAAAATTATACTCACATTTATAATGACCTAAAGGTGAAGATGAATAAAACCATATTTTAACAAACACAATTACTAATGAGTCTTGATATGCAACATTTTAAAGCATATGGGATATGTATATAATTTTAGTGCTGTCTGTCCAACATTCACAAGATTTGTGTCTGGCTGATGAAATTATTTGTGAAATAAATTTCCTTATCAGATTAGAAAAGTTTTAAATAAAGTGTGAATGTTAAACTATTTCAAGTGTTTATTAAAGAGTAAGTGAATCAAATAAATGCAGAATAAAAACCTTCATGTACAAAAATAAATCAGCATTCTGAATTCTAATAAATTTTTAAGATCAAGTATTTTTTCACTAGTAACTCAAATTAATTATTGAAGGTAAATATTTTAAGCATACTCAAATAATACATAAACATGTAGCAATAAAATATACATATTTATTTTTAAAAATATCGTACTATATTTCAAGTGCAGATATAAAAATTCATAATTGATTATTCTTTAAATTTTAGCTTGCAAATTCTTTAAAAATGCAATTTCTTGAAGAAATAAAATATTGTTTTGAAAGAAAACTAATGTAATTCTTCCCTAAATCTTAAGGAATATTTTTTCTTTAATTGATTCTGTATCAGAATCACTATCATGATCGAGTGTGTTAAGGAAAATGAACATATGCAAAGTTGAGTTGAGTTAATCCTGAAAAACTATGAGTTGAATGAATTGTCAGATAATAGTGCATTTCAAGAGACTAGCAACCAAGTGATTTTCCTCCTGTATGACAAACTAACCGCTTTCGCAATGTATTTCAATGGAAGAAAATTTAAAGATTTTCAACATCCAATTATGGTACTAAATTTGACATTACATTTATAATTATGCATTTTTAGCATTGTTATTTATTATTTGTGTGTGTTTTGTGTCTGTATTTAATAGTATTATTATTAGAATGTTATGCAAGAATTGCTGAACACACTGAAATTTGATTTTTTAAAAATTCATTTGTTTGTTTACATTAAAAAATGTATTATGGTTATAGGTCTGCGGATTAAAGGCAGTTGACTGTATGTATATAATTTCAGTATTTCTTTGCTGGTAAGAACTAAGCACAGTAAAAATAATTTCAAAAATATTTAATTAAGTTAAAAATACATTATTTGCATATAAATACATATTATGATGACAACACTGACAATATAGACATCATAGATGAAATTGACATATTACAGCCACGCAGCAGATTATAAAGATTTGGTAAATTCAGTTCACCTGCAAAAAAAAATCATGAAGATATTAACTTCAGTGAATGGAAACTTAAAATCTTTAAAATTTAACCGTAGGCAATTCATAATATCTTGCTTTTTGGGGAAAAGAAAGTTTATACCCCCATTTATTTCATATGAAAAAATTAAGATTTAATCTCATTTTAAGTGAATTAAGCTCAATTTTAAAGCAAAGTAATAAAATTATATGGACACATGCAATTTTTTAAAAATAATAATTATTTATAAAAACTATTCAAATAACAAAATGTTATGAGCAATTCCAGCAGTAACATTTTTATACAAAGTTCATAAAGCAGACTGAGGTACACATACTGTAAGTCAGGTTTAACTTGAAAATTTAGCTATATTCAGAATCCAACAGGAAATGAAGATAAGGGAAAGCTATACAGATAATAATTATCTTTTTTTTTTTACTTTCTTATAATTTGAAGATGGACTGATACACATTTTATGTGAAATTTTTACTGTAGATATACCATATAATCTCTTTTTTTAATACTAAAATCATGAAAGGGGTAGTTTTGTCTTCCTAGCACTGTTATTGTCAATTAATATTAAGGATATCCTTATTCTATTGTTTATACATATTATGTTATATAAATAATTGTACTTAAACGTAAATAGAAGATGAAATGCTAACAGCATTAGAACAGGAACATCTTTATTGTTTCAAAGGAACAGCAATTCATGCTAATCAGATGACAGGTGTTAAATTAGATGCTTTTTAATGACTTAGGGTTATGTGTAGGGTTGTAATGAATACCATATTTTCCTGAATAACGAATACCGAATATTCAGTTAAAATTCTAACTGAATATTTGGCCGTATACCAAATAGTATTTGGTTAAAATTTACTAAATCATCATTAAACTTAGAATGATTAATTTAATTGTTTTTTAAACAATATTTAATATTTCATATGGTGTAAAATTTCAGAAATAAAATATTGCAAAATTTAATATCCAAGTGTTTCCTTTATAGATTATTGATCACATTTTTTAATATTTGCAAAATGATATCTTTTTTTACCTGCATATTTTATAAAAAATTAGCAGTTAACTGACTTTTTATATTTATGAACAAATTATTATTAGTTTTTTTTTTTTTTTTTTTTGGGGGGGGGGGTTACTGTTTCACATTTAAATGAGTTAGTAATGTAATCTGTCATAAGATTTAAGAAAAAGTGAAAAGCAACTAAGTTTAAATTTAACATCTGAGTGTTTTCTCTTGCATTAAAATTACTTTGAATGTGATATTAGTAAGTAACAATTTGAATTAATTTTGTACTATGACATTACACTATAACTTTCATTCATGGTACAAAAGAATATGTGTTTGTTTACCAATTGTCAACTATTTAAATTTGTTTACTATTCGGTTGCCGAATATTAAAGTATTCAGCCAAACCGAATATTCAGTGCATCCCTAGTTAGGTGCTTATGACATAAGAACTCAGTGGATCAAAAATAGATGAATATATTGCATCCTAAAAGCATTGACAGTAAAAAATGAGATTAAATGATATTTGCATGCATTAGCACTGCCATCAACTACTAAAAGTTATTATGAGTGTGTGTACAAAGTCCTTCCCGCTGTCAGTAGAATAGAGGAATACAGAAATTGTAGAACTGAAATTTCAAAATGGTCTTTTAAAAAAACATTACAATTATATTAAAATTTAAAAATTGCATTTCACAAAATTTTTCTATAACTTTCCTTTTTGATGTCATTTTTAAAATTAAGAATTCTACCACAAGATCTGGAATCTAAATCTTTTTAGTTCTTTAAAAGTCTAGCTTTTATACACAAGTGGACAAAGCAAATCTCCCTTATTTAAGATCAGATGAAGTTTAATCTCTATATATATAAAAGAGAAGAGTTTGTTTGTTTGTTCGCTATACACGTCCAGACATTTCGACGGATCTGGACCAAATTTGGTACACTGACTAAATAGGGCAAGAGAAAGCTAATGCTGTAAAAATGAAATTAATTGGATTAATAGTTTTTGAGTTATTTTATGCTTTGTAAGGTTCTTTGCCATTTTTCTCGCATTTTACGTTATCGCGAGCTAAATTTCTGTCCGAATACTATATTTTTTATATCATCGGAAACTACAGAGTTTTCTTTTTCAAATACAATTCGTTACACAATCGTACTTACATTTGCCGATTTTTGGGAATTTTTTTAAGGAAATACTGTTTAAGAAAATGTACTGCTTTTAAAAATATGCTATTTTTAAACTGTCGCATCAAAAAACGTAATGGGCAAAAATTTTCCATCTTTTTACCGCTGATTGAACCTTTATTTCTCCCTCTTTTAAACTTTGAACCGTGCGGAAATGTTTATTAGTTTTTTTTATATGATTTTCTTTTTTCTGAAAACATCGCAGGTTAAAATTTCCTTCCGTGATTGAAGAAATAGCAGATTTCCCCCCTTTCGTCCTGTGTGTCTATGGGTGTGGTGTGTAAGTGGGGATGAAGCGTTGCCAAGACAACTGACGGTGTCCTTTTTTTCATTTATGGTTTACGTTCTCAAGGTCGTTCTAGCAATTAAAAGGCGAATCCATCAGAAATAAACATGCAGGATTTATTTGAAATCGTGGCATTAGGAAGTATGACTCCTGAAGAATTTGAAGATAGTATTTTACACGGATTATCAATTCCTCGAGAAGATAGTTACTAAATAATTAGAGCCTCATAAAATATTTATAAATAAATTAAACCCACTGTGTTACATGTAAACAAACCTGGATTTTTAATAAAATAATTATAAAAACCTGGATTTTTAATTCATCTATCATTATTTAAGTTCTTATCTACTGTATATATGCCCAATGATTTGTCTCCAGTGATTCTTACTGGATTTGAAATAAAAAATAATTAGTTTATGAGGTGCGCAGGTATTAGTGATAACAGGTTAGAACATAACAGGTAGAAGGAGAGAAACCTAGCAACGTCCAATTCTCAAGAATCTCTGTACGCTGGCAAGTCCACTGTTCATTTCTTTTTTTTTTTTTTTTCGTTGCTGCGGAAAGTCCCGTGTTTCTTTTTTTTTTTATCATTGCAGCGGAGGGATTCACATTCCTTCCCTTTACAATCGCATACCGACGACTGGATTCTATTTGTTTATAGTAGTTGCTTAGGTATTAGCGATAAAAGACTGTTAGAACACAGACAGGTAGAAGGGGAGAAGCCTAGCCACGTCTAATTCCCGGTAATCTCTATAAGCTATCAGGTGCCGTGTTATTTTTTTGTTGTTGTTGCAGCGGGAAGTCCAATGTCCTTTTTTTATCATTTTAGCGGTAGGATTCACATTCAAGCCTAGCCACGTCTAATTCTCAGTAACGTCTGTACGCTATCAGGTGCCTACTTCATTTTTTTTTTCGTTGCAGCTGGAAGTCCCATGTCCTTTTTTTATCATTGAAGCGTGAGGATTCACATTCCTTCCCTTTACAATCTATATATAAGGTTAATGGGCATTTCCCTTCCATTGCACGGGCAACGCCGGGCCATGCTGCTAGTAAATAATAAAATAACAAATAAAATCTCATTGATCAAAACTTCCTCAAACATTCATCATCAAGTCGTGAAAAATATTTTCATTTTTCAGTTATTCGGGGGGTTAGGGGTATATCAATTATTTACTTTCAGGTTTTGGGGGGTTAGGGGGGTCATAACCCCCCCCACACACACACATGAGGAATTTTTTGCCATACAAAATGTATATTCTTCACTCCCTTATCACACACATGTATGCATATATGTGAGTTGCAGTAGTCGTAACCCCCCCCCATGAAAAATTTCTGGCTACGCCCCTGTTGGTCATGATAGAGAGACTCTAGTGTTTTTCTCTCATAATTTTCCAAACAAAACAGGGATGAGATTCGCGAAAAAGGAAAATGTCTGAAAGCATGTGCAAAACATTTGAGCAATAACTACTGTTGAGTTTCATCAGATGAGAAATGATACTGATGAGATGATAATAATACTGATATTAAATCTATCCTATATATACAATTTTGCTTTAATAAGAAATTAAAAAAGTTCAGAACATTTTTGGAGAATTGAAAAACTGTTTTTTTTTTTTAAATATCAAAAAAGTAGGAAAATCAGACTAAAGTCTGAAGAATCTCATCCCTGACAAAAGGAAGAATGGACAGCTATCAACCTAATAAATCCCTTTTTCATCTTGAACCATTCTGTTAAAAAAAGAGAGTAAATAAATAAACAAAAGCTAAATTGTATCATCCAGGAAGCATTAAAAACAGATCAAAAAAGAAAAAGAGTGAGAAATAGTTTAAATCAATCCCCCCCCCCTTTACAACTTAGTTTAAACCAAACTACTCAGAAATTCACATGGTACATTAATCTTCATTAATCAAATTTTGAAAAAATCTACTCTAATGAAAATAGACTTCATCACAACTGTTCTAGAAACAGTTAACACATGAAAATCTTATATGATAAAATTTGAGAGTAAACAATGTTAATCAGTTTGCTTATAACTTGAAATTATGCAAAAATAGTTTACACTTATTTATTTGGGCTTTCAAGCAGGTTTAACTGTTGGAATAAATCCACCAATACCTTTAAAAAAAATGTTAAAAATCAATTTTTACTTCTGTTTTTAAAGCACCATTAGTCTGAACCATTAATGTTTCGTCATTTTTAGTCTTCATTCTTTAATATGAAAAAGCTATCAATATTCTGAGATTTTATTTCATAAGACCGTGGCTAGTTTATTAGATAGAAATCTCTGAACTTACAGCCTTCTAAGATTCGGACATGGTCGACAGCTCTACTCCCTCTTTTTTATATTATCTCATAAAGATGGAGAGGCATAAAATTTGAAGGGGCTCATCCCCCTCAAGTCTCATGGAGTTGGCGCCTATGAGTATTAGTTAGAAAAAATAAACACTGATGCACACATTTATTTTAATCTCATTTTTTTCAAATGTTGTTTAACACCTGTGCCATTGTTGAATTTTTTTTTTTTAATTATCTATCTAGATTCATTGTGCTAATGATATAAGTCCCACGTAATGAACAATGGCGTGTTCAAATTGCATCTTTCTAATGCTGCTATTGTTCAATAGCTGGTGCTTCATCTTCTATGATAAAATTAGTAGTTTAGTTATCTAATATGCAGTGTATATCAAGCATATACCATGCCCACTTAAGTCCAAAATTGGGGTCTAGGTAAAACAGTTATGCACTTGTTTTTTACGTGGCAGCTAAATTTGGAGCTGGTGTTTTTGTCTCAAAAACAGTATGAGATACAGAAAAAGTCTCTCACAAAACTGTGGACAATTATGAATATAGCAAGGAAAGACATCTTGTTTACAGTAGTGTTAACAATAAAAGGCATAAAATGCAAGGTGTAAAAATGTATTGCTGATGCTCCTGCCAACATTACCTGCAATGTTGTACAATGTGAGACAGAAATTGTAGACCAAAGTCCAGATGTGTATTGTTGCTGACAGAAAAGACTTTCAGCATGAAAGATAAATGAGCCTAATTTTGGTAAAGTGAGATTTTGGAAAATATTATCAAATAAATGTGTGTGCTTTATGCCTTCCATTTAGCACATAATTGAGTGCAAGTTGTCTTTTCTTTGTAAATCGATGATTGTGAACAGCTTTGTAATTGACAATTTTCCTGTATCTCGTACTGTTTATTAAATAAGAATGCTAACTTTTAAATTTAGCTGCCAGGTGATGCTGTAAGCAGTTTTACTACATAGTGTATAGCACTGTTAGATTAAATTAAATCAATTTAAAACAATCAAAGTGTTTCAATCACAGTTTTAACTTATTGAAGTAGCACAAAAAGAAAATAGAACACAATAAAACAACTTTTTACATCTTCCAGACAAATAAAAATCATATTTACCTGGATCACAATTTGCATTTATTGGTCGAATATTATGCACATCATGCATAAGTAAAAATGCTGCTAGCGATGATGGAAACTCAACAAGATTATTGTCAACAGACTTCCAATTTTCATTCAAATAAAACAGTAGTTGATACTTTAAAGCTATATTAAAAATAACAAGAAATTTTAAATGATAAATTCAAAAACCTAGTTTGTTGTGTAAGTAATTGCATTTTTCTTCTAAATCAGTATAACAGAATTTACCCATTTCATACCTAAAATAAACTTTTTACAAAAAATTTACATTTTGTATAAATTTAGTTAAAATTTATTTTTTTTACTGTATTGCGTGAGCTCAAATGCAAGTTAAATGATAAATAAAACAAATGAGAAAGGCTCAGGCACTGTGGTTACAGATTTTGATTAAATGTTGATGGCTTTTAGAGGATCTCCTGTGAAATAAAATGTTAAAGGACAAGCCATGAACTCACAAGATTTTTTGAAAAAATGCATACTTGCCAACTTTTGAAATTTCCAAGGTGTAAAATAGTGTGCAAACAAACTTTTTCATGATTTTTGTCAAATATTAGTCAAAAGGCACTTTAATAATTTTTACTAACAGCATTTTTAATGCTTCATCAAATAAACTTATAAGACACCTTTTAGGTTTTAACACTTTACATATTTTATATAGAATACAATATTTAAATTATATTAACATAACATACACATTTAACTCACACTTAAGGTACAACAAAAAAAAATTAAAGCTTAATTTAAAAAATTTTGTTTAAAAAAAAAAACATACATACTAAACACACAATTTATATAATTTTAAACAGATTAGGTAAGAGAAAAAAAAAACAGTTGTTTTATAAGATAGTATTGTAAAATGACACCTAAACTTTTTTTTTTTTTTAAGCATATATATGCTAGGTTTATTCTTTATTTGCTTTAATAAAATTTTTTTTTTCTCCCCCTAATGAAGACATTCTTTGTTACATTTTGCCATGACTTCAAACTGTCTACCAAATTCTAAGTTACCAGAAAATATCCATAATAGGGTCCTTCTCCTTTTTTTAAAAAAAATATACATAAATAAACTTGAATATTATCATTGATAGAAAATTAGTGAACAAATGAAAGCTATTTTATTTATTAGAATTTAAAAGAAATTAAAATGTTAGAAAAGTTATGAATTATTAATTGCAATTTGTAAATTCGATATCATTTTACTAATTAGAGATATAATATAAAGTACACAACACAGGGTTAATCATAAAAATATAAATTATATTGACATATTTTGTAAGTTTTTTAAATTGTAGAGCTGGATGGTTTTTATTTTCACTTCAAACAACAAAGAACAATGACTGAGAAGGAAAACATTAGTACACTTTATACCTATCCAAAATGAGACTCTGTAGTATAACTAAAGTGTGATCCATTCCTCACAAGAAAAAAGAGGGGCATCAAACTGCCAAAATTACCAATACAATAAGTGTAACTATTTGACAGAATAGAGACAACAACTTTAGATTTGATAAATTGTCACATAAAGTGAATGCATTATACTCAGACATAATTACATAAGCATTCTGTTTACAGAGCTATAAATATTCTTCTTTTGATAGTCTGCTGATTTTCAAACTTCCCATTGTATTGAAATTTAATAAAATGGCTCCTAACTAGGTTTCTAAGTATGCAGTACTTTTATTTTTTTCAACAATGATATACAGGGTTATGTCCTGAAAGTAATGTCAGTGACTTTATTGTGACGCGACTGCACATCGGAGCGCGATTGAACCGGTTAGAATTGCTAGTGGGATATGTCAGCTGAACAGCGCCCCGTTGCTCAGTGTGCTCCGAGCATTCGGAGAGTGAGGACAAGCTTATCCATGAGAATTGCTTTATGACCTTGTGCAAGTAAAAATGCAGCGCTCGTTAGAACAAAGAGTTGCGATCAAGTTTTGTGTGAAACTTGGAAAGACTGCGACGGAGATGGTTTCTATGATCAAGTCAGCGTACAAAGAAGATGCCCTGTCAGATCGGCAAGCGTTTCGGTGGCACAAGGCCTTTTTGAAAGGCCAGGAAGAGATCAACAATGAGGACCCCACCGGACGGACATCTAGGACCATCACAGCCGACAATGTGAACTCCAAATTTTATCTGGAAGCCCTAAAACGACTGAAACACAGGGTTGAACGCTTCCAGCCAGACATTGCAGACAACTGGAGGTTGCACCATGACAATGCTCTGACCCACACCGCCCTTATCGTCTCCCATTACCTGGTTAAGCAGGTGTGCCAACGATCCCCCAGCCCCCCGTACAGTCCGGACCTAGCTCCCCCCCCCCCGCGTTCTTTTTGTTTCCATGCCTAAAAACACGCATGAAAGGCAAGCATTTCGGGACAGTAGATGGACTCGAAAGAGCTTGTACTGCGGCATTGAAGGTCATTCCGGAGGCAGCCTCTCACAATGCATTCAAGAGCTGGAAGACTCGCTGGATCCGATGTATTGATGCAGAGGGAGCCTATTTTGAAGATTTTTAATCACTTGCAATGAATAGTTCAATAAATGATTTTTAATTGACATACTGACATTACTTTCAGCACACACCCTGTACAAATTATTTTTGAAAACTTAATTAGACTATGTTTGGGAAAAAATCATGACTATGTGAATTTTGAAATGATAGATTTCTTTTCATGTAAGTTATGCACTATTTTATAATGGAATGATTAAAAAATGTACACTTTTAATAAGGGGAGGGGGGAACTGAGGAACTTATTTTCAAGTAAATATATTAAAATTTAAATAAAAGAACAAAAATTACTAAATAAAAAAGAAGAATCACATACCTTTTATGTCATTTAGAATTGCTCGTGTATCATTACTGATTGTAAGACTAAAGTCAGGTCTTAAAAGAGAGAGGGATTTATTGTACTGAGATGTATAACGTTTTATCCATTTTTCGTAAGAAGAAACCATTTTTATCTGCCACAAATCAAATGTATGATGTTTGAAGTTGGTTTGCTTGGACATCTAAGGAATAAAACATAGTTTGGTTAAAGATATAAAACCTAAATACAGTATAACCTCGATATCTCGAAGTTGAAGGGACACCGAAAGATTGTGTTTTTGAGATAATGAGGCGAAATAAAATGGGCTCAGTTTGTAAGAGAAAATCTTGCATTACACCTCAAAAGTAAGGTTAAACAATGCTGTATCAGTATGGTCACAGCTGTTTTATTTTGACTATTAATTTGTAAAACTGGATCATTTTGCAAAAAACTGTGCTTCAATCGATCCAGTTGTTTTTTAGCATACTGAAGAAACACACAACTTTTTTGAAACATAAAAGAAGTCTGAAAATAGGACAAAGGTCTAAAGAATCTCATTCCTGTTATTAGGAATCTATAGGCTTATCAAAAATTAGCACACATTTTGAATTACAGTCAAACCTCATTATAAGGTGACCCGGGGTGACCATACACGTAGAAAAGAGACCTTATAAGCGGGGTGACCATACACACAATACAAGTAAACAGCCATCTATTTTAACTCACATACATGCTTTTGCAATAATATTACCATTAGACAGTATTTATATCATAATATATATAAATATAACAGGAAAAGCCGAATTCTACATTATTATTAGAATAATATTTTTTTTTAATAGTTGATGCACTAATTAGATACAAAACAAGAAAATAAGTGATGCATAGCAGTGGCGCACCCAGGATTTTAGTTTAGGGGGGGCTGAGCTGAAAATACTGCTGAACTCGGTTATAGTGAGATCGATAATAGTTACAAACCTCTTATAACGTCAAAATATTCTGTACAACTTGATTTGCCCATACAACACCAGCCCACAAACAAAAACTCATTATAGAGTCATAAATAATTATCTGATATTTTCAGTGATATTGTAACCGACTTTAACAGTGTTTCATAAACTCTCTGTAAGTATTTATTTAAAAACTAACATCTTTTTAGGTAAAAAATACTTTAGAAATAATTTGAAGACAATAATAATAATAATAGTAATAATTAAATAGTGACAATTTTCATTTTCTTTAAAGTTTTTCACATCTAACTGTTCGCCTTTGAGGCCCCCCCCCCCCCCCCCCCCCCCCCCCCCCCCCCCCCACCCCCCCGTGGGTGCGCCTATGATGCATAGTATATTTACAGAAGTTAGAAACATAATTCAGCATTTAAAATATGCATTTATGTAGGATTGCCTTTCCTTCAGTTTAGATGCTTCTACTTTTTAACATGCTTTTATTAGTTTCACCTGTATGTCTGTTTGTAACCGACTCCTTTGAACTCGATTTTGACCCACTTTAAACGGTCAGATTTAATTTAACCTTTGTAGACTTATCAAGGACAAATGACAATACAATGATTTGATAAGTTTATCCCATTATACTGATTAGGATTGTCAGGATTAGTAATTTTCTTAAGAGATCCTTTGCGTGAGAGCGAGCAAGATGGAGCAAGCGTGCTGTCTAAGCATGCGCAACATTTCGGCACAGCACAATGGAGTAGAATCTCTCTCGCTATTGGCAACTGTATTCAATGGTATGTTTGGGTAGTTACGTTTTTGAAATCCAGATGGCAAATCTAAAAATTTTACCTCAATATTGTTGCATGAAAGTTTGTGTTTGTTGTAGTCGTTATGAAACTTGTTTGTTGATTAGAAACCTATTTTTCCTTTTTAGTGAGGAAGGAGCATTCAACTGCAGGTGAATTAATACTTTGGTGCACAGCAGGGGTGTAGCCAGAGAGGGGGTGGGTGGGGGACTGAGGGTGTCTGCTTCTCCCCCACAAAATGGGACCCTTTACTTAGCTTACAATTGAACTTTAGCTTTAAATTTGATACCCAGCCGACCCCGAAATAAAATTCTAGCTACGCCACTGGTGCACAGTGAAAATAAATTATCTCACAGTTTGTACTTTCCAACTTAGTTCCTTAGTGTCTTATGAGAGATATCGAAAATTAAAAATAAATTTTAAATAAATACAGTTTAAAAAAACTAAAAAACACACGTTTTTATAGCAAATCGAACTAAAAAGTGAAAAATAAAAATATAGTTTAAAAAACTAAAAAACATGCTTTATTGATAAATTGAACTAACTAAAAAGTGAAAAATAATTCTTAATATAGAAATAAATTAATGAACGAAAAATAGTATTATTGTGAAAAAAGTGTGGGGTGCTCCATATATCAGTTCTTGAGAATATTCGATCAGTACGATTAGTACAAAAATGATACAAAAATATAGCATAGATAGCACCCCATACTTTTTTCACAATAATACTATTTTTTGTTCATTAATTTATTTCTATATTAAGAATTATTTTTCGCTTTTTAGTTAGGTCAATTTATCACTAAAGCGTGTTTTTTAGTTTTAAAACTATATTTTTATTCAAGATAGCTAACAGTTTTTAAATGTTCCTCTGAGGCCTCAGATTGCATAAAAACATGTAACAGTGTTCAATGGAAATGCAGGGAGAAAACATGTGAAGCAAACTTGGAACTTATTCTTGGGATGGGTGTGACACATGCTTTGCCCCTGACATTTTTTCCTTTCTAAACAGTGGACAGCTCGAGGTGCAATCCGCTTTTCAAACAAATAAGTAGCTCATTCAGTAATAAATGTGAGGGGGGTGGGAGAGGTTAATCCCTTTTGTAACCCTGCAAACTGTCTCTTTTCTTATCAACACAATGAAGAAAGGTTAGATCGGTTATCTCTTACTGAAAGATAGCTTTGTCAATTTTCCGAAATATTATAAGATATTTCAGAAATAAATAAAAATTAGATAAAAGAAGTATAATCTTAGATACAACAAATGGTGCCATGCTGTTCATAATAATTGGTGTACTTTGTTGAAATAAAGTGTGTTCAAAGCCATACAGTGTATTTTAATGTTTATTATTGTGTAAGTTGTCTAGATTTTTACTGTGGCATTTTTAGTGTTAGACATGATACAACCTAAGTCTCCAATATTTGCATAATTTCTCCGTTTAATTAACGTTTTTACCGGCGAACATTCTGATTACGCAGTTTTTGGTTTTTGACTTATTATTTTGAGAACATAAAATAGTATTCTATACCCACACAACTCTTTAGTATTTAAAATCAAGATAAAACAGGGGAGAAAAGCAGAAAAGGCAAGTTAAATATGATTTTTTTTTTATATTTATAAGTCAAAAAGTTAATAATTTCCAGTTGAAAATGTTCATGCAAATAATTTAAAGACCGCAGAATAAAAATTAATAATTTTTTTAAACAAAATAAAAACAAACAAATTTTAATGCACAGCACACAAACATAACTGAATAGTCAGTAATAACATTGTGTGAACTATTTAACAGTTTCAATTAAACAACTTACCTGAATCATAGCCACACAAATGGGAAGTGCTTCCATTTTTTCTAGAGATGCACATTCAAACAAAAAACCACACATTTTTTGTTGCCATTCTTTTTCCTAAGTTTTTAAATAGTTTAAATTATTAATAAGACACAGTTCTAAACCAATCTAAATGTTTACTTATATAAATGTAAATGACTTGCTTTCATCTCTAATTAATAGATAAAAATTTATAATAATAAAGCAAACTTTGCAAAAGTGCTTAGAATTTATTATGGTATTAATAAATTTAACAAAATAACATATATTTTTGATTAAATCACACAAGCAGCCAGTTTATGTTATAAACATTTATGTTTGTGGAAGAATTTAACACTAGAGATAGGTGCTAATAGAGAAATTTATGCACAAATGAATGAATTTCTATTAAAATATTTCTATTAATTTGAAGAATGATACTTTGTGGGGAAAAAAAAAAGATTGAAATGATTTTTGTCAACCATTACACAGATCTTTATTTTATTTAGAAATCATAATAAAAATCCAACAATTAAATTAAAATTCCAAACAAGTAAACAGGGTATCATAAATATGTACTAAATAAATATTCATGAATACAGGGATGTGTCACTGAAACAATACTTATTATAGAGTGGGGGGGGGGGAGAAAGGAGACATTTCTTGAGCAAGAAAAACAGATTTTTGGAACAATTTGGAGCACAAGAAATTACTTTTGAAGGGATTCGAAACACAAAAGTGACAATTTTGAAACAAAAAACTCATTCTTTGAGGGAGGAGAAAGTTACTAAAGAATGGCAATCTTAAAAAATGAAAATTAGAGGGATTCTTAAAAACTCTGTTTAACAAGAACTACACATGCACACACAATTCCTATATAAAAACTTGATAGCATTTAGTACTCGTATTTAAACAAATCATATTTACATTTTCCACCCCCCTTAAAAAAAAGTGTGTGCGTGTAATCTTTACGTGCGATTGAAGTAAAACTTCTTTGACGTTGGATTCAGTTACAGCCAGATTCATTTTCTTTGTGGTGTTCATCCCCGTGTTCTTAAACCGTTGTTCCGTCTGGAAATTGGGTTAGAATCCAGGAAGTGTCTATGTTGTAGTATTATTCTTTAACTGTTTTCTTATGCCATTGTTCCGTCTGGAGGTTGGGTTTGAATGGGGGGAACAGTATTAAGCGTTGATGTCTCTGCTGGTAGGTTTCAAATTATTATACTGTATCCGTGTTTTTAAACTGCAGGTTCTGTCTATTGTTTGGGATTGATTGTAGCCAGGGTCCGTTTCTTTGTGGTGTTCCATCCCCGTGTTAAAGCATTGCTCCTTCTTGAGGTTGGGTTAGAATCCAAGGAGTGTCCATTAGTTATTCTTTTATTTTGTTCTTAAACCCTTTGCAGCCAGTGTTTGTTTCTTTGTGGTGTTACATACCAGTGTTCTTAAACCGCTATTCCGTCTGGATGTCGGGGTAGCATAAAGGAGACCATACGTCTTCGAAATTCGAGGACAGTCGCCAAATATAGATATATATTTTTTTACTTTGTCCCTAAAAATACCTTGACTTCTTGGGGATGCGAAAAGTCCCCAAATTTAAAGATTTGTACTTTTTTCCACTGAAAGTTTCCATTTAGTTTATTTCTTTCAGAAAAAATTGAAGAAATAAGAAAAATAAAACAACTAAAAGCGCCTTCTACACAGAGAAACAATAAAATTCGATCTCTGAAAACATTTGTTGTCATTGTATATGTAGCGCGTACAGATATTCAATAAAGTATTCCACTACGAGTGAAATTTCCCATTTCAGTTTTGTTAATGATTAATCACTTTTCAGGAACAACCATGCTTTAAATATGAAATAGAAGTACGAAATCTCGAATACTTTTTTTAGAGGGTGTAAAAGATTTCATGAAAAATAATCACAAAACGAGCCAATGTAAAAAGCAATGTCTTCTGAAAAATACAAATACTATGCCCAGTATTAAATTATGAATAAATTGCAACATTTCAACATGGTTTTCCTTTCGTATTTCTGGTTTAAATAAATATTTATAAATACTTCCATTAATTTATTAGAAATAAGAATACACAATTGATATAAAGAGCTATTAGCATGGTAATATGTTGTGTTCTCGAATAAGTCCCCTAAGATATTTTCTAGTGTCCCCAATTTTCCTTGGATTCCAGGACAATGCTTGATTTGTCCCCAAAATACTGTTTATAAATATGGTCACCTTAGGTTAGCATCCAGGAAGTGTCCGTGTTGAACTATCATTCTTCCACTGTTTTCTTAAAACGTTTTTCCGTAGGATTTGAATCGAGAGAATGTCTATGTTGTGGTATTTTTCTTTAACTGTGTTCCTAAACGGGTGTATTCTTCTGTTGGTTGGTATCGAATGCACATAGGGTCTATTATTGCGTTTTTCTATGGCAGTGTTCTTAAACCTTTGTTTTCCTCTGCTGGTTTTGTTAGAAGTATTATTCTGTTTCCGTACTCTTGAAATGAAGTTTTCGTCTGCTAGTTTGGCTCGATTGCAGGTTCCATTTCTTCATGCTTTTCTATCACCGTGTTCTTAAACCGTAGTTTTCGCCTGCTGGTCGGGTTTGATCGCAGGCAGCCTCCGCTTTTCCTAAACCACGTGAGCGTTACTTCCGCCAAAAAAAAAATATCTGAGTTACTCTCTAGTTGCGCCTAAAGAAGTTTTACTTCAAAAAAAAAAAAAAAAAAAAAAAAAAAGATTGAACATCAAACAAAATTAAGTTTTGGACTGTTTTAAGTAGAGATGGACTGAGCATTCGGTAATTACTTGGTATTCAACCCATTTGCCAAGTATTCGATATTCGGCCGAAATTTTGACTGCGTACTGGCTAATACCCAGTAGTTGAAAAAATTTCAGTATTTTTAAACCTTATTAAAATAATATTGTCAAACATTAAAACTGATTAGTAAAACATTTGGGCAATTGGTAAAAATTGGGCATGTAAGCCGATTATCGAGTACATGTTGAGTTCTTGGTCTATCTCTACAAAGAAATACTGGGTTGAACTCTGGTTTAACCCACTTGTCTGCCAATAGAGCAATAAACAATTAAATATAACATTTTTGTGTTCATGTGGTAAATCCCGATATTAGTTGCCAATAATGCAACAGTTTAAAAATAACAAGTCATGAATAAAATCTCTTTTTTTTTTAGTCTCTAGTTTTTTTCAATTATGCTAAGCAGTGAGTGGGCTAAGCCAGGAATCAAATGAAAAAGTGTATAAGATATAAAAAATCTTTATTGCAGCATATCAGTTTAAGCAAAATTATTCCAAACTTTACGCTTTCAAATATTAAATACAAATTAAGACTATAAACAAATGAAATTAATTTTGAATATGTTAAATACTTACAAAAGTAACAGATATTAATGAAGGACTAACATACCTGTACACTTTTTGCAGTGGGTTTCAAAAAACATGATGCAAAGTTTAAAGCAACCGGATCAGATGAAAAGTTAGAAATTTCAACATTCTAGAAGAAATGCCATAATTTTCCACATAATTAAAATAATTTTTTAAAATCTGTTACACTTAAACAAAATACAGCAATACAAGTTTTTTTTTTTTTTTTTTAAGTTGAACTTTAAACTGAAGAGTATTTTACAAGAACATTGATCAAAAGTAATGGATAAAATTTAAAATCATGATGTTTGCTATTTGTTTACAATTTGAAAATTAGTGCAATTTAACTGTTTCCAATTTTTATATGCAGTACTATATCTTCTAGGCTTTTTTTATTTTTGTGGAGTTACGAAGTTAAATAAAATTCTTCAAAAAATCATAATTTTTATTCAAAATAGCTCCAAAGAATTATGACACTATTACAGCATCACAAAAATGTTTTCTACTCAAACAAATGTCCGCATGAAGAAAACCTTAGAGCTTACAACACATGATATTTTAAAATGTTAAGAAGTACTGAGATCAATCAGTACTCCTATAATTATTTTTCTATTAATTTCTTTTTTCAGATATTACATTCGTTTGTAACAGAAAACTGGTTACTTTTTTGTTAAATGAACACTACCGAAACTTGGTGACTTTTCTCTGATATAGTGGAGGGCGAAGCTTGGTGACATTTTTTTTTTTTTTCCCCTGTTAATAATCCTTGCTTGTTGATAGTGAATGAAAGCTAACTGTTTCTCTTTTAAATTCATTTGCGATTCTGTTTTTGTATTCATCTGTGAAGTTTAATGCACATAACCAGTTTAATTCTAGTTCGTGTTTTTCATCAAGTTTGCAGGTTGCTGTTCCTTGGCATATGAGGTTTTTTTTTTTTTTTTTTTTTTTTTTTATAAATATCTTTTGTAGATTTCACTTGCTGTTTTTCTGGAAATCTCTTTTCATTTGAAATGGAGGTTTTTTTTTTTTTTTTTGGGGGGGGGGGGTTATTTTGATTACAGTAGCTTTAATATTAATGCATTGTTTATTTTTGCTGAATATAATAGGAAGTTGTGATTGTTGGTTCATTTTTCATTTTGTTTTATATGGAAATTGGCAACAAATGAAAAAGATTCAATAAAAATTTTCAGAAATATGAACTATTTTCTCTATACATGTATTGTTTGATGTCATATGCGAAATATTGAAAAATTATGGGGTAGTGCTAAGCTGAGAAACAACTAACATCACAGAACCTGTAGACAACAGTTCAAGCCATATTTAGCTGAGATCATGTGGAAAAAAATGGCAGTGTCATGAAAAGTTTTAACTACATACTGCTCATATCACAAGGAACATGGATTTTTCTTTTTTTTGTCCATTTTTATATAATTATATTAGAATTTTAGTCAATTTTGAATAACTTCATTGAGTGTTTTTGCTGATTTGCAATACTTTTATTTGAGTACAGTCGAACCTTTTTATTTGGAATATCATGGGAAAGGAAAAAATTTGAGATAAAGAGGATTTGAGTAATAGAGGTTTTAAATGTTGTTAGTTAAAAGTGTTTTATTTGCTTTTGCTGTAAAAAAATACAGCTGCATGATTGCAGATTTATTTTACATACATCCATAACACTTTTAAAAATATAAATATATACCTTTAACAATAAAAACAGTCTTTCAATGACTTTTGATGTCTAACTTTTGTTTCTGCCAGCTTTATAAGGTTACCAAAAGCTATGAATCCCTTATAGCAAAATTTACATGAGATTTAAGGGGGTATTCTGGTTTAGAAATTCGAAAAAATCAATTTTTTTTTTTGTGCATATTTTCATAGTGTAACCCTTTAAGAATATCGCCCTAAGAGGATTTTTCGAAATTTAAATTATTTTCGGAGTTGCAGCTCATTTTGTGCATAATAATCCTCCTTTAACTGAAGCAGTTCAAAAAGTAATAAAACCAATATACGAAGATTTGTCTTCAGAAAGCTTGCTGGAAAGGTGCTTAGGCTCAGAAACTCAGAATAATAATGAGTCTCTAAATTCGCTCATCTGAACTTTTGCACCCAAGCATATTCATGCTGGTACCCATACAATTGAAATTGCTAATTTCATTGCGGTATGTATATTTAATGAAAGACTTTTACCAGTTTTAAAGATTTTATCAGAAATGGGAATAACAATTGGGCCAGAATCTCATGCGTTCGTCAACAAACGTGATCAAGCCCGAATTAGCAGGTCCGAGGTACGAGCTTCTGAGGCTTGCAAGGAAACTAGAACTGCTAGATCATCTGAAAGGGCTTCACTAAACATGACATTTGAAGTTGAAGAAGGTACTTTGTACAGAGCAGGGATAGCTGATTAATAAAAAGTAAGTATAACACGCCGTTAAATGACTCCGACTGTGCGCGATTAGTCCTCAAACTTTAAACGCGTTTTTCTCGAAACTACTTTTCAAGAAATGTTGTGCATGATATCTCAAGTTTTATTCAACCGATTCACTTGAAATTTTATACAGAGCTTCTTTATACATTATAGTATTGCACTACCAAGAGTTAATTTTTTTTTTTTTTTTTTTTTTAAATAAAAAGGGAAAAAACAAAACGTATTTTTCAAACTGCCGCCATTTTGTGATTTTTTTTTTTTTTTCAAAACGTCTCGTAGTGCGATAACTACATCCTTCCTTTATAAGGATTATTCATGGTTTACCATTTCAGGTCACTGGTAGGATTTATATCCTGCACACCAGGACAAGTCATTTTTTCATCAGACCCCACTTTGCCAGCCTGCAGTTTTTTGAAATTTGATTTTTTTCTTATGTCATTGATGTTTTGTATTATTTAAATATCAATAAAATAAAAATATGGATAGTAATTTTTTTTTTTAATCGCATCCGAAAAAACTCCTAAAATTAGGGCTTCTAAACCAGAATACCCCCTTAAGAAAAGTTTAGAGTTATATGGCCTTCTCTGCTTCTTTTGTTGTCTCTTTAGACACATTGCTATGCAACTTTTGTTGAAAAAAGTTGCTTTTTAAGCACTGATTTTTATAATTTAAACTAACTAAACTTGAAGATATAGAGGTTTTGAAGGAAATTTTTCAGATGAATTCAAAATGGAAAATACATTGAATTTAGATTGTAAATGTAGGGAATTTTAGAATATTTGAGATATAGAGGTTTTTGAGATATACAGATTCGAGATAGAAAACACAAATTCACACATGAGATAGCTAAATTTACACGTAAAACAATCTCTAGTAGTGCAATTCAGAGGAAGCGAAAAAAATCAATGCTGGGGGAAGATCCGAAACAAGAGAACTCAACAGCCTAAGAGTAAAAAATAGTAGAACAGATGCTCAGCATCTACTAATTTAAAAAAATTATTAATTCACAATATATTTTAGATAACTGTTTCAAAACAGCAAATAAAAAAAATAATACAGTCATACTTTTATATTCCATGCATGGACATTGTTCCAGATATATGACTGTGCAAGTAAACTTCGAAAGCCCTAGAGTAAATGCAAATAATAATTTATTAAAAGGAGAAAAGCATTATAATGTACTATTAAACAGAATAAAAGAATCAATGCAATAGAATAAAACAATCAATACTGCTATTATGATAAGATTATTGCAATGCCAACCTTTTTTGTAAATAAACTCAACAATTTTAAAGTTCTAGCATATTACAGTCTAAATCAAATCTCTCATTAAAAATGTAAATAAATAGATTTTAAAATAATTTTAATAATAATAATCAGTGGTGCAATCAGTGACAATTAACATGCACAGATCCACAGTGGTTGGAACGAGCTATGCAAGAGAAAGCATACAATGGAAAGATCAACAGTATCTTTAGAACAGCCAGGAGAAAAACTTAAAAATTTTGAAACTTTACAGATTTTAGTTAGGTAAATGTTTTTACTGTCTAAATAACAGCCAATTTTAATCCAATCCAAAATTTTGCTAAACAAGGGGGAAAAAAAAAAAAACTGCTTTTAGTATCACAGAAGCCTCTATGTATGTAGAAATTACTCATAGAATCATAAAAAGTTTTCTGATGCTCTACTGCCAATGATCCATTTTGTAATAATTGGAATCTTCCTTAACCCTCTGAGCATCCTGGAAATGGGAAAATAATGTAAAGTTGTTTTTATGGCAAAATTTTCATGTTGCTTTAAAATAATAAAAAAAAAAAATAAAATTTTGATAGGAAGATTTGTAATTCTTAAAAAACAAATTCCTAAATTACATGCAAGATTCAATATCGGAACATATTTTATGATACCTGGCTGTTATAAATAATTTAAGTTATAGATACATTGCAGTGAAAACTGGAACGAAGTTGACGGGATTTTACGTCTCAGCCGCTTGGAGGGTTAATAAATTGTTACATCCTTTGATCTTATCATTTATCAAGTACGACAGCTATCCACTACTTTATTCATAATGGCTGCAGTAACTATGTAGAACTAAATATCTTTCTTGACGGGAATCATTAAACTATAAAAGTTGTAATTCAGTGTCAGATTTTTAAAGATCAGTTTGCTTTCACATAAGAGGGAAGGGGGTGGTCAAATATATTAACCCCCCTTGTTTACATTTTTAACCCCCCCCCCCCCTCTTAACTGCCATTTCAGGAAATCCCCTTCCCTGAATCAAAGAAATCAGCACATTCATAGGGAACATATGTTAAAATTTGAGAATATTTATGCTACTAGCTATAAATTACTGAGAAAATTATTTGAGAAAGGTGTATATGTAACCATAAAACAGGTAAAAGCATTGACTGTGCAAAGTGTATATATATATATATGCCCTCAGCAGTTAAGGGGCTAAGAAGCTTAAAATTGGGAGAAAAAACAAGATCAATGCAAAAAGTTACTCTATCACAAAATATATCACAAAATATCTTATGTACCTGAGGATCTTCACTATAGGGCAAGCATCCAGCATTTTGTGTAACAAAAATGTCACCACCCTTTTCAAGTAACTTTCTAAAATAAAATTAAGGAAGACTATGTACACACACACACATCACATGTATACATGCATTCTTTTAAATAATTAGCATAGTAATTTTATAACAGCATACTGTAAAACATCCCAGTTTTCATCACAATCAAAAACAATTGGCCAGTAGCGAGAATCTTCAATAATTACCTAAAAAAATTAAATAAAAATATATTGAACAAATATTTTTTAAATTCAATACAAACAAACAATAAGTAAATTATGTTTTAAATGCTAACCAACATATTCAAAAGGCTGCACTCATTTGGTGTAGCCTTTTGAATTAAGTCTTATCCCACTGAATCAATATTTAAAGCAAAGGTGATTACTTCAATTTCTAGCCACAGATACTTTTATTATTTACTATAAAATATTTAAGTTAGTATTGTCATCTCTCAAGTCACACTGTTTGGTTGGAAAAAAGAAAATGCTCAATGGGCTAATATATAAATAGCATTAAGTATACCATAGTTTTCCATGCAGTGTGTGAAGCTCAAGACAATTAGTGAAGCAAACGATAATAACAGAGTTCAAGAAAGCAAGAGGGAAGCTTATTCTTTTGCAATTCTGAAAATTTACACTACAATCAGTTTAACTCTATACACATGTTAGAAAAATTTATGCTTCTCTTGTACAAAGAATGGGCACTCAACTAGTAAATCTAATAAACCAAAAATGGAAGTTGTTTGTCTGTCCAGAATACACACACACAACAAATCCACACCATTTGACCAATCAGCTACTAATTTTGCACAGACAAGTAAAATGATATGTAGCAGTCCATAGGTACCTTTTAACACATTTTGGTATGGACTGGTATGGTATAATATTCTCTGAAAATATATGTTTCAAAAAATGTTTAGTGCATACAATTTCATTTTGATTAATGCTTTTTGTGGAACAAAAAATATCTTAAGTAGTAAAAATATCCTTAAGATAATTAGATAAAGGTAGAGACCAAGTGACATAAGAGTAGTCTGTGGAAGGATTTAGTTTTGGTTTCAGGAAATATTGTTTGAATAAATTTTAATTGTATGTTTAAAAAAGTGACCAACTGTCAAAAGTAGTTACCGACAGTGAGAAAAGTGAATCGGGCAGAGCTCTATTTTTAAATAATAAAACACTAATACCAAAAATTGCCACCTGAGGAAATATTAGAGCTGCTTACTGAATAAATTGCATTAATTTGCATAATTGAGTCCTTTTGTGATTATGAGTATAAAAAGAAAGGCTGCAAGAATTCTCAGCATTCTGAGGTCAACTGGCTAGAAACAGACACAACTTTAACTTTTCACAGACTAACCACTTTGAGCCCCTGGTCTGGTTGCAGTGCTAGAGTTCTTCTAGCTTCAAACTGTTGATTTACATTTTGCAAGTTTGTCATGGCTATTGACCCTTTTCATAACTTCTTTAATTGCCAAAATTCTTGAATGTAAGAAAAGGCATTCTCGTTCCACTGGTAATAGAAACTGACTTACAAAGTATGGTCCAGTAAGGCAAAAGTCATCAAAAACCAAATGGCCTCAAAATGGCGAGAATTCACCCAACCTTTTCTTTTATACTTAGTTGCAAGAAAGTATGAAATTATGCAAATTAATGTATTTTATTCAGTATAAAGTGCTAACATTTCCTCAAGCAGCAACTTTTGACCCCCCCCCCTTTTTAAAAAAAAAAATCAAAATCCCATGCACCCCTTTCAAATTTAGGTGAGATTTATTTTTTTCCTTTCTCTAACTGAAGTGTGATTTCATAAGTAATATTAATGTCATTTTGATGTCCTAAGTTTAAAAATGCATTAGAAACCCAAATTTGTACCATGAATGAAATAATAAACTTCCATAATATCCAATATTAAAGTAGATTAGTGAACAACATGAAATGGACATAATTTTGATATCATGAGCATAGGTGTAACTTACTACGGACAAGAGGGGACAATTGCCCCCCTCCCTCTCAAAAAAAAAATCTGATGTGTCCAACACATGACTTCCTTGCACGTCCATTAGATCAAAAATATTTTCGACGCACTTCCTCTAAATTTATTTGTTAGAAAGAGATAAAATATCAATAATAGTAAGGTTTAGCAATTTCTAGCCAAATATTTCGATATCGCCAAGCTGAGTTCAATTTGAAAGATTTCCTTCTGACACTTTATTTGGCGATATTTCACCAAAAGCCGACAAACTTGAGATAGTCAGCGAGATTTTGGGGATAGCCAAAGTAGTCAGTGAGCACAGACCTTCAATAAATTGAATGCATCTATACACCTCAATGTATTCAAAGTCATTTGGCTCACCATGTAAATAAATTCTCAGTCGAATGCTGTCAAAAAAGATATTGAAAACAGTTAGATATTACAATAGTTCTAAATACAAAGTTAAAAAATCTACGGGTTAAAGTTTTAGAGTTATACAAAATAGGAAATAATTTTTGGCGCCAAATTTGGCGATATTTCGGCGAAACTCGTCAATGTCGACGACATTTGGCGAGATTTTAAGCATAAACCAAACAATGACAGATTATCGCCAAATTTGGCGATATTTCGCCAAAACTCGCCAAGAACGATGACAAATGGCGATACTTTGGGCATGGACGAAATGACTGACTATCGCCAAATTTGGCGATATTTCGCCAAAACTCGCCAAGGTCGAGGACAGACGGCGAGATTTTGGGCATGTACCAAACAATGACTGTCTACAGTTGTATTATAATGAAGATGTCCATAGACATTAAGGTACTGAAATTCTTTTCGGTGGTCCTGTAAATAAACTCTCCAGTAGATTGGAACCAAAAATCGAGATGCACAACTAGATGTTACAACATTCTTATATATGAAATTTCATAATAGTTTTTGAGATTTGAGAGTTAAATATGCACACACGTACACCAAAAGTCGCCAAGCTTGGCGACTTTTGGCATAGTTCTTGAGGGAGGCACGTGACCGTGGTCGGACCATTACCTAACTTATGTAGTAGGACGGTATTGTGCTTGAAATGGATGAATGCCCCTAAAATTGCTATTGACCGTAATGTATTGGAAATCTTTTGAGTGTTCCTGTAGCAGAACTATAAATGATAAAGACACTTTTTTTAATAGAGAAATTCATTTTCTAACTCTTTACAGCATATATCACTTCTGAGTCGTTTGAAATAGCCCAATACCTCTAAAAAACGCTTTGATGAATTTCGGCCCATTGAGTGTAATGTATTTCGAATGTTTTGGGCAGTCCTGTAGATAACCTATCCAGTCGAATGGAACCAAAAGGGGAGGTGCGCAACCAGATGTTACAACTATCCAAAATATGAAGTTTCGACATTCTACGCCTAATAGCTTTTGAGTTAGGCGAGTTTAATGAATTTGGGCCCATAGAGCGTAATGTATTTCGAATCTTTTGGGCGGTCCTGTACATAAACTATTCATTCGATTGCCACCAAAAGGGGAGGTGCACAACTAGATCATAGAACAATCCTAAATATCAAATCTCAACATTCTACGACCAATAGTTTTTGAGATATGCGAGTTACATACATACGTACGTACGTACGTACGTACAGACGGCATGGAAAAACTGGCCACAGTAGACTCGCCACTGGTCAAAATGAGTTGCAGACACGTTAATATGATCGTGCATGCTAGCCTACGATGAGATGCATCGAAAAAATTTTTAAAATTCAATTTAGAGGTAGTCAAAATCGGTTTTTATGTCGAAATTTGGCCCCCAAAATTTTTCGGGATCACATTACTTCCTTATACTACGTACAAAGAAGTAAAAAAAAGTTCAAATTATCACCAATTTGAAAATATTTTCTACAACAGGAAACATTAGCTATCCTGATGTCAGTTTACAAGTGAAATGATTCATCAGTTCTGCTTCATTTGAAAAAACTTTAATTACATGGTCTAGAAAAATGTTTGTTTTCTTCCATACAAAATGTAAATACTCAGCTAATAATATGATTTGTGTGAAAACATTTTGATAAAGCCTAGCCAATTTAAGAAAATTTGCTCATATTTAAGGATCATACATGACAGAAGTTTTTCAATGACAACAAAATGCCTAAAAAGTAGGAAATAAATAAAACAACTTACTTGTTTTAGAAATTTTAATTCTGGAAGTAAACATGGAGCTTTAACTGTATATTCAGCATTTTGATAAAAGTCTGTATCCTAAAATAAATATATACATATAGGTTGGCAGCTTTATAAAGGTAAAATTCTAGGGTAAAGTTTCATTTCCCCCCCCCTTCATTTCTCCCACTTCTATTACAAATTAGCAGAGTACAGTATACTAGTGTACAGTAGAACCTGCTAAAGCGGTCATCTTGCTAAAGAGACCACCTGTCTATAGTGACCACTTTTTTTGCAATTTTACTTTACACAATTACCATATTTAATCATATTTGTAAGGTGACCATCTTTAGGTGGTGACCAGTTTTGTTCTTCCCAAGGGTGGTTACCTTAGACAGTTTCCACTGTATTTCTGTTCTTGTGTTACAGTAAACCATAGAATATTGGAATGGGAACTTTTTTATAGAACTGTTTTTTTTATATTAAAATTTTATACACTCCTCAATCTTCATTTCAATCAATGTCATGAAGGTTTTTTTAAGGATCGAGCTCATGAAACTGCTCAATGCTTATTCCATTTCTTTCATTCATTCTATTTGGAATGCTGCAGTGGTCTGGGCACTAAACTCTGTTCCTATAAGAACATGGCAAGTGAAACAGCTTCCGGCTTGGCCGGTGCTTAGTAGGGTCAACTCCCTCTTGACTCGACTGCTGTGGGACTGTGTATGCTAATGGGAGCTGGTGCATGTAAAATCCATCATGGCTCCAATGTCTTCCAAGTTGTTAACAATACCTCTGGGGGTGCCGAATTTAGGTGGTGGTTGGTCCCTTATCTGGAATCGAGGGCAATGGCACCCCTCTTTCAATGGACAGTGCCATCTATCCATGGGCACAACAACAACAGCATTCTATTTGGAAAAAGCTCCCCAAGATGTGTTACTTATGTTAAAGATTTTTGTCAGAGTATTTTTATCATAATGTCTCATTATTCACATTTTTTAACACATTTATGCAGCTTCACTTCTGATTTGTATTACAATTTTCATATCTTATTATCAATTTCTTACTCAACTCCAATTAATCTATCGATGCTAACAAAATAGTGGGTTTCTGATGACATTACAACATTATGCATAAAAATTAAACTCTGTACTGGTTTTAAACTTAATAAAATGTTAAAAATTTTAGTTACATATAATACCTACACTATGAAGAGTTCATTTCTTATAGCTGAACAGTGTAAGATGTGTAATTTAACCTTTGATTCTCAAACAGAATGTGGGTTCAAACTTTAATCCTAACGCAGTCGCAGTATTTTTTTTATTTTTGCATCAGTTTTATGAAATTTTAAACAAAACTCCTGTAGTAGCCTAGTCAGCTTAACCACGGTTCCCATAAGAACACTGAAAGAGAAGCCGTAGGAATATTGCTCAGCACTTGGGAAGGTGACAACATTTTTTTTTTTTAAATGTGGGACAGTCTACGTTGAGGGAAGCTGGTTCACATAAAATATAGGGGGTGCCAATCCAGGTGCTGGCCTCTCATCTGGAACCAGTTCAAAGTTAGAAGAAGCCGAGCTCAGTTAGTCTTTTTCCCAAGGGGCTCAATAAAACTGAAGCCACTCCTTTTGCCTATCACCATCCAACATTGAGGATATGGTACTGCCCTGCAGTTCAACAGAGAACATTAGAAACAACTTTTATAGTGTTGTTTCCATTTTAATGTTTTTTTTCCCAATTTATTATTTTAATTACTATACAGCATGTCCCAAAAATATTGACCTAAGTTTTATTCTTTAAATATTGACATACAATAAATTACAAAGTTATGTGAAACAGGTACAGAAAACTTACAGTATTGATTAAATCTAAATAAATACAAATTTAAATTTTTATTGGTTTAACTTATCATCCGTACAAAAAAAAAAAAAAAAATAGTTAGTAAAATATGACCCACACATTAATTAGGAACGTACGAAGTTTTAACCTTGCATCATAAAAATGCTCAGAGGGTATAGTATTTCATGGTATCCATTAAAATTTCCAGGAAATAAATCTGGATAAATACAAAATTTAAATTTTCCCATGGTACCAAAAAGTTTACAATTAGTAAATGTTCCCAATACATTATTGAGGTGATATACGAAACTTTAATATTTTATCCTAAAATGTGTCAGAGATACTAATATATAACATAGAAAAATAAGAATCCTCACAAAATTCAAAATTTCTATTAGCTTTTTTCAAAATTCTACAGGGGTGTAGCAACTTTCATTTTCAAACAAAGGATTTGTCTATGGATCTAAATTTAATAAAAAAGCAATTGATATATCTCTCTCCATTCTCACGCCTTAATGGCTCCACACCTTACAAGAATTTCTAGGGACTATGAGACCCAGGCATTTTAATAGTTATTAAATGTACCTTTTGTGGAACATGTGATTACCTTATAAACTATGTGACTTGTATTAATATAAGTTCAAACACTGCTCAGAGAGTAGCTTTTACGTGACCTCTGTTGTAATGTAAATCTCTGTGAGAAATGTCCCCCAGTAAAAATATGTGTTAAACCAGGAGCATCTATTTACTAATCAGCCGCTACAGCCATGAGAACTGGAGCTGCCCCTGTACCCAGCAGATTCTGTCTAGTTTCGGCCCATGGCATATATATGCTGACTTAAACCACTTTTCGAAGGCAGTTGAAGGGGAAAAGTTACATCAAATGATCGCATTTCGGGGATGGTACACAAATCACAAAAACAACAATTGCATTAATACATAATACTTCTACATATTATTAGTATTGTAGAGCCCCACATCAACTTTGCTTAAGCATATCTCAGAGTCATTTTAGGAGGAGAGGATTAAACTTTGTACATCACCCAATTAATGTATGGGACACATTTTACTAACTGGGATTTTTTTTGTACATGGGCTGTGCAAAAATTTTAATTTTTTAGTTATTTAAATTTAATCACTTGAAAATTTTGATCAATAGCATAAAATTCTGTACCTTTTTTACACAACATTGTAATTATTGTATATATCTATCATCAATATTCAAGGAATAAAAGTTTAGGTCAGTGTTTTTTGGAACATCCTGCATATTAATTAGTTTTACTTTGCTCTATTTTAAACTACTATTCTCTCTCCCCCCCCCCTTTTTTAAATTCCGCCTCTTCTTCCTGTTTCATCTTTTTTATTCACTACAACTTTATTACATTTTTTTCTGTCTTTCAATGGTAACGTCTCACTTCCCCTCTCTTGAATTTATTTCAGTTCAGTTGTTTCCTTTACTGTCTTTGTGTCAATGAATTAATTTTCTGGATCCTTTGTACCATACCAATTACACACAGACTTTATTTCTGTATCAGTTTTTTATACTTTTTTTAAAAACACTTCATTACATTTTTAACTTTTTTATTTATACTTTTCATCTGTCCTTACACATACATACACAACATCAAAGAGAAAATAATAAATTGTCTTAAGATTGATGAAAAAACAATAAATGACAGAAATACATTTTCTCACTCTATTAAATATATAAAATTCCAATTTCAATACTTTGTTTACAGCTATATACTTACATACACATATATAAATATGCATAAACAACATCATACAACAATGAAATAGAATTATATTATTAACACGTGCACACACACACAAATTACTTTTAGGCTATTTCTGAAACAAAGACACCAATTATAAGCAAATGATTAGGCTATTAATATTCATATATACTTATAAAATAACAAAACAATTTAAAATAAACTTTCTTACTTTAAATTTAACTTTAATATTGATATAAACGGGCTTATTTGAACCAATGAGGCGTGGAATGATAAGTCGGGGCTCAACAGCAAGAACATACAAATGATAGAAGGCTTGTAAATGGTATCTAAAATTATATTAAAGAGACAAACAATTCAGATATATGTGCGGAAACATAATTACATAAAATGATTCAATAGTTAAACAATAAAAAACTAACAAGTGGTGTAACTAAATTCTGGAGAATTAATTAATTAATTTATTATTATTACTAGCTGCCTTCAGCAACCAGTTTTGGCCGTCAATGGCCGCTTCGGGCCCAAAATGAGCAACCTAGATGACATGCGCCACTTCGCGACTGGCTTGTGCAACCTACGGCACACGGGTCTCTTCGCGACCGAAATTAGCAACATACTAAAATAATTCTATAACTAAGTTTTTCGTTTAAAATTGATACAATAAATACAATTGTTAGTAGCAAAATCTCTTTGAGGGGGCGGCTGGGGATATTACCGTTGAAAAGAAAAATAGACTATATAGACGAAAAAAGAATAAAAATAGACGAGATATTTATCACTATATTCATACTTTTCTATGTAACAATAAAAATTTCACTCGAACATGCATTTGTAGTTAAATAAATAAAATTAGTGAAAAATTAGTAAAATATAAACTAAACGATGGTTTTATATAATTTTTTTACTGTAGTAAATTAATAAATTTGGCTAGTCAAAATATGGCCTCAAAATTATTTTGCGCAATTGTAAAACTATTTAATCCTCTTGAAACGAACATTTTTAATGATTTAGTTAACAATATAATTCATACATGCTGCCCCCAAATAATCTGTTGTGCTTTTTCTCTCAGAGATATATGCGAGAGATTGCTACGTGATTTTTTTCAAAGAATAAAAGGAATGAATCACTTGCTTTGCTTTTGCGTTTACTTTTTCAAGGCGTGATATCTTGCTAGATATTTAGAGCGGCAAATTAAAAAAAGGTTAATTTTTTAGAGATCTATCTTTCAAACTGTACAAAATTTTTTTGCTTTTAGTTAGAAAAATGTCATTTTTATCAAAATTTCAACATGGCCGCAGATGGCAGATGCACCGGGAGCGATGAGGGTACAGAATTTCAGAAAAAAAATCTTCACTTTTAAAGTTATAAAAAGAAAAGTTATAATTCACAAATGAAATATTTAGTGTTTACAGAACTATTAAATTTAAAAAGAAAAATAAATCATGACAGAATTTAAAAAAAAAATCAGATATCACAGAATAAGACAAAAATTTACAGAAATGAAATAAAAATAGAATATATTAAAAATTAAATAAATGAATAACAATGGACTTGCCTATTATCATTACTATGTTGAGGAAACTTCGGAAAAAAGGCACAAACTAAAGCTCCAATAGCTAAAGGAGATGTGCTCAAAGAAATTCTGTAATCAAATTAAAAATTAAATTAGTTTTATGTCACATTCATATATTCCCTAAAAAAAAAGAGCATTCACATTTAATAAAGTGATAACTGGGAAAAAAAAAATATTTCAAAACTATACCAGAAATCTATTTATTTATGTTTGTATCATTACAGCAATAAAAAATACATACATACATTTGTGGAATGCACTATGTTAACTGTTTTTCAATAAATTACTAAATACAGGGTCACAGTGGTGGCTTGTGATTTATTTTAGGGGTGGGGACTGAAAAAATAGTATGAGTTCAATTGGTATAGAAATGTATCTACATAGAACAGTTTATTTCCTGTGCACATAGTATTAAGTAATGAAAAATTTTGAAACTGGAAGTAATTCTCAATGATATAAGACAAATTTGATTGGTCTAATAAATTAAATCTGTCACTATATATAATCTGTCACTAACCTTTACCCCTCTATCGATATTCAAGAAATGAATGCAACAATCAATAAGCAAATCACCTCCAACATTGACAATAATTCTACATCCTCTACAATAAATAGCGCACTTAATCTTATTCTTAACAATTCATACTTTCAATTTAATCATAAATTCTACAAACAAAAGAAAGGCATACTTATGGGGTTGCCGATCTCAGGTGTCATCGCAGATTGGAAAATGCAGCTAGTGGAGAGGGTCACATTCGATAACCTATCCAACCACATAAACACATGGTTTCGCTACGTCGACGATGTTTTTGCAATAGTTAACAAAAATGAAACCGAAAATATCCTCAGCAAAATCAATACAATAGACAAAAACATTCAATTCACCATGGAAATAGAAGAAAATGCCACCATAAATTACCTGGATGTTAAAATCACTAGAGATATGAAGAATAATATCCATACTACCATTTTCAGAAAAGCAACCAATAATAATGAAATAGTACATTTTAATTAAAAAAACTCCCTACAAATTCAAAATAGCCGCCATACGCTCGTATGTCAATCGCACCATTACAGTATGCTCAGACGAAAACCTCCTCAATGAAGAACTACAATTTATTAAAACGTAATGTAAAAACGCAGGTTACCCAAAATCCATCGTCAAAAACCTTTTCAAAAAGAGAATCAAGAAGCGTGAACAAATTAACAACTATCAAAACCCGAGACTGAAATTTACCAACCCCATTCCTTACTGCAGGGGAGTCGCTCTAAAAATAACAAATGAAGCTGCTAAGAAAAATATTAAAATACCATAAAACCTAATCAAAATATTTTCAAACGCATTCGCAGTGATAAAGACCCTATTGATCCTGATGAAACTGCCGGCATTTATAAAATAAACTTTACAGACAATAATTCAAATAAATTAGGCTGCTACATAGGTATGACTAAAAGGAAAATCAAAGACCGAAAAAAGGAACACTATAATGACATTAAATTCAATAAACCCAGTACCGCCCTCTCTAAAATAGCCCAAGAACGCCCCATAAAATCACTTTAATAATAGTCAAAAACTCTCCAATTACAAAAATAACAATTATGCCCTAAACATGGAGGCTTTGCAGATTATAACCACAGATGGCGCTATAAATGACATGATGCATGCGCAGATAGATCCTGGATAGAACGCTATACTGAGGAAGAGAGCAAGGCATTTTGAGACCAGAGCTGAGGAAGGTGGTGGCTGCCACCGAAAGTGCTACTGACGGCTTTTAATGTGTTTTTATCTACTTTTAAAGATTTTAATTCTGTCTGTCCTATTGCTTTTAAATTAAATCTGTCACTTTTAGAAATGTTGCTCTACTCATAACTGAAATCCATTTTTCCTGATACTTTAAAATTTTTCTTTATTTAACTTCATCACAGCTGTTCATTGATAATTTTAGAAAAATATTCATTTTGAAATCAGTCTTAAATAAAATACACTTAAACACCGTATTTTGCAAATCAAGAAAATAAACTACTAAAATATGTATTCATTATACAGTGAAATATCAAGAAAGATCTCACAAAAGAAAAATGATTTCTTACTGAGGGGCAGATTATGCCAATAACTACGGCTTTGGCAAAATCCATCCTGTTCTACGGATGGCATTCTAGGACCATATTGTGCATGGACCTAAAAATTATGCCAAGTAAGCCGCTCCATAGCCAAGCCAACCACATTTCAACATAGCTTTTATGCTAAACAGCCAAATATGCCAACTCCATTCATGTAGAAGACACCAAACTTTTGGACAGCCATGAGCTCGCCGGTATATGCTTGTATAATAGGGGGAAAACATATCTGAAATTCTTTTAGGAGTGTTTTTTTTTTTTTTTTTTTTTTTTGATAATTTTCAAGTAGTATATAACTGGTGTATCTTTTTTAATTAAAGCATATGATTAAAATAAAAATATTATATAATCCAAAAACAATTTTTGAATCAAAGATGCAGGACTGGCCCATCTAGCCCCTAATGATGAGCTGCCACTGCTGGGTAAGTAATGGGGGGGGGGACTTTTATTTGTTTTGAAAATGACATTCAAAATGCAACTTTCAACATTTTATTTCACAGATACCAATTACAAATAATTACAGTTTAAAAAAAATTAAATGTAGTAAAATAGCATTAAAAATTGATGAATTTTTATATGAAAAATAAAGAAATGTTTCGAGACTCCAGTGCCCACAAGAGGCCATTATTGTCCACTCTGAGAAAGTCTGAATTAAAATACTGGTATTGGCTATTTTTTAAAATAAAATTACATGAAAAATATCGTGTTAGTTATCGATATAAATTTAGTATTGGTCGATCCTTTGTTATTACTTTTATGCTATAGCATAAATTCACTAACTTTTTTATAATATAAAGTCAGAAACTTTTAAATGCACATCAATAGTAAATAAATAAAAATAATACTAAAAATAATTCGCTACTAAAGAACCATCTTATGCATTTATGCTACTAAGAATAACATGAGCTTTATTAGCTTAAAATACAATGTTTTAATTGAATTTTTATTAGCACAAATTTTGATTTTACTCATTTCTTTAAAAAAAAAAAAAAGAAAGCAGAATTTTTTTTCTAGAAATTGAAAAATATGTGAGTAATATGTGAGTAGGCATTTTGCAGCTTACAGTAATATCATTAATATTTTCACCAAGAAAACATTTCTTAAAAGTAGCTAGTGCATTATGATAGTAATTTTACTGTAAAAAATATAAATATGCCTTTATTTGTTTTTAAAATAGGATTAAAAAAAAAAAAGACAATAAGAAACAAATTGACAAAAAATACAATCTTATAGTAGGGGAGCCCAATGTGTTTTTGGGGATTTACTTGAGCGTGGCAGATGAACATAGGGGGGGGGATTCCTTGCATCATGTTGAGTGCCTCCATCATACTTAAGTCCTGTATGTAGGGCCGTGCATCTAGGGCAGCTCATCAGATTAAGATAAGGTGGGTTAATTACTAGCTAAAAAGTGAACATTCAGAAAATCTGACGATTTGAGTGTAACGTAAGGGAGTGGGAGGGTTACAAAGTTGCAAAAAAAAAATAACGTTGTCTTGACATTTTTGAGAACGGTTGAATTTTTTTTATTTTGAAGGAAATAATGCAAGAATTAAGAAAAAAATATAATCTGCCTACAGTGGCGGATCCAGAAATTTTTTTGGGGAGGGGCTAAATTTTTAAAAAAGCTTATTTCACCCAATTAAAATGTAATATAAATCAAAATTTTAGTCTAAACCAATGTATTAGGCTTTGGGAGGGGCTAAGTAATAAAATATGACCATTTTAGTTATTTAAAGTGTATAATAAAGTAGAATATTACCCTTGAGCAATCTCTTTTGGGGGGGACTGAAGCCCCCTAGCCCCTCCCCTGGATCCGCTACTGTCTGCCTATTGCCATGAGCCAAAATAATAAAAATATGAGCCAAAGCAATAAAAATCGTCAATGAAGATTAGAGCATGCAAAGAATTCTCGATCAATAAGAAGCACGCTCTTCGAGTTAGTGTAGATGACAAAGGAGTTCTACATGTCTGGTCCTCAATAAACAAGAACAGCAAATTTTCAGAAAGAATTGAAAAATATCAAATTCAAAGAAGTTTTTGTCAAGTTTTTAATTCATCATTGAGCTGATCAGGAGATGGCTAAGATTATTAGTAACAAAACAATATATTTAAGAATGAGATTCAAGTGAAACACAATTAGAACGTTTTCCGCTTCGAACAGGAGAAACCTTAAAATATATCAATGTTTCTTATTCAATTGAAACAAACCAATCGTGCTTTGATCACGTGTCAGCGCGATAGGTTGGTTCATTAGAAGTATTCTGCCAAAACGAACGAACTGTGGACTGAAAAACGTTCGATTCGAACTCGATCGCCCACGTTTCACTTGAATCTTGCCTTTAATCATGATATGTGTTATGTATAGTCAGTTACCGATAATAAAGTTACCTGAACAAACGACCATGAACTCTCATGTCCTGATCACAAAGAAGCAGATACAAAAATTGTATTTTTGGCAAGTCAAATAAAAGAAGATTCCACAGTTACAATCAGAACTTCAGATGCAGATATTGTTGTCATCATGTTGGTCAATATGGAACATCTCCAAGCATCGGTTAAAATATGGATGGATCTTGAAGTTAACAATGTATGCTGTTATATTGACGTATCTGCTCTCTATGCTAAACTTGACCCAATAATTTCGGTAGTGTTACCAGCTCTATACGTGCTAACAGGATGCGATTACAATCCGGCACTTCACAGACAAGGCAAAAAAAAAACCTCCAAATTTTTATGGGTTCAAATGTTTTTCGGAAGACATTTGCAAATGTAGGCTCAGAGGATCATAATACAGAAGATTCTTTTGACATTTTACAATCTTCTATATGTCACTTGTATGGCTTGAAAAAATTAGCTGATGTCAACCTAGCAAAAATAGAAATCTTTCAAGAATAGAAAAGACCTACAAAGTCTCAGATACGTCGCAGCACTTCTCATTGAACGTCCGTAATTACGATGCTTGTTGCTTGCCTCTTTGCTAATCTGAGCAACGGCAGCACTTATTACGAACGAAGTATACTGCGTGCTTGTGGAGAAATGCACACAATAAAACTATGATTAACATGTCACCAACAAATTATGGGTGGACAAATGTCGATGGAAAATTTGAAATGACTTGGTTTGTTGGCAATCAGTTACCTGATGCATAAAAATGTTGTCATAACACCAGTTATTGACTAAACTTCAGATTTAAGTATATTTCTTTTTAATACTTTAATAACATGTTATTCATGAAATCTATAAAATTGTGTTAACGGTTATAACGATTTCTTGTTACAGATACGAAAACTGCAGGCAATATTGAATTATTAGATTTGGAGTATGATAATTCTTCGGATGACGACGAAGATTGAAACAAATTGTTTCAACAGATGTATTTTATTTTTATATTATTTTCTAAAACAATTAAAACATAAATATTTAAATAATTTTATGTGCTTTTATTCATTACATTTTATGGTTATTGAAAAAAAAATTCATAATTTTCTTCTAGCCATCAGATTAATGATGCCCTTCAAAATAATCGTCAGATTTTAGGCTACCATGACTGGAACATCAAGCTAAACCTTCTGTATAAAAATCTGACACGCTCGAGTATTTCAATATGGTGATTTGTGATTCTTTTTTTTTTTTCAAAAATTCGCTACGAGTTTGCATCACTTCTGAAACGTCAGTCTTTGGAATGGGAGCATTTTTAGGGTTCACTTAACATCCCCTCTGAATATCTGACATGCTTGTAAAATTTTTTTTTTCTATTTTCTACCCTTCCAGATGGCCACCCCCACCAAGCAAGTCGGCAGATGAACATACCCCACCACTGAAAGGAAACATTATAACCTTTTATTCTTCTTATTATCTAAACTACAAAATCTAATAGGTCTTCACGACGCTCGAGTAAATCCCCAATTAGCACCATGGGCTCCACTACTATTAATCCACCCCCATACACATACACACAAACACGCATGTTCACACAGATTTAGTAAAAATTCAGTGAAGAATTAAAGTATATCAAAGTTTCCTGCCAAATCCTACATTGAACTCATGAGCAATATTGAAAATAATTATTCATCATAATAAGCATTGCTTGTTCATCAAAATACATTACTTATTTAATATATTCTTTGAATAAAAGCTATTAAAATAAAAAATAAATTTAAAGGTTTAACATTTTTTAAAAAATATGTACCTTCCACCACCAAGGAAAAGGAGTCCCAAAGCCATATGTGTTACCATATGAGATCCATACAGAGTATGGCTAATTCGGGATCTTAAATGGCGACAGACACGTATAACATTTAAATCTCCAGTTCCTGCAAATACCTAAAGAAGACATAAAATAAATCATTATGGATAAAACCATTTTTTAATTTAACACAACAAATATAAAATGATTCTTACAATCTGAAACAGGGGCGAAGAGATTTGAAAGAAATTGGATCTTTACAGATTGAAAAAAATATTGGATTGCTCAGCAAATAACATCTATTCTGTCATTTAAAAAAAAAAAAAGGACTTAATAATGAGTAATTTTCTATAGAGAGTGTAGCTCGCTGTTAGACATCACATGCAGAAACAAATTTCAAATTAACTGGAGCATAATTACTTCGTGTATTATTAGCTGATCCATAAAAAGAGTATTTAATTATGGATATTTTTGAGTAACTGCTTATTAGGATTCTTTCATAAGGTAAAAGCACAATGTTTTTTTTTTGCATTTTGAACCCTGATATTACAGAAAATTTATGGTTTAGTAAATAAAATCTTTGGTCCGAAGGAATTCATTAAATCAAGGATCTGATTGTATTGCAAGCGGGCCATGGCCAAGTGGATAAGGCACTTTACATTGTAGATGCCTGCAGTGTGACAGTCCCGGGTTCAAGGCCTATTGTACAGTCATCTATCAAATGGTCAGGTGTTTTAGGCAGTTTTCTCCAGATGTAACATGAAAACCTTAATAATGGAAATACCTTAAAAAGTTCTCTACCCAAGCCACCCTTCCTTAGGCAGATAGCCCTTTGAATAGCTTTGCCTTAACACACAATACAATATTGATTGTTAAGAGGTTAAAATGTAATACGGAGGTATTCCCATAGTTAACTTAATAAAATTACTACGCCTTCCTCCGGAGATATATTTTGGTCGCATGATGGTCGTGGGCCATGCGACCGAAATATATCTCCGGAGGAAGGCGGTAGTAATTTTATTAAGTTAAATATTGATTGTATCGTATAATCAGAAGGGGAGGATTATAAATTTCTCAAACTTACCTATTTATTTTAGATCATGAAAATCTAGATGTAAATTTTATTTCACAAAAAATGCATGAGTTCCATTTATTTTATGTTTCATCTGTTTGAAAAATAGAAGTAAACTTTCTAAATGAGCTGAAATTTAACTTGACACCAAAAACAGAAATTCTAAGCAGTAAGTCATAATTCGGCTTTCATTTTCTCATATCGAAACTCACAGCCAATAGAAAAAAATAGATTAAGCATACTAAATACAGGTTACATTTAAACACTATTTTTTCTGAAAGAAAAGCAAAAAATGAATTCTTTTCTTTTATATTTCTTGTGTTTTTGTTTTTTTTATTTTGAGTACAATAGCTAGAATTTATAAAGTAAGCAATCTGGTAAGGTATTTTATTTATTTTTTTAGTGTGTGACTAAATTTTGAAGAAGTTATCATATATTTACTACTTCCTCTCTAAATGATTGTTATTTATCTTGATCATATTAAGTTTTTTTTTTTATATTATTTTTCTAGTACATTAATAATTAATGTTTAATTCTAATCAAAAATAGAGAGTAACATTTATGCTACCAATCAAATCACTAGATGTCATATTAATCCCCAACCAGTTATCCAGAATACACCTGGTCTCAACTATTCTGGATAACAGGTTCTATACTGTACTGCTGGTTTCAAGTTGAAAGTGGTCGAAAGGGACCAAGAAATCGGCAATTGTGCTGCTGCATGAGAATATGAGATCGAAGAGAAATGTGTCTGCTGTTGGATTAAAGATAAGGACAAATTGATATATATGCATGCCAAAAGAAAAACGTGCCAACAGAAGTGGAACTGTCTTATATATCCAAAACTGGAAGAAGAGCTGTCCATTTGGGTGAAAGCCCAATGTGATGCCGAAGTTCCAGTTTTGCAGTAAAAGCTAACAGTCACAAGTTAAAGCCCCTCCTCATATTCAGGCGTAAAACCATCCCTAGAGGATTTCTCAAACAACAAGGGATGGTAAATCCATCCTTTGTTCCTTCCTTGTTGCTCCTTCCTGCGCGAAAGCATAATGAAGGAGTGGCTAGAAGTGTGGAGGAAAAGGCGTGGTGCCTTTTTCAAACTTCATGGTTTGCTTATTTTAGATTCGATGCGAGCGCATCTCCTTCAATCTGTGAGGGAGGCTTGTAAAAAGCTATCGGCCACACTAGCAGTCATACGAGATGGTTTAACTAAAAAACTTCAGCCACTTGATCTGACTGTTAATCATGCGTTCAAAGCATGATTAACAGTCAAAATGTGTCATTATTGGGAAGAATGAATGACAAATAGTCTCCATTCTTAAACAAAAAGTGGACACATGAAGCGGGCAATGTACAGTGAGGTTTCAAAGTGGGTGGAAAACGCTTGGAACTCGGTAAAAAAAAGAGACAATTGTTTCCAGTTTCAGAAAAGCTGGGATTCTTCCAGCCGATCAAATGGATACTGTCGATGATGCGATCGACAGTGATGGAGACCATGAACAAGGACTTGCACTTGACGAACAGTTATTAAATTTACTTAATTCTGATTCTGAAAATTCTGAGTTCGATGGTTTCGATGTATAATTTTGTGTAGATTTTTTTTTCATTTTAATGTAGCTAAATATAATTACTTCGTTTATTCTCATACTTTTGTTTATTGTGCAAATTACTGCTTCTGTTTACATTAATTTTTAACAAATTAGAATGGTGCGGCTCATATGCCGGTGCGGCCCTTCTGTCAGTATATTTTACATTTGTTTACATCTTTACTAGTGTGGCCCTTATGCCAGTGAAGCCGTTTTCCCGGTTTTTATGGTACAAAAATTTTTATTTTGTAACTCTGCATCAGAAAGACAACCAAACTGAGCTTTTTCACTTTCTAAGTAGATTTAAGACTTCTTTACAATTGCTTTGTAAATTCTAAATAATGTAAACCTACCCTTAGGCGGAAAAAAAAAATCCCAGTCATTTTGTTGGTTAAGGCAAAGCTACACGATTGGCTATCTGCCTAAGAGGAGAGAATACCGTTAAGACTGTTGATGGTGAGAGAAAGGAAAATTATGCTTTTCTTAAAGCACTTTTGATCAAAATTATATCATAGCAATCAAACCTTAATTAAGTATACCAAAATAATAATCAGATAACAAATAAAATTATTGATTTAGTTAATTTCATTGTTTTTAACTAACAAAACTGAAGCAAGTTACATATGTTTAAAATCCTCAAAAATGAGCATCCCAATTTTTTCCCTTAGCTTAAGCTGTACAGTTCATAAAGTTTTCAAATAAACATACCATGGCTAATGATAATACAATAACATTTAGACAAGTTTCTATTGCACTCCGGCAAGGTTGATCCACAACAAGTTTACGAGACAAAACAAGGAAATGGTAAATGTACTGCATCTGAAATTGAATTTAATCGAAAACTTAAAGAACAGTTATAAAATGATTTAATTTAAAAATCAATTATATACAGGGCGTCCCAAAAAGGTAGAAACAGGATTTAATCCTTTATCTATTAGATAAGTGGGCGGTGTAAATTAAAAAAAATGTTTAAAATAAGATAGGGAAAAAACTATTAAGAAAAAATTCCTCTCATTAATTTAAAAAAAGTTATGCTTTTTGAATTTGTATATGACCCCATTTCCAATTAGTGTCCATACACTAAGGAGGTAATGTACTAAATTTGAGCCTTTCATCATACAATGTTGCAGAGATATCTTTAAAGAAAGATGATCGGGGACTATACATGATTTTGAATATAAACATTTATAACTAGAGTGGAAAAAGAAAAGCTTTTCTTTTGTAATTTCTGTTCGACCTCTGAAATGCGATCTTTCAGCATGATTTTTTCCCTTCGAGGGCCATGGAAAAAGTGGTTCAAGTCAGAGTTATATTTATCCTCACATCTCTGACACTTTTTAACGTATAATTCTCAAATTTTGTATGTCCCCTCATGAGTGTATGGAGTACATTTTACTCATTGGGAATTGTTTTGTACAGGGGGTCATATACAAATTAAAAAAGAGTAACTTTATTAAAATGAACGACAGGAATTTTTTCTTAAAGAAGACTTATTTCCGACTTATTTTAAACCTTTTTTTTTGTTTCAATTTACTCTAACAGATAAAGAATTAAAGCCTGTTACCACTTTTTTGGGACACAATGTATATACAGGGTGTCCCGAAACACTGACACAGGCTTTTACTTCTAAAACATTCATCATAGACATGTACATTAAATTTCATAGTTATGTTTAAAAAATGTTCAGAATTTCGTGGTATCAATTAAACTTTTCCACAGATTAAATCTAAGTAAATACGAAATTTAAAGTTTTATATGACCCCCATACAAAAATATCCCAATTAGTAAAATGCATCCCATACATTAAAAAGGTGAGGAGGTGCACAAAATTTGATCATTTTAAACTAAAATGTGTCGGAATATGAAAATAAATACATCCGGACAAACCATTTTTCAGTGGCTCTCAAAGAGGAAAAATGTCATCAGATTATAGCATTGCAGGAGTTGTACACAAATTTAAAAAAAAAAAAAAAAAAAAAAAAAAAGCCTCTAAATGATAGCCACTGTAGTGGCAGTTGTATGAGCAGAATGGTAGTTGTTTAAATGATAGTGATTATTTCTTATTATCAGCCAATGCAAAGTTGACTATATCCCTTCCCTGACTGCAAGATTGCAATAATGTCCCACATTTTTTAATCTCGGAATCTGGTCACCCTATGCAGAATTGGAAAAAATTTGCTTTCTTTATAAAGAAAATGAGAGGAATCAGGATAGTGTTTACAGGGGCCAATAGGAAAGAAGGGATTCAGAAGAGGGTTCTATGAGGGGCAATAGGAAAGTAAAAATTCAAAGTAACTTAGAACAGAGGAATTTCCAACATTTAGAAAGAAGAGGAACAATAAAATCAGCATTAACAAGGCTATTCATGTTTTTGTGGATATTAAAATGCTCCAGGAAATCTAATTCCCTGAGGGAATGGGGTTTGCAAATGAGTTTAACTGAACTAAAATTGAAAGTATGGTTGGCATCCCGACAATGTTTAGCAATGACTGGCTTATTGGTTTCATGTTTTTGACAAGAGCTATGTGCTTCTCAATTCTAAATTTAAGCGTGTGTTTAGTTTGCCCGATATAAGATAAACCATACTGACAATTGATACTGCAAATACCCCATGAATTCAATGTCATAATAAGGAAGGTGAGTCTTTGAGGCATGAGAAAGTTAATTTGTTTGAGCCTGTGAAAAATAAAATACTTCATGCCACAGACTCTTTTACTGGTGCTCTCATACAGTGTTTTTTTATGGTTATTTAATACTTATTGCATTTGTCTATGGTTGACATTTAAGGAATAAAATCCTAGGTCAGTGCATTTGGGATACCCTGTATACTGCCCTGCCAGTCAATAAAACACATAACAAATGAGGAATTTAATATAAAAATACAATTAAAAACTCAAACTTTTAATTTAGTTCCAATGGAACTTGTTATTAAAAATGTAACACTATAAAGATTTAGTTTTATTTTTAATAAAAATAAAGATATGTTTGAAATGTTTGAAAAACAGAAAATATTTTAGCACAGACTGAAAAAGAAATTAAAAATAACTTAAAATAAAGAAAGATATTAATTTTTTATTCATGATAAAGGGTTTCCAAAAATTATGTAACACTCGAAGGGGGAGTAAAAAAAAAAAATGTGACAGTTCCTCACAAGGAGGTAGGGAAGGTCAATAACACTATTATGTTCCCTGCATATTTTAAAATTTTTGCACTGCTTATTACAGGTCGAAACATTTTCATAGTTACAGCAGATTTATATCTAAAATTTCTAAAGACCTACATTAAAAACTCAAGAAGAATTCCAGATGGTGAGGCATCCCAATAAATAAAGCAAATAAACGAAAGAATGTCGACTGTTTGTTGATGTTCCTCAATATTGCCACAGGTACAGTTCTGGTCAGCACACAGTAATTTCCAGAAGTGAGACTTCCATTATAAATACATTTTGTTAGCTAAAATTGAGTAACACTTTTCTAAAAATGATAATTAAGAGTGTTATGTTACAAAGAGGTGGGGCATCATGCCTTGTGATAAAGTGTGACAGAAGGAGAGGTGGGCGAGGGTAGTCAAAATTTACATAAAATAGTGTTATACAATTCATGAAAGCCCAACAAACCAAAAAATTTTGCTTTTGAATAATGCAAACAATGACATAGATAAACAGTCAGAAAAAGATAAAGTATCAGATTTTAAACTAGATACTTTTCAACAATAACAAAAAAATTAAAATCTTTCTAAACTTGTATTACTTTAGAGTTGATATGTACATTTTAAAGTAATTTTATTATGAAAATTACTGCAGCAACTTACTAGAGTATCGAATGCTTCACCATTAGCTGAACCAGCAAATTTTAGACCAATGCAAAAACATCCGCCAGCAATAATATTACAATATGCTTGACTAAAAATAAATACAAAGCATAAATTATCTTACAGAAAGTGTGTCTTACAGTAAAATTAAAAACCAGTAATGCAATTTTGCACATATATACAGAGGACTATGTGCGTCAAAAAGGTTATTATCTATGATGCAAAAAAACAAGGCACAAACTATCTGAGAGGACTAGATTCTGACAATAGAAAATACTTATAAAGGGTTTACCAATAGGGATGATACAATTTTAAATGGTTAGAATGGCAACATTGCATATTCTTTTTTGACATTTCTTGTGTCATTTGTGTTTATTATGCTTTGCCATTTAATCATGGAAAGATACACGCTTGAGCGTTTCAAAATTATTAAATTGTTTTATCAAAATCATTGTTCATATGTGAATAGTGAGAGAAATTAGAAGAATTAATCAATGACAAAATTCAGTTCTTGTGATTTAACACCTTGTGATTTCTTTCTTTGGAGATATGTTAAGCCACAAATTTATGCTGATAATCCAATAACGATAGAGCAATTAAAAACCAACATTGAACATGTTATTTGTGAAATAGCATCAAATTTATGTGAAAGAGTGATGGAAAATTGGGTAGCAGAATGCGTACAGAGAAGTCGTGGTGCTCACATGAACAATATTATTAAAACTTGCTGCCTCAATAGATTTGCACTTTTTTCGAATGATAATCCTTAAAATTTATTTACTATCATCGTAAATGCAGGTATACTTGGAAATTGAATTTTTTGAAAGGATATGGCAAAATAGTACCAGAATATTTTATAAGTGGAATTAAAATTCTTTTATTGCCTGTCGCTCCATAGTTCAAACTTCGCAATAAATAGCATTACGATATATAAACTTGATGCGTATTCTTGTTCCATTGACTAATGCTTTCTTTGCACTTAAGTTTCTGATTAGTAAAACAATGCAATTAACTTTCAATACTATCTTATGTGGTGGCAAACTATGGTATTTTTCGGTTAGCCAGGCACAAATCCCGCCAACTATTTTTTCGTGGAAACGTTTAAAGACTACTTCTGAAACACTGTCATTCTTCAAAACAAAGCTAGAAATTTTAATCCATATACAAAAATATCAATAAACTAAAAAGAAATCTGTATGCTTATTGGTTACATAATATGGAATTGGGAAAAAAATTGGAATTAAATTAAAATATGAAATTAAATTCAACTTCCAAAATAGCGAAAGGGATAAACAACTATGTACTACAAATCATAGGTTTGTAAGCATTTGGTGTTGATCACAATTATTTGGCAATTTTTCACTTCTTCCCAGCTAAGGGGGAAAAAACAAACAAAAAAACCACTCACAGTCAAAGAATTAAAAAACTACTGGAAATTCTACTGGATAGTTTTTGATTTCATTGTCATCATAGCAAATCATTTTATTGTAGCTATGATGATATGTTCTCCATTAATCAGATATTCGATTAAGGCAGCATTAATAAAAGTTCAATCATCATTTTTGGGGTCTATTATAACTGACTTCAATATGTTATCTGAGAGAATGTTTTCTGAAATATTTCCGTACACTTCATTAATAATATTATTTTAATTCCCTATTAATTGCTGAGATATTTCTTCAATAATATTTTCAGAGAAAATTTGCTTTAGCATACTGCATGGCAGTAGATTGTGAAGAAATTGTCGAATTGGCTCATTTCTGTGCAGTGTCTCTTGGATTGCAGCCTGCCCTGTTCGGTTTGTTTTTCTACAGCTTATAACATCGAATTCACAACACTTCGCACACTTATTAACTGTCTAAAAAAAGTCTCTAAGCACAGAGATAAAGCACTATTTTAGTCATTGGTATTTCACAAAACTGGGGAATAATTTCACTTTTTGCAAATTTTGTTGTAATAATATAACCCTATAGTACTGCTGAAACTTAGTGTTGTAATTTCGAAATTGACACAACAATGGAACCATCGCCCGACTTGGCACAAAATACTGCGTGCCAAATTACTTCTCTAATTTTTTTATGGTGCAATAGCATATTATATAAAAATTTTAACATTCGCAGAACCACCTACATATGAACTTTAACTGTGTCAAATTTCGTGCTCATCTATTCATGCAATGTACTGCAAAAGGGACACAGAGGATTTTCTTAGCTCATTTTATGTATACATAGATACATATATATAAAACATACCTCATCGTTTCATAGTCCACATCAGCATTGGTCACACCTCGCTGGAAAGCATGTTTTGCAACTATCTAAGTAATGAAAAAGGCACATCTTTATAAGCTATAATAAGTTGAATAGAAAATGAAAATGTTTACAATAGATGATTCCCAGTTAAAATACAACAGATGATTTCTAGTTACATATTTCCAATAAATCTGAAAATGATTTTAATGATTTTCATTTTAATTTATATGAAGTGATGATGAAACATTTTTGGAAATGTAAGTACTAAAATGGTACTTAAAAGAGCTGTAATACTGATAAATATACTTAATATGAATTATTTGTAACTGGACAATTACAAAATAAACAAATCTCAAATAATGCTGGCATTAAAAATATGGCTTACAATCCAAAACTAACAGAAATTATAAATAAGTATGAGCTAAAATTCATTCATTAAATAATGTGGAAGAAATTCAAAGGATTTTTTTTAATTGGTTCATTGGTCGAAGTTTAATGGTGCAAGGTCCTGGTCCACAATAGGACTTAAAGCACCAAGCACACGATGAGAATTAAAAGAAAGGGCAAGAACATTGCACGCTAGCCCAAAGCAGCCAGTAGAGGAGACTTGGGCAAGTTAGTATGGTGTTTTTTAGTTGATCTTTATTTTGTTTGTTTACCAAGAAAACTGAACTGCACCTTCAAAGCGCAGCCATTTGGCTATGAATATCCAGAAATTCTGAGTTTACAGGTGTGTAGTTTATGTGTAACAGAAGCCTGAAGCAAGAGGAAACTTTTTCAAAACTAGTCCCTTCATAGGTTAGTTGTCTATATACTCATTAGGGTGGGTCGTTTTTCACTTTTTAAAAAATCGAAATCGCCTGTGGTGGGAAAAGTTGTGTATTGACATCAAATAGCTGTAAAAAAAAAAAAAAAAAATTTAAATGTATTAAGATCACCTGCCAGGCCCATGAAGTTTCACCAAATATGTAAAATTTAATGTCTTTCATTTATTTTTTACACTTTTTATGTATCAATTCTTTTGACTGCCTGTAGTGGAAATAATATAATAATAAGACCCTACATTTGAGGATTTTTTTTTTTTTTTTTTTTTTGGATATATCATATTTAAAGACACCGCCAGGCTTTTGAAATTTGCACAATTTGCTATTTTTTTAATAATGTGGGATCTTCCTGTACTATTTTCTCTATATGATTTTGTTCATTTTAATTTAGTTTAGTTAATATTACTGATCAATATTATAGTAACAGGGTTCTCCCCAGGCCTTTAAAGAAGGGCGCACCACCCAGCTGATTTTACTGACCGCCCGGGTTAAAAAAAATCGGATCCCTCTCGATTCTTTAGTTAGCTTCCTATCGACACCGGTCAAGGTCAAACGGAAATTCCGATTTCACTTGCCCACTTGCTTTGGATGCACAAACTGAGTATTGAATAGTGCTATACTCTAAACTGCTGTTTCTCCTGGACTTGCAAAATAGTTTAACGAAGAGTAAGATACATTGCAAGTGCTACATTTAGATGGAAGAAAGGACTGAACCTTAGCAATTGTTAAAGAAGGGGGATGTTTCACATAAAAGAATTAAATACCTGCCAACCTCCTTAAGCCAAAAACAGGAAGACTCAGGTTGAAAAAAACAGAAGATTTCAGAATAAATCAGAAGTTAATTTTTAAATAAGAAGTAAAAACAGAATCCCCCAATTCATCATTTCTCATTTTTTATATTAGTAATGTACAGAAAGAGAAACAAAATTAAATAGTAATAGAAAAGAGTTTACCTGAAATTTTTATATATAATATGAAAATAGATGGAGTATTTTTCACAAAAATAAAAGTAATTAAATAAATGGAAATTTGACTTTATTTTTAACCAAAATACTGTTGAAGAATAAGCAGATTAAGATTTTTTTTTTTTAGCTGGTTCAAAGTAGCGTTTTTAGCTTTTACTAATAGTTCACCTGAAAAATTATTTTCATAACAAAGTATGTTAGCTTTAGTTTTACACAGTAATAAATTTTCTAATGATGGATTACTGAGGGAGGAACACTTTTTTTTTTTTAACTATTGGTAAAAGATTTGCTCACAAATGCTTTGACCTCACTCATATAACAGCACTGTGCTATTAGCTGTTGAAATGATTACCTTAATGCATTATTTCGAAATGGATTTGCTTATTAAATAATTTTTTAGCAGTAATTTTTAGCAACTAAAAATTTTTAAAAATGGAAGACTATCTTTTGGCAGAAGACCGGAAGATAGCTTAAAAAAAACCAGAAATCTTCTGTCAAAACCAGAAGAGTTGGCAGGTATGATTAAAGGTCATATAGTATTATTGCAAGAGCCAGAAAGCCATTTCCTTCGTCATGTATCACTGGAAAGGCACAGATAATGATGTGCTGTCTAGCATTTTAGATTATTTGAAAACAAATTGGTTATAACATTGGATTGGATGGAACAGCCCTGAATACTGTTGTTGAATTTGGGGTAATACGCTTGTTTGAAGTGCATATAAGAACATCCTTGCAGTTGCTCATATGTCTGTTGTACAGGAGCAATCTTTACTTCATTTAGTATGGTATCTAGATAGAAACACCACAGGGCGTTTTACATATTGTGATCCTATTCGGAAAATTTTGGACTCATCTGAAATAAACTGTGATTGTGAAGATTGTGAAGCTTAGAAAAATCGTTGTTGATCTGTCCAGAGGAGATGTAGATGGACTTAGTACTGATCAAAAATATTTGTGTTCAAACCTCTCAAGCGATATCATCTGGAAATTGTTCTGTCAAAAACATTGTCCACCAAATCAACTGGAAAGCTCTATCATGCCAAGTGGCTTACAATGGTTCGATAACCATAAGAGTATTTTTTGTTACTTTTACATTACACTCTAGCTACAATCTTAAACAGCAGTTTAGAGTTTACTTTTGCACGATTCAGTACTCAGTTAGTGCAACCAGAGCAAATGAACAAATGAATTCGGAATTTTCATTTGACCTTGACCGGTGCTGATTGGTAGCTAACTAAAGTAACGAGATGGATCTCTCTCTCTTTTTTTTTTTTAAACCCGGGCAGTCAGTGAAATCACTTAAGTGGTGCACCTTCCTTTAAAGGCTTGAGGAGAACTCTGTTACTGTAATATCAAGCAGGAATATTCAAAACTAAAGTGAACAAAATTGTCTAGAGAAAGCGGTACAGAGAGAGCCGCTTTATTTAAAAAATAGCAAATAATACAAATTTCAAAAGCCTGGTGGGGGCTTTAAATATGATATGATTTTTTTTTTCCCACAAATGAAGGGTCTTACTATTCAATTATTCCCACTACAGGTGATTAAAAAATTTGACACATAAAAAAATAAACATTGAATTTTACATACTTCATGGGCCTGGCAGGGGGTCTTAAAATATTTTAATTTCAAATTTTTTTTTTACAGACATTGATGTCAACACACAACTTTTCCCACCACAGGCAATTTAGATTTTTTTTAAAAGTGAAAAATGACCCACCCTAATACCCATAGGGCAAGTTGGCACATCGATACTAATACAATAAAGAGGAGTGCTGTTTATTTGAACATGCTAATTTCTGATTTCCAGTCCAATCTTGAAACTTACACTCCAATTTGAAAAATTCTTTTTCGTTAAATAACAAATTTAAGGGGGTAGGACAGTGGCGTAGCCAGAAGTTTTTCATTTGTACGACTAGTGCAACTCACATATATGTATACGTGTGTGTAATAATGTTATGATCTGAAAAATGTTTTGAAAATAATGTTTGTTCTAGCGATCTATGAGTAGTAAAAACAAATTATAGAGTAATATTTTGTGTAATGTTTAAGTGGTACTACTTATCTTTTGGGTTTGTTTATTATTTCTTTCACGGCACAAACTTTCCGATTTCGAAGTTTGTTTTGATTCGTTTTGCGCGCTAACGTCAAAACAGGTTGCCAGATCGGATGAACAAAACTTTTTCCTTTTGATACGTGGTATTGGTATGATTGTAACTTTTGATAAATAATTAATGTTAGAAATGTTTATATGTGTTTTTTAAAATCGAGCCGACTTTTCCTTTTCTTTATGCCGACATTTTTTTTTCTTAAATAAATTTTTTGATACAAACATCATATTTTGGCTTTGTAAAGTGTTTGCTAAATTTTAAGTTTTGGTTTAAAAAGTTTTTATGCTAAAATTTTCTCTCCGTCTTTAACTTTTATTCTGCCTTTTCTGTTTTTTTTTCTTTTTACCTTTTTTCCCTGCATCATTTCACATAATTCGATAGATTGGATGAAGTTTCGATACAGACATCGAAATCGGCGGAGGAACACAACCACGTGCAAGAAAAAATGTAAATGCCTCAAAATACATCAATTAACCAACGAAATAATTAAATTTCCTTTTAATGCAACGTAACTTCACCAAATAAATAAATTTCACTTAAAATTTTATGCACTAAGATATGAAAAAATTAAAGTTCATGAATGAACTTGATGGTCGGATGAATACAGAAGTGAGAAGGCAGAGAAGGGAAAAGCGAGCGTCAGGGAGCGAAGTCTTTCTCTTCCTCGAGCTGGTGCTACCTGCGGACGGTGGTCGTTTTGGTATTGAGATTTCCTGAGTGGTGTCATCCCATCGGCGGCATGAAGCGCGGAGAGATGATGGACGAACAACGAATTACAACCTGAAGAGAAAAACACGATGGGGGCCCCCAGATTCTTTCCCCAGACGATAAGTCATTCCCTTTTCTTTTCTTCCCTTTCTCTATTTAATTTTTTTTTTGTTTTTTGTCGGCTTTTAAAAAATATAACTTTAAGTGCACTTCAACAAGGGAACCTTAAAATGTTTGTAATAATGAGTATTTTAAGTTTGAATATTGTAAAAGAAAATGTGTTTCCATGAATTTGTTTTGAGTTAATTTAAAATAAATGTAAGATTTTAAAGTTTAACAGAGTGTTTTCTTCATTATTTCTTTGTCTCGTTACTGGGTCTACAATGGCGTCGTTGCGCCATTTTTCTTTTTAGCGAATGCACAGATAGAACCTGGGTCTTTGGCGGCTTAAAACTTTTAACTATACGATTATTTCGGCCTCTATGCCATTTGTTTTAGGAAAAGAAATTGGATTATTTGATATTTTTATTTAACTTTAATTTAGGTATGTTTGCAAATTTTAACTTAAGCTTCGTGAAGTCATGGCAATAAGGGAGTGAAGAATGTACATTTTATATGGCAAAAAAAAATCCTCATGTGGGGGGGGGGGGGGCTATCCCACCCCATGGCTATGCCACTGGGGTAGGATATAGGGTATAAAACATCACCCTACAATCTATTGACAGGATGTGAGCTGCACCATAATTTTTTACTTATTAAAACAAATGATTAATGAAACTCACAAAAATGTTTTTAAAATTGTAGGAAATAAGACTACGTAAAGAAATAATAATAATAATAATAATAATCTGAATTATATATGGATTGCTTTATTTGAAAAATAATTTAAAAAGAAATCCTATTATCCTATCTCGACTTTGCGTGACTGCTGCTTAAATATTTGGTACAACCTGTCTCCAGTTATCTTTCAAGAACATGTGGCATCCATGTTCAGATCAGTTGTAGCTATTTTGAAGGTCAAAGGTGGCACAATGCCTTCCTTATTTATACCTGCCAACTGCGCTGGTTCTTCCGGAGCAACTCCGTAAATATGTTACTACTCTGGACACTCCAAACAACACAATATTTTCTCTGAAAAATAGCTACTGAAATAGCCATTGGAATTTAATGTAAAAATTGAGAGAAATGCATGCAAAATCTGAAAGAACAAGTTTTAAGATGCAGGAAGAAAAATGATCCATTGCCATACTCGTTTAAAAGAAGTGACTTCAGCACTCATTATTTACTTTACACTAATCCTTTTTTAATATCTAAAATAAATAAGATGAATTCCATTTATGAGGGCCTAGTGTGAATATATCTCCAGTGTATCAGTTAATGATTAATATTTTATGTTAATTATTAAGATATTAGTTAATGATGCATTATTAGGTTAATTTTTAAATACCTTTATCATGAATAATTAAGTTACAACCTTTTAAAAATTGTTTCACGATCTGCTCTTGAAGACCTCCTAAAACTCCGGAGATTCTCCCACGTTGCTCCTCATAAGTGTTTTTATATGTTTTTATATGTTAGGTATGCTTATTGAGTACGTGGTCATATGCTTTGGCTTTTCAGTGTAGGTGATTAGTTATGAAAGAGTCAACAAAAGGCTGTCTGTCAATTATACATAAAACAAATTTTTTAGAGATTTCATTTGCACTGTTATAAAAAGTAGACTGGAATTTCAGTCTTTTTATAACGGATTTATAATTTTTCCAACCATGACTGCTTCTTCCGAGAAACTTCTCTCTGATAAATAAAGCTAACTAATCACGGCAATCAAGCTCAATATTGGTCTGAAGCTCCATTGAAGCTGTGGGAGTAGATTTTGCTGCTCCAGTAATTAAAAGAAGTGCACAATTCTGTGTGACATCCGTTTTAGATAGAACACTGTTACTAGCTATGAACAAGAGTTCATAGCCATAATCAAAAATAGGCCTAACCTATATGTTGCAGGTATTGGTAAAAACATCCTGAGATGCAACCCAGGTAATACCGGAGAGCCTCTTCATCAGTTTTATTCTATTTAAAACACTTATTTGTCCTTTTGACTTGGTTATTAGAGTTTAGTTTAGAGTCCAACATAATACCTAGGTAAATGGCATTTTCTGTTCTCAACAGAGGTTGGCTTTTAAAATTTGGCATATAGAATGTTTTTTGTTGCTCATGGCAAAAAGCTGGAAGATTGCCTTTTACAATACATCAAATTAATAAACAGAAATGGGTGGAGGGTTCCTCCACTTAATTAGCTAGATTAGGTGAGCATGAATTAAAAGAACTATTGTGCTGTTTTTAAAACATTGAGTATTTATTTAAATTCAGCAGTGCTTCAATAAATGAACTTGTAAAGTCTAGAATCCGATAAAATTAATAAGACTTAAAAAAAAATTATTATGAAACACACACAGTCTATTCTGATACACATATTCAAATATCATAATTAAAATATAACTCACATCAGGCAGATGGCTTTCAACCCATTTTACAGAAGGATGAATATTTGACCATAAAATCAATCCTTTACTTAGTGTCTAGAATCAAATGAAATATAATATACAGTATTAATATTAATAATTTACATCTCATTAAATATATGAATCACAGTTAGCAAGAAAAAAAGTTCTACATAAGTATATATACAGGTCGTTATCAAAATAATGGAAGCACCTGCAAATAAAAGCGAGATTTTTAAATGTGCTTCGTAAACATTAAAATGTAATAATAGCTATCACTTTTTTTTTTATAAATACAAATGTATATATTCTGGTAGTATGTGGTAGCCTTATTGAAGTAGTTCAAGTCTTCGATTTTTTTTTTAAAAGAGTAAATGCCGTATGTCTTAGATTTTCAAATATACCAAATTGTAGGAGTCCGTTTAGCTGGAGCAAGTGTAACAGAAACATCAAAACCTTTAGACGTTTCTAGAGTTATGGTGTCTAAAGACATGACAGCATACACACAGCTCAGCAAAGCAAAATAGAGGACAGAAAAAGAAGCTCAGTGAAAGAGACCGACAGCTATTGAAGCTGATTATAATGTTTAATAAGCGAACAACTACAGCAAAAGTGACCAATGAGCTGAATCAGGATCTAGATTTTCCAGTTTCAATGATTACAGTTAGAAGGCACTTTCATAAACAGAACATTTATGGCAGAGCAGAAATTCCCAAGCCACTTGTCACAGATGCTATTGCCACACGTTGTCTACAGTGGTCATTGAAAAAACGTGGTTGATTGATCAGTGAAGAAAGTAATATGGTCTGACAAATCATCTTTCATGCTTTTGTCTACAACAGGATGGGTGCACGTTTGGAGGACACCTGTACAAGCGTATGATCGTGATTGTCTCCTTCCAACAGTCAAGCATGGAAGTGGATCTGCCATGAAATGGTCGGCCATGTAGTGGTTTTCTTCTGGACCAATTGTTTTGCAACCCTGAAAAGAAGGATCACTGAGGAGAAGTAAACAGAAATTTTAGCTGACCAGGTCCATCCTATGATGCAAACTTTGTTTCCAAAAGGAGATGAAATTTTCCAGGATGATAATGCGCCTATCCAATTAAAATTCTGATAATAGTTAATAAAACCAAAAAATACCAATTTGATCCTGGGTTTTATTATGTTTTTTTTTTTTTTTGGGGGGGGGGGGGGAGAGAGTCTATGAGTGGGTCCAAAACCCTGCTTTGGACACTAATTTTCCAAAATCAAGCATTTTCAATAATATTCATACAAACAAACTCTAATACTGGAAATAACATATAATCACGCAGTGTGTTTAATTACAATAAATACTTATTGTTGAATTGAAGACAGCCGAGAAACCTGTTTTTCAAAGAATTAGAGGAATGCTGAATGCAATAATGGCATCCATCATTTTTTTGCAAGATTCCTCAACAAAACAAATCACAAAGTTTATTAAAATGCCTATTCACTTTATGCAGTTTAGATCCATGAACAAGAAATATGCCTCCTGGTGGACATAATAAAAATAACAATAATAATAATAATAACACCAATACTAACTCGAAGCAATAAAAAGTCCGGTCGAACCATGTCCAGCAAAAATTGAGTATCAGGTGCAGTCATCCAGTCAGCAATAGCCCTAAAAACATTATTAAATCTTATTTTGATAGTTCAAAAATAAGGGAATTTCCAGGAAAATTAGCTCTAGGATTAAGATATAAGCTTCTTAACTAATTATGAAGCTAACTATTAAGATTGTCTTCTGTTTATTTCTGAAAAATATCTGACAATCTTTGAGGATTATAACTTTAGCTTTTGCTTAGTACGAACAATGATGCAAAACTTGTTTGCCTTAATATAAAAAACATAAGTAAAGTGCTAAACTGAAAAACTAATGGACAATATTTATTTTATAAATGACTAATGGAAATATTTTACTTAAAAGATCTTTTTTTATACTAAAAAATGTATAAGAGCCAATAAACGTTTAAAAAATTTAGTTAATATAAACAATGCAAATTAAATATTTTTAAATCTAGGTTTTTAAATAAGGTAGAATAAATATACAAAATTAGTGAAGTATTAAAACCTTATAAAAAGTAATAAAAACAATTAAAGATGCTTTTTCCCTCCTCCTTAAATTTATCTTATACTAGAAGAAAGGCAGCTCCCAACATGGAAGTTATTAGGAGTAATTCTAAAATTTCAGCATGCATTTGGCTGTGTCAGATTTACATAATCTGGTTACAGCAGTTGAATTAAATTCATTTAACATTCTAAAGGCGAAATGATTAATTCCACAACTGAAAATTATAAAATAGCTGCTACATAAATATGGATAAATTAAATATTAATTTTTTTAACTGGCTAGACTGCTGTAGTGTACTACCTTGCTTTTGGTCTAATTTCAGCATTGGCACTTTATAGTTATGTTGGCCATTTTGTTTCAAATTTCTTTTAATGATCAAACATCTTATTCTTTAATTTATCCAAAACTTCTGTAAGGTATTACTTCTTTAGATTAGTATTTGAAGTGTTATTTGCCATTTCATTGTCATTAAGGGGTTAGGGGTAGTCAGAGGCGTAAAAAAATGCCATTTTTTATTAATTTTTTTTACTAGTAATTAAGTTTATTTCACATAAGTAAAAACATAGTATCATTTCATCATACTTTAACATTACTTCACTTAAATTTAAAAAAAAAAAAATTATTATTTTACAAGTTATGGCGGTCTAAGTTGAACAGGTTTTAATAATGGGTCCTTGCGGTGACCATTACAGCTCCTTGGAGATTCATCTAAAATCAATGAAACAAAAAAGATTATTTTTATGGATAGATAATCTTGTGCCTGATCGAAGCTTTTTTTTCTTTTTTCAAAATTAACAAAATGACGGTCTCTGGAAGTTTTTTTGCAGATTTTCGAGAAAAAACCAACAATTAATTGTTTATAAAAATTCGAAGTTTTAAAAAAAAAGAAAATCCTTCGATCAGGCACTAGCTTTTTATGTTTTCTAAAAGCTGTATAAGTTTCATTCAAATCTATCGAGCGGTTTTTGAGTTACAGTGGTCACCAGTTCAAAAAACCTAGTTTTGAGAAAAACGCATTTAAAGTTTTACAGTCGATTGATGTACAGTAATACGAATAATTTCAATACTTACACTGAGTCATCTATTCCTGGACTATATAAGAGTTCTTCAGCCGTTGTAGAACTTTCTAAAACATCAATTTGTTGTTGTCTACGTCGCATTCTACCTTCGCGAGTGTTGTCGTTAGCGCGCTGATCAGCTACTTTTACACATGCACTATCGGTTTTTTCAGTATACCGATGCGAATTAGGCCCACAACTAAGTCCCAGTGTGTTCATTATTACTAATAATGACTTTGTCCCTTCATTAAATATATTCATAGCTACGTATGCAGCAATTTGAACAATGGTAAAAATAGTATTGATAGTTTTGGGGCATATTTTCCACACTAGTTGGTTGAAGCTCTCATTATTATTTTGATTAAATCCACCTACACATCTTGAAAGTAAATTTTCATTACTAAGATCTTCATAAATAAGCTTGATTGCTTTTAAAACTTCAGGAGGTAAGGGAGAATTATGCCGCTAGCTAATTTTTCTCGGAAATTTAGACCGCTCGAGAGCCTTTTATTCTTCGCTAAATAACTCGAAAGATATTTGTCGGATTCACTTCAAACTTTCAGAGAATATTTTTAAGATACTATACTTTAAGAAAATGCAAAAAAAAAAAAAAAAAAAAAAAAAAAAAAATTTTTTTTTTTTGAAAATTCTGACTACCCCTAACCCCTTAAAAAGGATTTTAAAAAGCACAATGTTAAATATTAACTGAAATTCTATCAAAGTCAATCTTGAAATGTAAGTTCACACTTCCTTTTTTATTATAAAAAAAAAAAAAAAAGTAGGAGCAATACAGCAGCTGGGGTAGTTAATTTGATTTGTTCTTATTTTCTTTTCAAATATTTTAATGTTTATGCATAGATACAGATCTATTATGTAAAACGACGCTAAAGTTCTTCATACCCTATCTTCTTCAGCATGGCTAAATTTAAATGTGAGTATTTTCTGCACCATGATCATACTTTTAAAATGATCAGATTCTGAAGTATAAAAGATGAGAACTCTAATTTTATTTTGGGTCTAAAATGATTGGACAAAATGAGTAACTTATTTTTATTTTGAAATAGCACATTTGAGGGCAAAATGAAAATGGAACAGAATTTAGAAGCAATTTCAGACTCTGTAAAATTATGTGGTGTCACTTGTGGGAAGCAGTGTTTAAAGTAGTGATCTAAGCGACAATAAACAGATGGCTTTTGTTGCCATTGTTACTTCTTTTGTTTAACTGCATTATGGCTGGTTGTACTGCTAAATTTAGCCCTTTAGGGTAATAAGGTGTTTAAGAAAATGCAGATTTACAAACACCAATGCTAAACTTTATTATGACTTTTAAAGACTTACGCAAATTATATAAGCTGCAATTAAATTTAAAATATTCCTGAATTATGTACATCAAGCCATAAAAAACAAAATCAAATTGTAAATATTGATCAATACAAATATTTACTATAAATCAGGTAGACAAATGAAATAAATCTCAACATAAATGCATACTGGTTTCCAGTATCAAAAAACATCATTCCTAATGCTAGAGTTGCACCAGGACTAGTAACATCTACATTAACATTATCTCCTTCTCGAATTTGATAACTTGGCGATTTGTGTTTTTCCTTGTGTATTCCACTCTAGAAGCAAAAGAAAAAAATAAATAAATAAAGAGTATGAAGAAAAATATTTTAAACAAAATGATAAATTAAACTCATAATTTTAATAAAAACAATTACTTAACATTCCTTACAGAAAATATTCTGAATCAGAATAACTTTCATACAGAATTCTAGTTTCAAATGCTATACATAATCAACTTCACTTAATTAAAAAAAAAAAAATGCTCTGGTCTTACAGATTAAAATCTGAAATTTTTAAATTTTCCCCTAAGAATGGTCTACACCAGTGGTTCCCAACTCAACTTACCTCGCAGACCATTTTCCCACTTACATTTTACCCACAGACCAATTTTAAAATATCATACCAGGGGGCAGATGAAATTTTAAAAAAAGTACAAAACTCAATGTACAAAATGAAATAAAAGGAAAAGTTAAAAAAAGTGCAGAAAATGTTATTTTCACTCACTCAGTGATGCTGATAATAGTCAATCAACCCTGTTTAGATAGAGCCGAAGACAAAAACTTAACTGAGGTGTTACAATATTTTATTTAATTGAACTTAATACTGTGCCGGCCCATATTTTTGATATTTTACAAGGATTATGATACAATTTTTCTTTCAATTATCTAAAAAAGACCATAAACAATTACACTTTTTTTATTTCATGAAATTGTAAAACACAATTAGTTTTTAAACACTGACTCGCTTCGTGGACCACTTAGAGCTTGTTTGTGGGCCACCAGTTGGGAATCACTGGTCTACACAAATAAAAATTAATCTTTTTCATTAACAGAATACATCATTTAAACAACATCATTATTGCCTAAAAATTCCAAAGATTTGAAATAAAATAGAATTTTCAAATATTCTTCTGGGTTGGAGAACATTCTCAAAACATTCTCGTTCACTTACAATATTCTTAACTTATAACACTAATTATATGTAATGACACTTAAAACAAATTTGCAAAAATTATAGCATATTTTAAATAGCTGCAAAGAATTAAGACTGCAGGTAAACTCCTTACCAGAGGTCTTTTGTGACCACCAACCATATAATGATACAGCTGATCAGCCATAGGTAAATCAGCAACTCCTGACATTTCTTTTCCTTTCTGAAATAATAATAGAACAACACTTTAACAGGTTGAAATAATTTGTAAAAGAACATGCATAAAAAGGTACTTATTAATCTGGATATGTGTTTCAAGCAAAAAAAAAAATCAATCTTCATCAACAGAAGTCCGTACACAGACCTAAAAAATGGACCAATGGATATAGAAAATCAATTTGGGTATGGATTTCTGCTGAAGAAGGTTCAACATCTCTCTTCCAAAACACATGTCCAGATTGATCAATAATAAGCATCTTCATTAGAAGGTGCAGTTTATTATTATTATTATTAATCCTATGGAAACAGCTTATGATCTCTGAGAAAATCAGAAATCATTCTCTTTGTAAAAAGTATTCTACAGAAAACATACTTAGATTTTGAAAATTCCTAACAAACTATTACTTTAAATTGATTCAAACTGAAAACTGAGTTGAATATAAACACATACAAATAAATAAAAATCTGAAACAGTTTCATATTTTAAATATGCACTAAACTTATATATTAAAATTGTATCATAACCCATGCATTGTCTATATTTTGCTTTCTTACTTCTTTATAGAAAAGTATATCATAATCTGTATATCAGCCCTATTTGTTTTTCTTGTTTTTTTTTCTTTTATGTTTCAAAGTGCATCATAATCCATAAATGGCCCTTTTTTTTTTCTTGCTTTATTATATTATATGGAAATATTAAGGATATATTATAAGGAAAGGTTCATCAAAATCGTGCAGATTCACTTTGTCTTTCTAGTTTCATTATGATGAAAAATGCATGAAAATCCGAGAGCTGGTCCAATAAAAGTGAAAGAAACCAAAATTATAGACAGTTTTGCGGGGATTGAAATTGAAATCAGTCTAGTTTTAAAACCCACAGCTCATATAAAGGGAAAAAGCTGGTAGAAACATGTGTCCGTTATTAAAGGTTTTTGCTGCACTCTCAGTTTGGAGGTTTTTTAAGACCTATTGATATAACAGAAAATGGCCAGTTTGTTTGCTAGGAGAGAACAGCTCATGTTAATGAAAGTGTCTGTTAGAGCTACATTCATCAAAATGGCTGAAATTTTGATGCATACTTATTAAAAGGCGTAGAAAAATGTTCCCCAACTTTTGATGACAAGTTCTGTCATCTACATGTTGAGGTCAGCAATTTTTCAGATAGTCCTTGTAACTAAGCCTTTTGTGTGGACCACGGCTCACCTACTCATGCCTGATAAGGACCAAAAAGCACAAATATGGTTACATTAGGAAGCAACTGCACTAAGATTTACAATTATTTCAGTTTTCAAATAAGTCTACAACATTATTTAAACAAAACTTACACCTAATGTTACAAGTCCTAGAGACAGACCAGCAGCTAATGAGTAACTTTCTCTATCAATGCAGTGTTCCATTTCAGGACCAGGAGGTCTCCCAATTTCACCAAGCAATACTTCGGCCATATGATGATGTCCAGAACCTTGATATAACAAACCAAGTCCCATAACAGCTGCTACTTGAACAGCAGGAGCAACGTCTAATTCAGTTGAAGTAGGTGGTAAAAGAGCTTCAATGTGTATACTTAACATTTTAGTTGCACTTAAGTCCATGGTACCACGTCTGAAAGATCAAGAAACAAAAATCATGCATACTTATAAATATTAAAATATTTTACTAAATAGCTTTTATAAAAAATAAACCTCATTAAAAAAAATAAATCAAAAAAGATATTTTCATCACATGGTTAACTATAACTGGGTTTCCACTCTAAGTAGACAGCAAAACTTAAGGCTTTTCAAGATCATTTCAATAATTTTTAAGGCTAGTAATTGTTCTGAAACTTACAGAGTAATGAATTACAGTGTAACCTCTGTATCTCGAATAAATGCGTTTTCTCTTATAAAGTGACCCCCTTTTATTTCCCCTTGTCATCTCTAATTTTATAGGTGTCCATTGGATTTTGAGATATCAAGGTTATACTGTATTGAGAAATATGCTGTAGAATTATTGTCAAAATATCACCTAAAACTACATTTTGTAAATAATAATCTTTTTGAATTATTTCATTAATATTTCATTTGGAGTATAATATTAAAATCAAAAAGATAATACATTCTATATTTAAAATAATAAGGTTAACATGGATGTAAAATATTGAGTATGAATGATTAAGTCTTGTTGGAGCGGACCTCTAAAATTCTTAGTGTCACACTTAGTTCACAAGTCAATCAATGAAGTATAGAGCTGACAGTAGCAGATGTTCCTGCACTTAATTTTTGACTTAAGGTGAACTCCTAGTAAGGAACAGCCCCTATATCCTCTATGTTACAATCATCTGAACCAGTTCATTAACACACTATTTGGTATAAAGTCTTGAAATTTGGTGAATAAGTATAAAAATCATCATTTAATAAAATGACATAAATTAAAAACACGAAGATAGTGCCTAATTCATTTTATTTTTCAGTTGAAATATTTATGCCAATGCCTCATTCACTAGATGGCGCCATTGCAAAGACATTGACCAAAAGGTTTCAAATGAAAATAAAATATATTAGAAGCTATCTCAGTATTTTTAATTTATGTCATTTTATTAAAATGATCATTTTCATACTTATTCATCAAATTTCAAGGTTTTATACAAAGCAGTTTCTAAATGAACTGGTCCAGAAGATTGTAACATAACGAGTATAGGGGCTATGCCTGACTAGGACTTCACCTTAACAAGTCAATACATTGATATTATTCACGAAATCTGCCTATTCCAAATTCCTGTTAAACCAAAAAAATGTTCAGCTTCAATTATTTAAGGTGATATTTTAAGAGTAATTTTTTAAGACTTTACTGAAAAATTTAAAGCTTTTTGGTGCCCCCTAAACTAATTTTGAAATTTTTGGGGGTTTTAAAGGTCCATGAGAATTCTGTATAAAAGTGGGCTTAAGAAATGACTACATATAAAAGGCTTGTTTAAAAAATTATTTTCATGAAACTGGAATAAGTTTATCAAGCCAAGTGGCATAATGCTTTGCACATTGAGCTGCTATGCTTCAGGTCCAAGATTCTATCACTGGGCTGAATAACAATGACTGTACCTTTCATCCTTTGAGTGGGCCAATAAAATGAGAACTAAGCTTGCTTGGAGAACTAAAAGCTAGTGACTAAGTGTCTGGATGAGCATCTAGTAATTTGTCTATGATTTTTTATTATATATTTTTTACTAAAACAACTAAATTTTCAAGAAGAGAGAAAATGTTATGCACACACAGACACACACAAAAATTTTTAAAAAGTCAGATGGCTTCTACACCGTTAAAAGTATTTGCAACAATAATTTTTGTGAAATTTGTAACAGATGAACAATTCAAACATATCATTAATATTCGTCATTTACCTTTTTGCACTGCATTTGGCCAAGATCTTTCGAGGTTTAGAACTGACAGTTATTCAGCTTGAGTTGGCACCATCTAGTGGCTAATATTACATGTTCCATATTATTGCATGCGGATAGTTCTGATAGGATATCTATTGTTTTTCTTAAAATATTGTTTGTGCTGTCATTTATGAAACTGCATATTAATGCATGTAAGGAACATCACAAAAACATTTTTTAAAATATAATTTTATATAAATATTTAAAAATTTTGTTCATTTATCGTACCTCCAGTGAATGCTTTCACTTAAAATAATGATGCTAGTGTTAAATATTTCAGTTGAGATTTCCATAGAGCACATAAAAACACTTTCACAAAAAGGAAGTGGCAACATCGATGCTAAAAAGGGGTCTTTTTTTCCAAAAACATACAAATTCAAAGTTATTTTTTCATTTTTTCTTTTGTTAAGCTTCTCCAATTATAAGTTTATTTCTTATCTTCTAAAATTTTTAGGTATAATCTATTCTCCACAGAACATGTAAACATTTTCACTAAAAACAAATGGTAACACTATAATTCTCCACATGAGATAAAACAATCATCCAAAAGCTGACCCACAAAAGGTAGGAAGAGCAGGAAAATGGGGAAAAAAGAACTTTGTTCTAACAGCACCCTATAAAAAATACTCTAGTTGAACAATCAGAAAGTAAAAAGCAAATTGCGAATCCTGAGGTTGCCATAACAGCACATAAAGTTAACGATTAATAGTTTATAAATTGTACTTCATCATCTTCAGACTTTGAAGATGGTGACAATCCAGATTGTCTGTCAACTAACAATACAAACAGTACAGATTATGAGCTATCCACACATAACATGCATGCAGTATCACTCTAAATGATTATGCTTTAATTAAAGAAGGTGAACTTGCGAAAAAATATACTCTGATAAACTTAAATCTAACAGAATGCAAAGGTCTGTATGTCAAACGAGTTGCTGCGTTTAAGCTTCAAATTTGTGCATTCTTCAGAAACATACATTTTAGAAAAACTCAAATTGTATCAAAACTACCACCTCCTGTACCTGCAGGTGGTTCCAAAAGAAAAACAGAAACGCTAAATTGATTTAAGTAAATTTAATATAAAATGAAAAACTATAGGCTAACTTCTAATAAAAGTATTATGTTTTCATCTTAAGCTAAACAGTTTAATTAAATCTGTCTTTTCTATTTAAATTTCATATTTATGTCTAACGAATGTTTATTATAAATGTACATTAAACATATATGCTGAAATTTGACTTATATTATTTGAGTTTTTGTGTAGTAAGTGTTTCATTGTACCCAGCAGGGTCAGAAAAATCTACTGCCAGACATGCTCGGGGCATGTAAAATTTTCAGCCAGGCATGTGCTTCTTTTTTCCACTTGCCAGACTGGGCATGTAAAAAAATAGATTGTGAGAAATTCATAAATTACTTGTTAAAAAAATTATGTATATATTTTTAAATGCCCTCAATTTTTCAAATTTTGGTATGGAAAAAATAAATGTCCAAGTGGCAATCTCAATACCTTAACTGTAGTGTAAACAGAATACAGAACCTCCAACAATAATGGGGAAAGATAAAAACCTCACATTCAAGCATGTTTAAGGATTTTCCGATTTTTCCTTCAATGCAAACAATCTGAATAATGTAAATTTCCCAGAGCAACAAAATGTAGTTATTTTGAGGAAGTAAATTTTGGGTTCGGGTATGTATTATTTTAGGTTACATGCCCAAACAGGCATTCATATTTTTGGAGATTTTTCTAGCCCTGGTACCCGTGTATAAGGGATACAATGAAACACTGTCAGACATTTACCTTTTGCAATTTTTAAATATTAAGATGATATTTGCAAACTCAAAAAAAATCCATTTAGATGGGAAAAAGAGTAAGTTAAAAGTGTCCATTAATTTTATTTTTGTACATGTAAATCTTGTTTCCTTGTACCCCGTCTTCCCCATGTGTTTACTTTGAAAATATTTTAATTGCCTGGTTTATATATGTTCTTAGAGCAGCTAATTTATAATTAAATGGGATTTTACATTGTGTTTTGATTATTTTGTTACTATTGTAATGCATATTTACAATACATCTGGAGAAAACCGACCTAAACTCCAGACCATTAGATCAACAGCCAAAAGGTAGGCCTGAACGTGGGGCCTTCACAGTTGAGCCATTCAGTGTTTTATCGACTTTGCCATTGCGGGTACTGTGATATATAAACTATTATTTTTATTTTCAGATATTTTATCATCCAAGTAATCATTGTTCTTTATTATATCTATTGCAAATTTAATATTATGATCCGTTTCATTTTATTCTTCTGAGATTAGTTCTGTGTCTGTTACTTTTTCTATTATTGCGAATAACCCATAAAATTATTTTGTTTTCAAATTTTTTAGTTATTTCCATCCCAAGTTGTCTTACTTTTAACTTTGCAAGTACTCCTGAAATTGGGAAACCCATCAGTAAAACCTTTCTTTGTAAATTTTTAATTTGAAGCAGTTTCCATTGATTATTAGGTTAGATGTTTTAATTAGTTCTTCTGCAATTTTTATCCTCCTTTGATTATGTGGTTTATTTTCTGGTTTTATTTCTTCTATATTAGTATATGGGAATGAACAGGTTAACTACATCAAAACTTACTACTTTCTGACCTTCTTTTAATTTGTGGCTTCTAATTTTCTTAATAAAGTCTATTGTTGATCCGAGAGACATATCACTTTCTGGAAACATTCCTTATACATTTTTGCCATGTACTTTTCAGAAATATAGGCTGGTCCTTTTTTTATGTTCATAACTGGTCTGATTGTTTTTGGTGTTTTGTATTCTTTAGCCACCAATAACACCGATGGGTAATATATCAATAACACTACCAATGGGTTTCCCGATTTCAGGTGTACTTGCAGAGTTAATATTAAGACAACTTAAGAGAGAAATAACTAATAAACTTAAAAATAAAATAATTTTATAGATTAGAAATCTTGATGATACATTCATAATAATAGAAAAAGAAACATATAAAAGCAAATATTACAAGAATTACATGATAATAATATTAAATTTACAATAGATGTGAAAAAGAACAAGACTATTAATTACCTGGATGTTAAAATCACTAAAAATAAATATAATAATTTGAATACCACAGAACATAGATAATCTAATAGCAGTAATGAAATATTAAAGTACAATGTAAAGCCTCATTTAATTATAAATGAGCTGCACTACGAGCATATATAAACCAAGCAATCAAAATAAGTTCAAATTAAACTCTGCTTAATGAAGAAATAAAGAAAATAAAAGAAATAGCTAAAAATAAGGGACATAGTGAAAAACTAATCAATAAATTATAAAGAAATAGAATTAAGGCATTAGAAAAAATTGAATCAAGTCAAAAAGCAAATATGCAATATACTTTGCCAATTCCATACTGTAAAGGAGCAAGAAACATATTAAAAGAAGCAAAGATATATAACATTAACAAACCTATCAGACCAAATAGAAATATATATCAAAGAATAAAAGCAGAAAGTGACATAACAGACCAAACAGAAACCCCCGGTATCTACAGCATTAATTAGGAAAAACAAACAAAAAATAAAAAGGTTGTATACAGGAGTCACCAACAGAAAAATAGGCCAAAGAATAAAAGAACACAAACAAGACATAAAACATAATAGAACAGATACTGCAAAAGCAAAAATAACATAAGACATAGCTATTGACTTTAAAAATGCCAGAAAATTGGTCAAGTACAATAATTCACAAACCTCTTTTTAAGAGATACAAACTCTTTTTAAGAGAAATCCTAACAGAATCACTCGCATGCAATAATATGGAACATGCAATATTAGACATTAGATGAAACCTTACACTGAGAAAAGAATGCGACATGCACAGTCAAGCAGGAGAACGGAGGGGAAAAAACTCAAGCCGAATAAGCATCAGTTGGCCCTGAAGTTGAGACAGATAGGTCGATCTCAAAAGATCTTAAACCAAAAACAGTGTATAAGGATAAATGATAAGAATTAATACTAATAATGTACTTAATAAGGAATTATTAATAAGAATTCAAACACATATTAAATTGATTTATGAAAATTTTTCGATTAAAAAAAAAACCTGTTCTTACTTAGCTGCTGATATTCCAAGTAGAATTCCTACACTAGTTAATTCATGACCCTATAAACAGCATAAATAAATATATTACATATGTATAAGGCATGCTTTTTTTCAACTAACGTACATACTAGGGTGAACCAAGAAAAGTCGTAGAACAGAAAAAGTTGCAAACTCAGGTGACTAAAGATATGTCAAAAAAAAAAAAAAAAAAAAAAGGAAAGAAAGAAAAGAAAAGAAAAAAGAGATTATATCTTCCAGTAATGCATTGGCTTTAAAGTTTGTCGAAATTTGGAAAAAAAATATTTTTTATGATAATTATTAACATTTTAAAAATTTGCCTCTCACTGAATGTAAAAGCTCAAATTCTTACAAACCACAAAAAGATAATGCTTAAACATCAGTTAAATCCATCAACATCTTGAGTAGAAAATATATGAGTTTAACTGAAAAATTTTATTACATTTTGACGTAGCAGCCTGCAAATGTTTCATTGTTGCTATATTTGTTACAAAACTTTCTTTTTTTAATCATCAAAGTGACTCAAAGCGTGCAAGATACAACATTCAACACATTGTCAGTACACATAAAATGTTAAAAGATGTGTGAAACTGACAAAATCCCCAAGAAAAGTTTGTGGAGCCAAGTCTAGGGATAGTTTTATAAAAATGACTATGCTGTCAAAGTGAGCCATGCCTAACTTCACTCATAAATCAGATTTCAAAGCACCTTAAGCTAAGAATGAGTGGAAACGGACATTTTCAATTGGGTACAATATGATTTTCTTGGATTTATGACTCTTCTCATAAAAACTTGGTTTTTATCAATAAAAAAATATTTTTATAAGTATCATCAATGTTCTCAAATAACTGGCTTTGAAACTTGTATTCAATAAAGAAAACAAAAAAGAAAATTGTAAGTATTTTTTTTTTCGCCTTTAAACTGTGATCTACCTTTGTATGTAAATGTTTATAGAAATCTTATTACTTCCTTGTACGTAGTATAAGGAAGTAATGTGATCCCGAAAAATTTTGGGGGCCAAATTTCGTCGAAAAAAACAATTTTGACTTCCTCTAAATTTAATTTTAAGAATTCTTTTGATGCATCTCAACGTAAGCTAGCATGCATGATCATATAAACGTGTGTCTGCAACTCATTTTGACCAGCGGCGAGTCTACTGCGGCCAGTTTTTCCATGCCGTCTGTGCGTACGTATGTAATTCGCATATCTCAAAAACTATTGGTCGTAGAATGTTGAGATTTGATATTTAGGATTGTTCTATAGTCTAGTTGTGCACCTCCCCTTTTGGTCGCAATCGAATGGATAGTTTATGTACAGGACCGCCCAAAAGATTCAAAATACATTACGCTCTATGGGCCAAAATTCATTAAACTTGCATATCTCAAAAACTATTAGGCGTAGAATGTTGAAACTTTATATTTAGGATTGTTGTAACATCTACTTGTACCGCTCCCCTTTCGTTTCGATTTGACTGCATATTTTATCTACAGGGTGGCTCAAAAAATTCTAAATACATTACGCTCTACAATTTTAGGAGCATTCATCCATTTCAAGCACAATACCGTCCTACCACATAAGTTAGGTAATGGTCCGACCACGGTCACGTGTCTCCCTCAAGAACTATGCCAAAAGTCGCCAAGCTTGGCGACTTTTGGTGTACGTGTGTGCATATTCAACTCTCAAATCTCAAAAACTATTATGAAATTTCATATATAAGATTGCTGTAACATCTAGTTGTGCTTCTCGATTTTTGGTTCCAATCTACTGGGAGTTTATATACAGGACCATCGAAAAGAATTTCAGTACTTTAATGTCTTTACATGTACTTTAATGTCAATACTTTAATGGACATCTTCAATATAATACAACTGTAGACAGTCTTTGTTTGGTACATGCCCAAAATCTTGCCGTCTGTCATCGACCTTGGCGAGTTTTGCCAAGATATCGCCAAATTTGGCGATAGTCAGTCATTTGGTCCATGCCCAAAGTATCTCCATTTGTCATCGTTCTTGGCGATAATCTGTCATTGTTTGGTTCATGCTTAAAATCTTGCCATATGTCGTCGACATTGACGAGTTTCGCCGAAATATCGTCAAATTTGGCACCAAAAAATATTTTGTATAACTCTAAAAAACTTTAACCCGTAGAATTTTGAACTTTTGTATTTAGAACTATTGTAATATCTAACTGTTTACAATATCTTTTTTTGCAGCAATCGACTGGGAATTTATTTACAGGGTGAGCCAAATGACTTTAAATACATTGAGGTGTTTGGATGCATTCAATTCATTTAAAGTCTGTGGTCAATGGCTACTTTGGCTATCCCCAAAATCTCGCAAGCTATCTCAAGCTTGTCAGCTGTTGGTGAAATATCGCCAAATAAAGTGTCAGAAGGAAATCTTTTAAACTGAACTCAGCTTGGCGATATCAAAATATTTGGCTAGAAATCGCTAAACCTTACTATTACTGATATTTTATCTCTTTCAAACAAATAAGTTTAGAGGAAGTGCATCGAAAATATTTTTGATTTAATAGACATTAAGTCATATTAAGTCATGTGTTGTACACATCAGATTTTTAACTTTGTAAGCAATGCGAGACAGAAAACTTTCATGGATTTAAATTATATTTAATCATTATTGTTTGAGGCTTGAATACCTAAGAGTTTGAGCTATTACATTCACTAAGAGGCAGATTTTAAAATATTAAATATAACCATAAAAACCTGATTCATTTCAAATTTTAGCAAAATTTAGAGCCGATGCAAGACTAGAAGATACAGACCCATTTTACTTCTTTTTTTTTTTTTTTACATCTGCAGGGATGTGCCAGCTGAAATTAAATTTTGGAGCAATTTGTGGAGCAAGAAAAAAGACATTTTTGGAGCAATTTGGAGCAAGAAAAACAGATTAGTGGAGCAATTTGGAGCAAGAAAAAGTCTCTTTTGGAGCATAAGAATATCAATTTTGAAATACAAAATTTATTTTTGGAGGGTAAGAGAAAAGTCATTAAAGAATGCCAATCAAAAAAAATGAAAATTAAGGAGGTTCTTAAAAACTCTTAGCTTATAACAAAAACCAGTTTTTTTTTTTTTGTTTTGTTTTTTTTTTTTGGGGGGGGGGGGAGTCAGAAGCTTATGAAGTAAATAAAAAATTCAGTAATTTTATACATTGCTATACAAAAATCTATTTTAAATCAAGAATGCAATATTTACTAAACTATATTAACCCATTTATGCCTAGCGTCCCTTTTTTGGGACGGCATTTTCGCTATCAGTCGAAAGCGTTATTTATTTTTCCTAGCCTTTATTCACAAGTACATAGAACCTCAACTCCACATAATATTTTAACATGACCCAGTTGGATGTTGACATTTCAATTTTTATACATAATGATTTTAAAAGAAATCATCCCTTGCTCAAGAAGTTGACATCAGAAATTTATCTATTATTGCTGGTATTAGGAAAAATCAAAGAAAGTCTCAAAAATATCTGGGCACAAGTGGGTTAACTACCATCAGCAGCTAATAAAAAATTTGGTAACAAAAAATTACAAATTTATATAAAATTAAATTTAAAACAGAGGTCAATTTTTACTCATACAGCATTGGAGGTTTAAACAAAGGGATGCCAAAGAAAAAATATTCATTTTTAAGATTAATAGAGGAAGATTGAATTAGAATGTTTAGAATGTGTGATGACTTTTGTAAAAATTCGGGAGATTTACAAATGTTTAAACATGTATGGAAAAATTAAAAATGTAGCAGTTTTGCTGAATTTGGAGCCAAAATGTTCAAAAACCATCTTTTTGTAGCAGATTGGCACATCAGGATTGATTTGGCACAATTTGGAGCAATTGGAACAGCTGGCACATCCCTGCATCTGTCTAAATTTGCAACTTTTTTACAATACACTCAAACCTGGTTTTGTGCGATGGATAGGGACTACATAAAAAAAAAAAAAATTTTGAAAATGAATAAAACTTCACGAGTATCAATAAAATATAGTTTTCACAACACAATTAAAAAGTATTTTTTTATATCTCACATAGAAAATAAATCAAAACCTTAAGAAATAACTAGGAATTGCTCGTTTAAACGAAATCAAGACATGAGGCTTGGCAGCTACTTGGAATCTTAATGGTCCAGGAATGTGAAAGCACTTTGAAGGGCATCAATTAATATTAGATTTAAAAATTAAAACACACATAATATTCTTTTATATTAAATCACTTTATTTAGCAGACCTGTCACTTGCACAGATCAGAGATTTAAAAAAAAAACAAAAAAAAAAAAAATAAAAAAAAAACCCAAGAAACTCTGCTAACTTCAAGTAAACTCTTCTTCTACCTATTCATTAAAACAAAGTACGAGACTAGTAGCCAACTATCTCATTAAAAAAAAACAACTCAGCAACCTAAGGAGACACACAATCTTTTGGGAAAACCCGAACCAACATGATGCAGATGTCCTTCAGTGTTCATTTGCGATCAATGCACTTTAGCTTTGCTAAGTAGGAATTCCATCACAATAAGCTACTGCACATTTTATTTATTTACAAGGAAATTCTTGTGCATTCAACAATTAAATTATACTATTATAGAATTCAATACATATGTAATATGATGAAATACATATCAAAATTTAAAAAAAACTAAATGGCTGATCAAACCTACTAATTTTTTTAAATAACTTCGTCAATTATGGTCCAATTTGATTGAAATTTTCATATACTGCACAAAAACAGGTTTGAGTGTATTGCAACTTCATTTTATTATTATTTTTTTTTAATTTCTTGGCCCGTCCTAATGTATACATTATATTAATATTTTATACATAAATTCTTTCCACGATCCTTTTTCTAAGTACATTTTATTAATAGTTTATTATTAAACTAAAAATTAATTTAACTAGTAAATAGACCTAAGTGACAAAAATGGCACCGAATTAGAAGTAGCAATTATAAAAGGGGAGGGGGAAAACTGAAGGAATGGGGATCTTTTATGTGCACACATTAATAATGGATCACAAAACTTTTTAGATAGTAATACTTTAGCCATATAAAAATTTTTAAGCCAATTAATATAAAAATTCTTTTTTAAAAATGTTTTTAAAATGGGTTTTGTAGAATTTTTTAAAAAGCTTCTTTTTAGATTTTTCTTCTTTTCTCGAGGGCAACTTTTGAAATTTTCATTGCAAAATATGTGTTATTTTCATTACAAAAATAAATTAGCTTAAAATCATGAATATTGTTATTGGCTAAACGGTACAGAAATAGTGCTTACATTTACACTTTAATATGGAAAAATTTTTATAACACAAACTCAACTTTATACTTTTGAATACTTAATTAATTCATTAAATGTGATAAGACAGACAATCAGGGAAGCCAATCTTTATGCTTTCATCAATATTAATTTTTGTTCATGCCAGTAAATATGTATGAATGCACCAGTTGTAGATATATTCAATGTTTATTTCTACTTCTTTCTTTATTTAGCACACATTATAATTTATTTCATGAAATATTTTAATCAGCATAAAAAGAGCAAAATGCATTTTCTGCCTGCAGTATCATAAAAGCTTAATTTAGAAAAAATGACAATATTTATTAAAATTGTTAAATAAATAATAAATAATAATAACAAAACCACAGTACATAGCTTACTTTAGCTAAATAATCATGAATACTTAAGGTTGTGAGTCTAGATAGATGCCCATTTAAGCCAAGACCCATGAGAAAGCCTGCATGTTCAGTAGGTGTGTCATTATTGCTGCTACGAGGTTTGTTATAAACAATCCAGGTGGAATCAATCTACAAAATAAGTATATGATTGGACTTTATTAAATTGTATTCCACTTATTATTATTACAATTATTAGGAAAAACTAAGTATGCATATAACATATCTGCAAAATACACCTTTGATGCATTCTGAGAAACAGATAATCCAGCAGCAACTCCATTGTGAAAAAGAGGCCACATATTCATGTTGGCGGGAACATCAATATGAGATAGATCAACAGTTGTATTTCTGAAAATGATTTAAATATTTTAAGTGCATTTATTTTGATATAAATGTAAAAATACTCAGTATAAGAAAGGGGGAAAATGAAATAGAACAACAGATTTTAAATTAAAATAAACATGAAAGCAGTTTAGAATTATATTAAATTAATAATAAATATAAAATTATTAACTACAGCAAAAACACAATCATTCTTGGGCTTGAAAAAATATATGAGTAACATTCTTTGATTTTATGAGGAGGGAAGCATAGGCATAGCATGGAGGGGTAGACACAATGATCTCGAGATCCCCTCCTCCAGACAGAGAGAGAGATGAGTCTCGAAATTTTTTTATTTAAAACATTTCCTTGTAAATATAAGAAACCATTCTCTTTTCTATAACTGATTTTGATATCTGGGCCCGCAAAATTTTCGATCACACTACGCCTATGAGAGAGGAGGTGGAGTGAGGTCAAATGAAATTAAAAATTAATTAATTTCTATTAAAAACAGTTTATATCAAATCACACTAAGGTATTAGTAAATAATAGACGATATATAACCAAGAAGACCAAACTTTACTTTAGGGACCAGCAACATGCAAAGTAATTTAGCAAAACATACAATCAGTGGCAATTGCAACTAAAATAATACATTAACACAAATCAAATTTATATATATATATATATATATTTGAAATTGTAACATGCATTTAAAATTTAAAAAAAAAGTCAAAAATATTGGTAGAAGCAATAAATTAACAAAAAAATAAATAAATAAATAAATAAAACCTTGGCGGAGCTCGTCCAGTGAGGCACAACTTTGGAATAGGAAGAGTCTCTGTAACAACAGGATTGTAAGTTCTCAACGTAAACATTCCTCTAAAAATGACAATTTAATAATTATATAAAAAATATTAATTATTATTAAATATATTATTAATTATGACAAAATCTTTCTAGCGCACCAGATTTTTATGAAACACATGAAGGAAAAAAAAAAAAAAAAATCTTGTACAATACACAGAATTTGGCAAGAATTTGAAAAATATCAATTTTGAAAAATATCTATACTGCTCTGAATTGAGCAACTCAAAAAAATGTCAGTCAGCCCTAAAGATGCAGTAAATAGCTTGACCTCGAAAGATCTCGGCCAATAATTTTTTTTTTTTTTTTTTTTTTTGGGGGGGGGGGGGGGGGGAGGAGAGGTAAATGTGAATATTATTTGAACTAAGAATAGTTTTTCTTATTTTGCTGAAGTATATTTTAAAATTGCTCTGGAAATTAGGAAAACTTTTTTCTTATCAAGACACATTTTTCGAAATTTAAAACTGTTTAAAAAGATGAGCATATGATACCTTTTCAAATATACTTCTGTTTAAGTTTATATTATTTGATCTCTAATTAATAAAAAGAAAAGCTTTAGTAAATTTATGAATATGACAAGCAAGCAATTCACTTAAATGTTTACAAAATACAATACTAATATTTACCTGCCAACAGTAGCAGCCATAGTTCGTATACAAAGATTAAATAAATGTCTTTCTTGCTCTTCAATAAATTCATGATCACTATTGCCAAAGAAAAACAAAAAATAAATAACAGTTGAAGTAAAACTATCCTTTCACAGAAAGTTAAATAGACAATGTTAATTAAAAACTGAATATAAAAAAAAAAAAAATTATAACCTGACTTCTGGTTTTTGCTGTAAAGCAATACGAACAGGCTTGGAAGACTGTAACATGTGGTACACATCATGAATTCGGTGATCTTGACTAAAACGTAAGCGAAGAACCTAAAAAGGAGGAAAAAGTTACAATATATGTGACACCATAAAAAATATCAATAAAAAAATCATTAATTGTGATTTTATTGTAAATGTGCTGCAACGTTTTACATTTTGACAGTGAGGATAAATGGCTGAAAAGCATTGCTCTAGATGATGTGAATGATGAGTATCTTTATCACTGTTTAAAAAAAAAAAAAAAATACCAGAAAATGCCACACTCTAGAAATTGTTTTTGCATAGTATTTGATTTAATAAATAATATATCTATATATTGCTCATCATTTTGGGATGATGCCAGTTTGCAATATACAGATATACCAGATGATTCAAAATAGATGTTAGAGCAATTATCTTTTAGACTGTAAATGATTCTAACATACTTACAAATAGAAAAGTTTGTCAAATAGAGCTAGCTTTTAGATATGCAATTTTTTTACTAGAGGTTGTATGCATATTAAAATACAAAATTTAATTTTTATAATATCACACTTATCACATAAAAGTTACATTTGCAGCTGTCAATTTGCACTAAAATAAATAACCGATTTCAAATTCTATTTTTAACAGATTAACTGCCATAGTGTCAAATTCAATATTTAAATGAAATTTGAGGTTGTTTCTAGATTTCTTAGTCCTGTAAATTGAAAATATATGAAGAAATAAATAGAACTTTACCATATGTCATTTTTCTAGGGGAATATTCTAAGCACATTGGATCCCATTGTTCAGAAAGAGCAATTAATTTCACATTGTATTTTGTGAGTGCCTTTGTTGTGCACGATTGCAATATCATCCTCTTACACGATGCACATCCTATATTCTATGATGATTTATTTTTGGCACTTTGCTCATACACATAATCAGTTATCATTTCCCATTAAAGTTACCAATTAAATAGTTCTCCATATTGATACTTCCACGCCAAAGACGTTAATCTGTTTTTTCTAGTTTCAAGAAAAACATCTACAAAGTTTCATTTCTTCAGTTTATACTGGTTATTCAATTTTCTTGTAAACTAAGCAGAATTAAGATATGGTTCTTTGGCATAATATACAGCATTGCTTAGAGACCTCGAAAATGCATTTAGGTAAAAATAATCAAAATTGTAGGTTCACATTAACGACATGGTGATAGCAATATATTTTTATGTATAATGCTTGGCAGATTGACGTATTTAGCACCGTGAAATATTTCATCTCACCATGGGGACAAATATCCAAGCTGTACCAAAATTAAAGTTGACAAAATTTTTAAGTATGTATAACCTTCAGAACAACTTTGGTGTTTGCCATCTACGGGCATTTTTTATGACTTGCCAACTTATGGTTGCTTATTGATCATTATTTCCATGGCTCAATTATCAATACTTCAAAATAAGAATCTCCATTGTAAAAAATGGTCTAAAAAATTCAACACCAGGAGACTCTGATTAAAACAGGGGGGCAATGCAAGTGCGTATGTGCTACTCTAGATAATCTGCCAGTAAAACAGCAAATGAAGACCTACATGAAAATGACATCCACAAATGACGGAAATAAAAGGGAAAATATGTAGAATTACATGAAAACTTTGATTATTTTTAAAGTGGGAGTATGTTCATGTTCTATTTGTTTCATAATTAATGCATTTTCATTTTTCGAGTCTTAAGAACTGTAGAAATGAGTGGTTTCACTTAATTGTTAAACTTAACGACATAAGTGGCAACAATGAATTCTATTACTACAGAAACTAAAGCAATGTTAAAATATAGAATATGAAATAAATTATTTATGTTTACTTTGATAGAACTGCCATACTGGTATAATTAACACTGCCAGTTTATACCAAATAGCCAAAAATGAACCACAAATTAAACTTGACAATAAAGGAAATAATTTACACTTAATAATCGCTAGCCTAACCGAGCCTAAAAAACACTCTCATTCTTCTCGAAAAACATTCATATTTATAAAAAATTCCCATCTTATTACACCCTATTTGGCGGGATTAAAAAACTTATCTAGGCATACGCTCAGAACACATCAGCTCATCAAAATCTTAGCCTGGAATTAGCAATATGAATGCAAGAACACATGCTATTAAACACAGAGTTACACTACATTTCAATGTTTACCGCTAACTTTGCAAAGAAAGACACTAAAGTAGGGATCAACATACATTTTAATTTATAAAATATATATATATTAGACAGTATTATTTAAGCTATGCTGTTTCCAATAAAGGAATCGTCTGTAGCACTGCTTTCATAAAAAAAGATTCAATAATTTATTGCATGCAGAGTACTTCAATCTCTAAAAAGTAATGCAGGCATCTAATTGAAAAGTAGCAGTACTTTAAACTATTAACTATAACGTGCTTTATTCATTGTTAACTCCAATCTACAAAATGCGATCAAAACCGATGTATCAAAACCAATGCATTCGCCAAAGGTAACTGTGTGGTGCGGGTTCACGGCATTGTGTATGGTAGGGCCACTTTTTTTCAAGGAGATTGGTCCTGCAGGTCTTGTTACCTGCACCATGAACGGTAAACGGTATGCGAGTCTTTTGTACAGCCAGGTCATTCCAACACTTCAACAGCATGCATGTCTGGATAGCACCATTTTCATGCAAGATGGGGCTCCTCCGCACATTGCAAAGCCAGTCATGCAACTGCTCAAGAGACATTTCAGAAATAATCGACTTATCAGCCGTCATTGACCAACACTCTGGCCTCCAAGATCACTAGACATCAATCCTTGTGACTTCTGGCTGTCGTATTATCTTTAAAATATTGTGTACAGTGGCCAGATTGCAAATTTAGCTGAATTGAAGACACGATTTACGCAACATATTTGCAACGTCACCCCTGAGACACTCCGATCTGTTGTGGAATATGCTGTTTATCACTTTCTTTGCTTGTGGCAAAGAATGGTGGAAAGCATATTGAACCTGTCTGCCGCACGTCTAGCGATAATTAACAGGCGTTTTCATTGTTGCTTTTTATGCAGTTTTTAGCCCAAGGTCAGTTATAAACCAAATCATTATGTGCTTTTTATGCAGTTTTTGGCCCAAGGACAGTTAAAAATCGAATCATTATCTGCTTTTTAGGCAGTTTTTGGCCCAAGGATAATTAAAAACCAATTTTTTCCATCCAATGTGGTACGACCTTGCCGTGGTGGATGGACTTTCAACTAACAGTGCCACAACTGTTGACTGACTTGGAACTCATTTTTTCCGTTAAACGACCCAAGCACACATGCACATTGAACACTACAGTTGGTTTACTGTGCAACCCATGCCAAAGCCGTCGTATTTCGATTCAAAATGTCACTTGTAGCCAAATCCACTTTCATAATGCCGCTTTTAGCACCATCTATTGATACACTTGGGAACTTTCTTTTTACTATGCCAAATCGTTTCCCCCTTCTTATAGTATATTCAGTTCAAATTTGAAGTCATTCTGACCAGTGGTTCTTTTCTTGCAGCCTTTTGAAAGTGGGATTTTAATTATGGACACCCTGTATATATATATTGTTGATCTGTGAAAGGTTAAGAAACACCATCTAGATAAAGAGAAACTTTCAAATGAGGACACAGCAAATATTTACATGAAATGCAAATAAAATTTTTATTAAAATAAAACACAAAATTTATAAAAACAGTCAAAAAATACCTCCATATCTAAATGATTTAATGCATCATCAAAATCTTTATAGGGAACACTTTTTCCAATTTCTTGTTTTCGTTTTTGGTTCTGATTGGATGTTTTCTTGTTTGTTGGGTCTAATGATGCCAAATCACACCTCCCTAAAAATTTTAAACACTTTTATTAGAAGCAATTATTAATTGCACAATTAATAAAACAGTGCAATGAATGAAAACCCTAAGGCACAGTATAATCAATGATAGATTATTACTAGGGATGCAACAAATAACCGACCGATATCCCCAATAATTGGCAGTAGACGAATATTACAAATAATAGGCAGTACATCCAGCCTTAAATAATATACTGAGAAATAATAATAATTTAAGGTAATTAATACATAATTATACATACACATAATAAATGTACGAATTCTGAAAACTAGCCATAAAAAATCTGGAAAAAAAGATTGTCAAAATATTTAGTTTTTAATATTTTTCAAAACATATTTTATCATATTAAGGAAAGTGTGAAGTTGGGGGGGGGGAGAGCACTTCTTAAGACAGATACATGAATTAACAATATTTCTGAGAACAGTCTCTTGCTGTATACAGGGTGTCCCAAAAAGGTGGTAACGGGCTTTAATTCTTCATCTATTGACGATAAATGGGCAGTGTGATTTGAAAAATGTTCAAAATAAGGTTATAAATAAGACTCCGTTAAGAAAAAAATTCCTCTCAATTTACAAAAAGTTACATTTTTTAAATTTGTATACAACACCTGAACAAACAAATTCCTAGTTATTAAAAAAAAAAAAAAAAAAAAAAATCATGACATCCTATAGAAATTTGGGACATTTTCATGACATTCATGACACATTGTTCAAATTCTTGACATTTTCATGACATTCATGATTTTCATGACCGGTAGACACCCTGTAGCATGTTTGAAAAGAAAGATTGATTCTAGTGAAATATGCAGGTGGCGCTGGCGTTTTTGCCAACTGACGTCACTTATACAACATAGTAAATGCGCTGCGCAGTTCAGCCGTTGTCGGGGGCACTGTTCTGTGAAATTGTCATTGAATCATGTCAGAGCTAACAGACTTCGAGCATGGGGAAAACTGTTGGAGCTCGTATGGTGGACTCTTCCATAGGCAAGGTAGCCGAGGTGTTTAGTGTTGCAAGAGGTACTGTAGCGAAGATTTATTCCGCATATTTAAAATACAAAGAAAATCATTATCTGCTAAATCACAACGACAAAAATGTGTGCTGAGTGATCATGACTGATGATCATTAAGGAGGGTTGTGACGAAAAATAAGAAGACCACAGCTGCAGTTACAACTGAGCTGCAATTCAAAAACCATTCATCGATGATGAAAATGCCCATAACAGGAAAAAGTGGTGCTTAAGTCAAAGCCTGTACTATAGAGCAGTGGAAGAAAGTAATACGGTCGGATGAGTCTGCTTTCACATTGTTTCCCACTTCTGGCCAAGTTTACGTCTGGAGAACGCCTTCCAAGTCTATAATACAGACTGCTTGTTGTCAAGAGTGAAACATGGCGGGGTTCTGTGATGGTTTGGGCAGACATATCGTGGTTCTCTGTGGGACCCATGATAATACTGTCAGGCCACATTACTGCCAAGACTTATGTGAACATTTTGGCAGATCAAGTCCATCCCGTGGTGCAAACTTTGTTCCCCAATGGTGATGGTGCCTTCCAAGACGACAAAGCCCCTGTACACACAGCTCACATCAGCCAAGGCTGGTTTTCTGAGCACAACTGTCACATCTCTCCAGGCCACCTCAGTCACCAGACCTCAATATTATTGAACCTTTATGGTCTACATTGGAGAGGAAAATGCGTAGTCACTATCTACCGCCAACATCGTTATCTGAACTTGCCACCATTTTGCAGGAAGAATGGCACTAGATTCCCTTGGCAAGTATACAGAAACTGTATTTATCCATTCCAAGAAGACTGCAAACTGTTTTGAATGACAATGGATATCCTATACCATATTAGCCAAAGGAACGTTTTTAAGGTGTTTCCATATTTTTTCCAACCCCTGTATATATATATATATAGCTATAACCCACAAATACCTAATTCTCTAACTCTTGCAGGAGAGATGATTCATCCACTACATTATTATCTGTATAACTTTAATTGCAGTAGAACTGATGCCAACTTTATGGAAACAACTCAAAAAAAGATTTATTATTTTTTAATAAAATAATTGTTATACATATATTTTTTTAAGTAATAGCTATTTAATCTAAGAAAATCAGCAAAAATAAAACAGATAAGGAAAAAACATGTTGCTACCAGATAACCAGACTTCTGGTTGTAATTTTTGCTGTACATTTAGTATATAAAGAAAAAAGAAGCCACAGAATATAGATTAATGATAAAATGCAAGTGTTATTTAAAGGTTGGAGAACTATTATTTGCTAATTTCCTGTGATTCCAAATCAGAATATAACAACAGATTTTTTTTTTTTTAATATTAGGCAGGCACTTATTAATTAGGCATTTGTGACTACAAAGGCCCGAAGGTATTCTATTATGGGGGCACCCAATGGGAAGTCAACATTAGTCCAATATGAAGGGACAGGCGAGTTAACATATAAGCTGGGAATTGAACCCGCACCCAAGGCATGATAGAATGGTTCTTTAATCACTACACCACCTGGGTGGCCAACAGAACAAAATTAGTCAAAAAGCTTGTTTTTTAATAATTTTTAACCACTTTTATGTTTTTCTATACTCTTTTCCAATAGCATTAGAGATGTTTTTCAAACTAATAAATCTGTTTGCTATGTAACTACAGTAATATACATTCAACAGAAACATCAGTGTATTGTTTTATTTGGTTCTCTTTTTAATAAAAAATGTCAAATGACTGCAGCACAATCAGAATAACATTTTGAGCTTTTTCTGATAATAAGTATCAGACAGGATTTTGAGATAAGGCATGCATTTTTACAATGAGAAATAAATCCTTTTGAATTTTGTAGTTTTGTTGGTAGAAAACAAACTTAAAGTGAACTTGTTGATGATGCCTTATTTTCAAACAAATTTTTGAGAGCATAATTTAAAATAATGTTAATATAACATGAATATATATATATATATATTTACCTATAAGATTAAACATTTCATTAGACCATAGTCCAGAAGGTTCTTGCCAGCAATGTAATATAGCATCTTTTATAGGAACAGCAATTCCAAATGGCAACGAGTTTAAATCTTTTTTTGTAAAACCTAAAAAAAAAACCAAAATCTAATAATATTAATTTATTTATTTGACAAAAATGGGAAGGGCAGATATATATATACTTACCTATTTTTGTTAAAAAGAGTATAGAGGCTTTTTTGGGATTGGCACTGATACTGTAGCAAGATGAAATGAAATTATCATTTATAACTTCTTTTGTACGAATACCTAATGGAAAAAATATAAGACTTTATAGGGATCTCTTACTTTAGAAGAAAAGCTGCATTTGAAACATATTACAGACTGTTCAATTCAGAGGTGGTTCTGTCCCATATTTCTGCCACTGCACAGGCAGCTGCAATGTGAGTTTCAAAAGTTGTTTCACTGTTTTTAGTTTATTGTCAATGTAAAACTTTTGTACATAGCTAAAAACTTAAATCATATTTCTCAAGTTTTGTAATTTTATCATTTTATTTTTGAAGACTCTAGTTATTGTTATATTAAGGCATAATGATATTTCTCTATATACTCAAGATAGTTAAAGTGCATAAAATAAAGCTCGTCTAACTTATTTCTTGTAAAACAAAATGATAATTTTTTTTATGTACATTTTCCACATTTTTATCTATTTTAAAATTTTCCTTTTCATAGTATATTTTTTACTTTATTTTTAATTCTTGATAATGCTGGACGAATAATTGCATATAGGTAGCCAAATATATCTGGAATCAGTCCTAATACCATTTTCAGGAAATATAATTAAGATTCTAAGACAGAATAACAGAACTATCACTATCAATAAAGCTTGCTCAAAAACAGCATGATACAAAAGCTAATAACTGAATATAATACAGTGGATTCGCACTAACCCTGTCTTGAGATAGGCAAATTGGATATTATGTGAGTTTTTCACGAGTATCATGTAGAACGACAGTTCTACTAGTGACGCAGCCAGCCCCAACCAACCAACCGTAAAATTTCGCGGCACTTATATTTACAGGTAGCTAACTTTTTCTATAAGTATTTCGTTTCTCTAGTATTTTGATAGCTATTTCTAATTAAATTAAGTCTTTATTTTTCTAATATCTTATTAACTCTATTTGGAAAATTCAATATGTAATTAATATTTCAATGAATTTTTTTTCTTCAGAAAGCTCACATAATTAATTAATAATTATTATTATTTAGTATTCAAAGGAAAATAAATAGTAGTTTTACATACTAACTATTTTTAATAATAATTCTTTTACTCTTCATGTATATATAAAATTTATTGAAATTATTGAATTATAATTTTAAGACCAATATTTTTTCCAAATCTTAGGTTTTTCTCACTTTTATTTTGTATTCCTTTAAATACCAGATTTAAAATTTTGTTCAATACTTTTCAGATAGAAATTTGATTAATTAATCTAAATTTATACATGCAGTATATTTTGTATAAGACATTTAAAGGCCGGAGATGGCATCTAAAACAAGATGTTGTGCCCACCTGAGCCGAGTTCATAAGATACTGAAGATGATAGATAACTGAAGTATAAAGGGGTATCCAGGGTTCTTGTCTACCGGCTGGCTGATAATCTAAAAATTCAAAGTTTTGGACGGTTTTTCACACGATGTAACGTACATACGCTTCGGAAGCACTAAGAAAGTCAACCGTGCAAGACCCCCCCCCCTTACATAAGCAATACGAAATACTCCTCGTGTAGGTTTACCATAACACAATACAATACATCCTTTTCAGAAATAGTTATATGCTTTTAGTGTATGTTAGAAAGAACTGAAATTAAATTAATAACATAATGTATTTCTTAAATTTATAAAACGCACAAAAAGCAGATATCAATATTCTATTAATTACTTACTTGGTGAAAGACAACATGCAGTACGTAAATTTATCAAAAATGTGGCTGCCTTTTAAATCTATCAAAACAGCTCAATTAACTTAGTATTTTAAAGCCTCTAATTTATGGGAGTTATTGACACCAAGTTTTTTTTTTTTTTTTTAATCAGAGTGGGTGAGGGTGAACCTTTACTAAATTAGTTTATTTTGGTTTCTACTCAAGGGATGTGAAGTAGGTTTCGATTTTTAGACCGACAGCCTTAAGGAAATTTTATTTTAAACTTCTTTTTCTTACCATTTTAAACCACGGAAAACTCCGAACGATTAGGTCGGCGGACGCAACCTGTTTCGAACCAGGCACCTTTGTCTCCCAGTTCAGAGCGCTATGCGCTCGGCCACTGATGGGGCTCAATAGTTATATAATTATAGTAAAAAGTTAACTTACGTTTAGCATTAAACTGAATGCAAATTTATGAAATAAAATCAAAGATGGCGACAGGGATACTAATCTGTACTCGACCCAAATTATAAACAGAAAATTACTCAAAAAATTATTGATTATAATCAGTATTATGCCTCTTATTCTAAAATTCTAACAAAAATATGTCAATTTTCTGTTACATGTTACTAAAGAACTTGCTGTGACTTTCTAATCAAATAATCTGATAATGCATGAAAACAGGTTTGTATACTTACATAAATTAGTGTCAAGCAAACTTCTGAAATTCGCCCGTGAAACTAATTTATTATCTTCTGACCATACCCCTAAAAAGTAATGATATCCCCATGCAAAAACCCTTAACTGGTTAAAAATTTGTGACGCAGCATTTTACTTTATAGCTCTATGAATTTTAAGTATGGGTCTTAAAAATAATGATATCAAATTTTGAGTGACGCCTTGCTGGGATTTTTAAAGATTTGTTTTGAAATTCCATTACAGTTACTTTCGTTTTATTTTCTAAAGAAGATTTACGCATTTAAGCAATGCTTTTAATTATGAAATACACTGTCAAATATATCACACTTTCACTGAGTCTATATAATGTATTCAAATGAATTTATTTCAATAATTTAATTTATCTTTTGCGTCACGCTATCCAAAAGGGCAAGTAAAATTTACGTAAATATTTAGTTAGCGTCATAGTAACCAAACTAAGTGAAATGTATATAAACATTTTGTTGCCCTTTTGGATAGCGTGACGCAAAAGATAAATTAAATTATTGAAATAAATTCATTTGAATACATTATATAGACTCAGTGAAAGTGTGATATATTTGACAGTGTATTTCATAATTAAAAGCATTGCTTAAATGCGTAAATCTTCTTTAGAAAATAAAACGAAAGTAACTGTAATGGAATTTCAAAACAAATCTTTAAAAATCCCAGCAAGGCGTCACTCAAAGTTTGATATCATTATTTTTAAGACCCATATTTAAAATTCATACAGCTATAAAGTAAAATGCTGCGTCACAAATTTTTAACCAGTTAAGGGTTTTTGCATGGGGTGTATCTTAATTCTAAAACGAATTCCTTGCCCACAACACAAGATTTTTCGCTAAGAGAAAGAAGCGCCAAAATTTATTTATTCGTTCCTTTATGCGGGACATGGTAATATATAGTTAGGAAATGGTTTTAAACTGTTTGAGGAGTGTCTATAGGTGTCTGGAATAACTGTGTATGTGTTTCAAAACGTCTAATATACACCCTATCCCACAACACGAAATTTTCACTTGGAATGTATCCTCACGTAAGTCAAGAGTCTACTGTATAATACTATGTTAGTCAGCTGTAAAAATCTCTAGTCTTACAAACTTGCAAAGAAATCTAGTTTTCAAATGATTGTATGGATTTTCTATCCTTCGAAGTGGTATAAAACTCTTAAGGGTTTCTTTCAACCTAGGAGAAAGGAAAGTCCATTTTCAAAGAAACCCCTTAACTTTCATAAAAGTCAGAGCAATAAAGCATCTGCCATTACCATCAATACCCCCCCCCCACCCCAATTACTAAAGAGCCAATTTCTCACTGACACTTCACTCAAGCAGGGAAATGAAACCAGAGAGGGGATAGTTGCTTCTTTGACTGCTAAGACTACTTGCAGGAGAAAAACAATCAATATAAGAACATCATAGAAATTTTATTAATTGATTGTAATTTGTTCAGTTTATACACAATTGTAACATACTTGAATAAAATGTTTTTTACAAGTTGTACACACTTCAAACACTTTACAAAAGTTGTGTACATAAATAACATTTTCTGATTTACGCACTTTCAGATATTTTAAACAGTGCCATAACAGAAATTTGGAATAATGTGGAAATTGCAGTAGTTTTTAATTTTTCGAAGTAACTCATCACCACTTGGGGATGGGTTTTTCTGATAAAAAAGAGCAATGAGTGGACGGGGTTTCGTTAGAATTTTGTCTTACAGTATAAGATTGAAAAGGAGTTATTGGGTACTTAATAATTTTTTGAAACTTAAAGCACTTGGTGAAGAGGCACTTAACCTACTTCACCTGAACAGTGGCTACTGATATGAGGTTCCTTTGTCCCTATGTCAGTTATTTTTCTGTCATGGTGAAGAGTGCTTTTCAGGATGCACAATAAAGTCACATTTATTCTGAATTAAAGTGAAAATGTGTACTTTAAGAGCTTTTTGCAAGAAAATGTATATAAATGGATGTATTACATTTCTTGAGTGCTTTAATTACTGTATTGGCCCGAATATAATGCAATATATTTTGACTGATCATTTCCCGTAAAAAACATCTCGTGCTAAATTCGAGGCCTAAATATACGATTTTTCTAATTATCTTGATGAAAAATTTTGGAGTCACATTACATTTGAGGCCATATAACATTCGGGCTAATACGGTATTAACAGTTGTCCTTCCACTTCTGGGAGATTAAAAAAAAATTAATCAATGTCAATATATTTTTTAATACTATAATAAGAATTTATAAAGCATTTCATATTTAAAACAATTATAATATTTTGCATTACCTGGTGCTAACACAGCAGTAAGATGTGATCGCACATGTTTAACAGGACTTTCTGAAGTTAATACAGCATAAGTCTAAATTTAAAACGAGATAAATAATGAGGTATTGTCAACATTATGAATATTACAAAAATTCAAAGATTTTAAATCAGAGAACTCAGAAGAAACATTAAAAAAAAAAAATACATACCAACACAATGTTACATAGCATTTTTGTAACATGAGGAATGTATGGAAATGGTGTTGATGGTGCATGACAAAGGCAATCCTTAATCCAATCATATATATTTGGTGCTGATACAAAATAGCTTGGATATGGAATTTTATTTATCTGATCTAATTAAACATAGAAAAGAATAAGAAATATAGATGTTAATTGATTAAAATAATGTTTTTAACATAACAGCGCAAAGTAAAGTTATTTGTAAATTATATGTAAAAGTGTGTAGTTATCGTTATAATAAACACAAAACCAATTAAAAATAAGTAATTGATTGTTAAAAAGAATAAATAAAATAAAACTAACAAGTTTATTTAAAGAAAATTTTTTAATGTTAAGTTTAATATACTTATATTTAATCATTCAACAATTGTGATTTTTATTTCTCGGTGGGATGTGTGTGGTGGTAGCACCTACAGAAACAGATCAACTTTTTAAAAAATCCGTCTTTTATTACGTACTAGCCGCCTCCAGCGACCAGTTGGTTCACCATCTCAATAAATTTTGCTTGGAGAGAATCCTGTTTCTCACAGGCTTCCTTGGCAATGAAATCTCTTAGATTCTGAATGGAATTTAAGATGGTTACAAGCAGGAGCGGCCCAAGGGTAAGTGTAGAGACCCCTGCTAACATAAAAAAGACGCCCCCTTTTATGCTCTACTTAGTTAAGTTCGAAATGACGCCCCTTCGAAGCCGGCACCCCGATGCCATGCTTACCGTGTTGGGCCACCCTTGGTTACAAAAATAAGATGGGGTTTAATGATAAAAACCTACAAAAAGGTATAAATTATTTTCGTCCTATATTAATTCTGAAGAGCTTCTGGATATATTGGCCTTTATCAAAAAACAGAAAGGAAAAAATAAGTAAGAAAATCTCAAACACTTTCAGATTTTAAAAAAGCACTAAAGCGCGATATATTAAAAGCATATTATAATCCATGGGTCTTCCCTAATTTCTTTCCTTATTCCATTAAGTTGGAAAGTATATCATTATTCATGAGTGTGATTAAACAAAATTAAAATTGATATTTCTAACATGCTTTTTCTGGATGTAATACATTAGAAATAGATGGAGAAAAGCTGCGCAGAAAAATTCACAATTCCAACTGAATGAAAATTTCAAAAACTTATTCTCAGGTGTATTCAGCAGACGGTAAAATTACGATAAACTGCGCCAAGCGTTAGAATCATCTCCTCAAAATCGCACATCAACCATTTTATTTTTCACCAAATTAAAAAGTTGCACATTTTAGTTTCGGAAAATTTTCAACTTCTATTTTTCTTTTGAGTATAAAGCATTTCATTCCTGCTCTGATTTCACATGCACACGATATTTTAATTAAGAAATAACCTTACAAATAATCTAAACAAAAAAAAAAGCATTATTCTTTTATTTTTACTTCAAGAGTCTGAATCATTTAATAAACTTGCCAAATATGGCAACCTAGATACACTTAATCTTCACTCTTTCCACTGCGGGGTTACAATTGCGAAATGGCGAGAGCAAAAATTTGCCTTTTGCGACACTTTTTGTATCGATATCTCCTAATATAATTCGAATTTCGAAAAAATTGCTTTGAGGTATGTCAGGACCTGTCCTGGAGAATTTCCATACAAAATTTGGTAGGTCTGCAAGCTACGCAAGACACAGACAAACAAACAAACTAACTAACGGACAGTTTACACCCTGTTTTATTTACATAGATTTGTGGGCAAAACCATTAAGATATTTACAATTTTTTATTTTCAGGGATGTGGTGGGGTGGGGGAAAGCAACTCTAATACTTAATACACCTGGTAAATAGCAACCTGTACAACCCGAGGCAAGAAATATTGTAATTATTTGCACTTATGCTATTGCAAAAGATCTTAATTATTTGCAATTTAGTAAACAAAGATTCTATTCATCTATCTTTCTTACACAGCAAACAATCATAATGATCTGAATTTTCATAGCTACATAATTAAGGTTACCAGACGACTAGATTTCATGGGACATGTCCTGGAATTTTAACCATTTACGGACAGCTTGCAGGCTTTTCTCAAATGTGGGGAAATTCCTGCTTTTTTAGTGCTACTTATAAGTAAAGCAAAATAATAATAATAATAATATGCATTACTGTAGGGGTAAATGATCTTGGAATGTTCCCATTCATTTCTCGATATAAAAAATAAGACCTTTTTAAGGCCTTCCTAAGTCTATTTTTAAAAAATTTCAAGGTCAATAATCGAAGATGCGTTCCAATGCAATTATCTTGTACAGCTCCTTAATAATACTGTATTTCATGTTTTTTTTAAATATTAACCTATTCCTTTTGGGTCCTCTGATATTTCCGAGCTGGCGAGTTCAAAAGTTATGCATCAGAAAGGTTAGAGCATTTCAATTTTTATGTACGTAAATTTTTTTTATAGCAAAATATCTACAATCTTTAAATGAATCCACAAACTGTATATACACTTATTTTTTATACAATTTTCTTGAATATAAAATAAGTACTTTTGTAGCCATTTTCTTAAAAAAAAAGACATCCTTTAAGGAGTTGTGTTTTAATCAGTTATAATTATGTTATGTATTGATTTCATAATACTCCTTTTCCTTCCCCTTTTGTTTGTCTCTGATCATGTTTTCCCTCCCTCATCAACTATTTCAAAGGTAAATGAATAATGGAACAAAGTGCAGTGCAGAAAAAGAAAATATCTCCTCTGCCCCTTTTTCTTCCTCTCCACAGAGAGAGCAGCATGCAGACAACATGGCTAGCTTCCTATACAAATTTCCCCACCCCACACCCCAGCTCATATGAAATGAAAAAAAAAAAAAAAAAAAAAACCTCAAAAATCACAAAAGTAAAGATGAAATAATAATTTAAGGCTTTTACAATTTTTGGGGGCTTTTAGGGTAAAATAAGGCCTTTTTAAGGTGCGTGAAACCCCATCTTGTAAGGGAAATTTTGTAGTATTAAAGGGAAAACAGAAGTATTGTCCAGTTTGTTTTAGCTGTTCGGTAATATGACAACCATTTCTTTTAGTTAGTAATATTATCAAAAATCATGCAAGTCATTTGAATGCATTCAAAACGAGAGAGATATGGATAGGGCAGTGAAAAACTCATTAATAACAAAAGAAAATGCAAATTCAGTGATGGCATGAGAAATAAACATTAGAGTAATAAATAATGGGTTTGAGCTTTTCTTCTGAATGGATTTAAAAATTTTAAGAGAGAAGAATTGTACTTTTGAGGATATCACACTCCTTCAGTTACATTTATAAATGAGAGTCAAATATGTGGATGTATTGATGATGTAAAACTTTTCAATCAATTTTGCTCCCTAAAATATTTTATTTTGCAGCAAGATGAGTCTCCTTTTTTTTCCCCCTATAGAGTTGCAATGGAGGGCATAGTTGGAAAAGCTAGTAAATATTGACTGCTTAAAAGAACTTCTTGTAATTTGTCTTGTTTAGTAGTCTCATGAACAAGTCAATTGCTGCTGGAATCAGTAAAAAGTATTGTGACTGTACAATATAACTTTAAGAAGTTCTCCTCAGCAGACTTCCATTTATAAATTTTGAAAACACCTAAATTACTCAAAAAAATTCCCCATCAGAAAAATATAAAAAATAATGTAAAATATTTCAATCTGTCAGGCTTTTTTCCATTATGTCCTGCTTTTGAGGATGATTAAAAATGGTAGCCCTATACACAAGAGCATAATTCTTAGAATTTTTAGTCCTATAATTAGCAACCTTTTTGAAGGAGAAAAAGAAACTGAATTTTGTAGGATTCACTTTTAGTATAGCAGAAGATTGTAATACTGTACTTCCTCGCAACAGCCAACAAGTTGGAAAAACTTGTACTTACCAGTATGTATAAAAAATATATAAGGTGTTATTGGAAACATGATGGTTAGTTCTTTTTTTTCCCCGAACACTTTTTATAAAAGGTTCAGTCGCCAACAAAAAATTACCAGCAATTTTCAGGTTTCTTACCGATTACCATTTATCACTTCATATCTAAAATTAAAAAAAAAAAAAAAACTTTTACATGAATTTTTTGCTGAGTGTAGCCAGATGCGAAACAAAACTTTATGTTTGAATCTTATAACTTTGGTGCAGCTGTTCCTCACAGATTGCCAATTTGAATTCGATCAAATTTGGCAACACCAGACACTGATTATTTCTTTTATATAACTTTTTTCATTTTATAATGATCCTCTGTTTTTCCTAACATCCCCAAAACAAAGCGCATACACAATGATAATAAAAAACCAGAACTTTTTTGCATTTACCAGTTAGTGATGCAGTTCTTATATTTTCTCTATATTTTGTAAGTTTTATTTATTTTTTAAATTTCTACTTTTAGTATTTTTCCTTCCCTGTAAGATGACTTTCATGTTCAGTGGGACTCCCAGAAATCTGCACAGCATGGGGGAAGGATTTGTGCAGATTTAGGGATTTAGCATATTATAAGAGATAAATTTAGAGCAGAGTATTTTTAGCATAAAAAAATCTAAATTTTATAAAACAGGGTGTCTACCAAATTTCTGAAAGTCAATTTCCTGACTTTTTGGAGGTCCTGGGAAAAAAATTCCTGACCAATGCATTTTACTTTGGGAAATTGCACTATGCCCCCTCCCTTGTCTTTATATTTGTATATTTTGTACAACTTCTTGAAATCAATTTTAACTGAAGTATACAGGATTAAGCTTTCATCAATTGAGAAACAGAAGTAGTCGCACTTTCTGATAGAATTAACTAAATGTTCTTGGAAATACGGTCCTAAGCCATAAGTTACCAAGTAAGCTAATTTGTCTTTTACTCTCCCGTCACGATTGATGAGCCCCACTTTAATTGCAAATATTTTTGTGTTAGTGTTGTTTGTTTTAAAACTTTGAAAATGCTCCAATCAGAGCTTTTGTGTATATGTGTGAACATTGTACAACACCATAACTTAACTTCTTATATATACAGGGATGTTAACTCCAACACTCGATTTGGAAGCACCCCAGGAACAGAAAATATTTCATTTGGGAGCACCTTGGGAGCAGAAAAATTCTATTTGGGAGCAGAAAAATTCCATTTGGGAGCAGAAAAATTCTATTTGGGAGCAGAAAAATTCCATTTGGGAGCACAAAAAAATAGTTTCCGAGAGGAAAACTAAGATTCAAGATCAGAATTAACATGATTTTGGAGCATAAAATTGAAGATTTAGGAACACAATAAATGCATACAAGAAAAGCAAAGTTTGCAAGCAAACACCATTTGCTAAAAGCAAAACACTATTTGAAAGCACTTTAGGAAAGCTCTGGGAAAAAAAAGGGTGTATACAGGCTATGCTATCAGCAACTTGGTAAAAACAATACATGGATTTACATGGACGGAAGGAATTTTTTTTGTGTGTGTATGAAAGTGCTCTTTTAATGGTTTTCATATAAATGCTAAATGGAAAGAGAGTGGGAGGGAAGTATTTCTTATATGCAATGGTACTTTTAATGCATGTTCGAAGGTTGTAAAAATACTAATATTTAAATGGTAGAATTAACATTTCTGCCGTTTATATCATTCTAGAATTATGTATTCAAAATTTAGTCTATTTTAAAATAAAGATTTTAATTACGGATCTATAAATGAAATTCGTAACACATTCTGAAAATTTTGCAGACGCACTTTGGCTGAACGCGGGCCCAGGGGTGTCGCCCCGTCTGCCCCCTCTCGTAGAGCCTGCACACACACAAAAAGAAAAACAGTGGTGTAGTTTTAAGAAAAAAGGTTTAGGAACACTCGCAACTGAAGACTCAAAAATCATGCGTCCATGATAAAAAGTGAAGAACGCTTACTTTTGCTGACATAAGCTCGAATGAAAAAGTAGTGAGACGGCATCTCCCCGCTCATGATCTTCACGGGCCGAAAATGTCTAGCCCGGCCCGGCATTTAATCAAAATAAAAAATTCAGACCCCGTCCAGCTCGTATATTAATCATGATTTAAGGAAGGGGGGGGGGAGGAATCACAAGCCAATCGTTTGGTCTTGTCCAAATTTTAGGAGAGCAAAAATTTCCGGAAAGGCTCGATTTTGCAAGTGCAGAGGACCGTCTTTAAGAGTATACGCTTGTTCCGGTCCATTCTAGAAAATGCTGAGGTCAGCCCGTGCCTTGAATGAATCGTGCTGCAAAAGCCTGGGCCGGCACAGATCTCTACCCCCCGCGACTACACCACTGGCAGCAGATTTCCAGATTATTTTGAAATGAAATATTCTATTAATTCAGACAGCCTAGATTCCGATTTCTAAACCAGTCATGCTTCCAATTTTCATTCTTGCTACGGGCCGGGTCATAAACCGTGATTTTTTAGGGGCTGGGACGTCACCGTAATATACTGTTTTCTTTACGGACCGGTCTGGTTTAGATCAGGGGCGGCCCTGTGGTACATGACACCCACTCCACCCTGCAAACGTAGAAAAAGACGTCCCTTTTACTTTTTTCAAAATTGCTTTTATGATTTTAAGTTGGAAATCGTACCCCTTCATAAACAAAAAACGGTGCCCGTTGCGATGATTACTTGTTTGCCTATCTGGCCGGCCCTGATTGAGGTGACTAACAAAGCCCGACTGGTCCGATCCGGGGCGGGTAGAATGGCTTCGGAATGCAGCTTTCGTACGCAGTTTGAATCTTGCTTTACTGCTAACTAGCTTTCCATACACGCTTTAAAAGCTAAATGAGCGTGGCAAAAATTTAACAAAGAGTCAAAATGACGTATTCGGCGCAGACCAGTGCAAAAATCGGCTAAAAGCGCAGTTCAGCGCAATATTTGTGTTTCGGCGCACCCTGAAAGAGTCAAAATGACGTATTCGGCGCAGACGGGCGCAAAAATCGGCTAAAAGCGCAGTTCGGCGCAAGAATTTGTGTTTTGGTGCAGCTCGGCACAATCGGCGCAGAATTAACATCCCTGTATATATATATGCTTATTTACCACAACTTCCTAGTCAGTAGCACATTTCTGTTGTTCAATTTCAATTACTTCTCCCCCAATTCTAACATCTAATGAAAGAGAATTTTATCAGTTTCTGCATCAGAATCTGAGTTGGAATCTTCTTTGTTTGTATAACCTTCAAACATGAATGATTTCTTTGTCATTTGACAGCTTCATCCTCATTGAGGATTCAACCTACAATGTTCTCTTCTTCATACAGTGATTTACCTTCAAACTTTTTCTTGGCATTCAGGAATAACTCCCTTGTAATGTTCTTTGCAGAACTTCTCCTACATCCAGACAACATTTTCAGAGTTGATTAATAGTGATGCCCATAAATTGTGCCATGCATTAACTATCCTGGCCTCATTGTGAGAAAGGCTTGGTTGCCAAAATTTTTACTAGTTATTATTTTTTAAAAAAAGAATAAGATATGGAAAATTGGCAATTTGCTAACAAAAATAATTCACGATGATGGTTAAAGATGTCACATTCACTGTTAAATTTCAATCTTGGTTAACTGCAAGTTTCACTGTTTGCATTTTTGTATGGATGCAAATTTCTTGCTGACGGATATTTAGGAGTTGACTGTGTTACAACAATCATGACTAAAAATATTTTCAACTGAAAGTTGATTTCATTTTTTGCTGAAATGCTGTGTAACATAGATATTTTATATTATTAACAGTGTACTTGTTTCCATTAACAGGGTAATACTTGTAGCGAATCTCTTAGATCACTCTTCTTCTTAGAACCCCTCACCACAAAAAAAAAAAAAAAAAAAACCTATATTGTAGCTTCATCTTCAAGCATATTTTTATTATTATTAAGAAACACAAATTATATATTTCACTTTCAAAAGTTTTATTAGTATTTTTACATGTTACCAGCAGAAATTGAGCGCCCATAAGTAAATTTGAAACTGCTAACATATTATAAGAAAAAAATGTAAAAAGCAGCATCAAAATTTTATTAAGATAAAAGTGTCAGAAAAAAACTAAAGAAATGGTAAAGAAGAAAAGGGGAGAGAACAAATCTTGATTTACCTTCAGATAATAAATGCCTTTTGCTAACACACTTAAACTGATCAGGAAAGTCTTTCCAATACATGTCCAAAAATGTGTATTGACGCAGTTCTCTACAAGTAAATTTAAAATAAAATAAACACATGTACAAGTAACATTTTAACCGCTTGAACTGCAATATTCTCATCCAACACTGCTCAGGCAGACAATTTTTCTTTCTTTCTTTCTATATATTTCTCTTCTCCTCTGACGAATGCAGCTTGTCATTGTCAGAAGAAAGTTCAAGTCTCAGGCATCCAAAATTTCAAGAAAGTTCAAGATGAGCTGTGCTCATCATTTCAGTTCAAGAGGTTAATAATTTAAAAGAAAAAACATTAAGCTTCAAACCTAGCATTTATAACTTAACAGAGTAGTAATGTTAATTTTAAACAGTTTAACAACTAAAACGTAAAGTTTTAGTGAAGTAGAAGACTTATCTATCTTCTATAGAATTGGTGGAGGAGGGAAATAGAATATGCAAATTCATTTTTATTCAGAAATATAGCAAATTATTAGATAAAGGGAAGTTATGTGAAATTATAAAAACTATCAAATTAGCAAGTAAAATCATCTAGCTATCCATACATATACATATGTGTGTGAGATTTAGCACAAAATGATTAAATCAGGCGTTATAGAAATCTTAGTCATAGAAGTAAGTTGTTAATCACATCACACAATGCAGCCGGGTGGAAGATAAAATGAGGTAAGACAAGAGTGAATTTCAAAATCAAAATCTTCAAGGGTTTTACTAGCACAACAATCAAGGAAAAATTACTTCCTCTTTGGAAGTTGCTGCCTATATGTTTTGAGGTCACATAAGCTACTATGATATAATGGGTGTCAACAAAGACAAGAATTGAACACAGAGGTGAATGTCAGAGGGCACTGATTAGGTCTTCTGACATTTGAATTGAATTTGGGAGGCAGTCTAACTATTCAGAAACATGAAAAAAAAAATTTCTAAGGATTCGTGAAAAGAAGGATAAACTAACTTTGCGGTAAAAAGATGAATTTCGGGGGATATGTACACAAACTCAAATTAGTTTTAGAATAATTATCTATTATAATTGGAGATTTTCACTTTCAGTATATAACTTTTTGCTGGCTAATTCTTTCCACCTATATGCACTAAATACATACTTCAAACAATTTTATTACGGAAGCAACAGTTATTTCATTTTTATTTACAATATTAAAAACAAATGATGGCTTTCAATGCATTTTTAATAGCTGATAAGAATATTCTTCTTTTAGTAAGTAAGTAAATAATATTTCTTTCAAAATTATAATTAGTTTAATAATCTGCTTAATGGACATTTATTTTACCCAGTATTCTATTTAGTTAGAACAGGGTTTCCCCAGAATTTTTCAGCCGCAGAGCAACTTGATAATCTACCCCCCCCCCCCTCTGTTTTATTCTTTCTGTACATTGTTATGTTGAGTGTCAAGCAATCTATAGTCTAGTACTTTTTACGACACAGATTATCACTGTTTATTTTAATGTTATCTCATGCACCCTATGTTTTGATATTTAATTTTCTCATGCTTCAAAAATATGGTTGTTGACCAAAGTAACATCAAAATATGGAGAACTTTATGAAAGGTATAAATAGAAGCTGGTATCAATGGATAACATTATTCTGAGGATTGCTAAGATTTGTGTGGCAGAATATTAAGTATTATGCATAGACAAATACTAAATTAAAAGTACTTTGAGGATTAATAGGAGTACTAACAGAGTGTCCAATAATTTCAGGAGGCAAAAATAGTATCATTAGTAGCCTCACAGACATAAAAAAAGACATCATTTTAGCAGCCATTTTATTAATTTTAGTTGCCAAAATAGTAGCATTTTTGCATGTCATTCGGCTTCATTTATGGAGGAGTGAATAAAATGATAAATTAAAAAGTACATGTGTTATATAACAGAGCATGTAGTACATTAAAAAAGAAATCGGTTTAAAACACATACATTATTTAAAAAAACAAAAACAAAAAACAATTTGTTTAAAAATATATTAACATTGAATTTAAAATAATAAGTACAAATTGGCAGATTTCAGGATAACTTGAATGTGGATTCAACTCCGCACTGCTGATGAGTGCTAAGTACTGTCTAAGTTTAAATAAGCAAAACAGAGTTCAGTTTTTGCATGACATTGACTATTTGGATAGAGCATGAGAAATTGAAAGCAACAAGTATGGGTCCCAAATATTTTTAGGTTGGGGGGGGGGGGGCAAACTTAAAAACTTTTTCTAGAGAGTGGCAATTTTCCCCCCCTAGACAGTTGTTTTGTGGTGCACTTTTGTTTACATCATAAGACAATATACTAAATCTCTGGGGCAAATGCTCTACCTTGCCCCTCTCTTATGGGTGTCCATGGCAACAAGAGTATTAGCAGATTTCAGGAAGAGAGAATGTGACCTTGAATATTCTACAATTAAAAAAAAAAAAAAAAAACAGATTGGAATATTTGATGACTAACTAATCACAACTTTAAAAAGAGTTAGTTTGTTTTGAGTTTTGGCAAGCTTACATGAGGAGCATCCGCCTATAGGGTTGGGGTGAGGGGGTGGCCTTGGTTGGAGGACTTTTAAAGGGGTTCTAACTGTAATGCATATTCACATAAACTTTGAAAAAGAAAGGGGAGTTGACAAAAAATGAAATCTGATTTTCAAATTAGTAGCCTGGAGTAAAGTACAAGCATTCAAAAATTTAAAAATAGTATGAAAATGACGTTTTTTGTTTAAAAAAAGCTGGCCAAGTCACCTTATCTTTAAATTAATAGCAAAAGTCACCCTTTTAGTCGCTGGTGGACACCCTGTACTAAAGAGATAGAAAACTAAGAACAAAAATTACAAATGGAGGGGAGCATATGTACCTGGCAAGTTCACACAGAAAACTACACATCTGAGATAAATCATTCCATTGTGTAACATCTAGTTTAGAATCCTGCAAATATCATATAGAATACATACATATGTATTAGTAGAATTACATTACAGAATTATATACAAAATACATTATTAAATTATGGGGGGGGGGGGAAATTATACATATATGCTGGATGATTCAAAATAGATGTTAAAATGATTATTTTTTAAACCATAAGTGATAGAAACATACTTTCAATTAGAAAAATTCGACAAATAAAGGGTAGCTTTCAGATATGGCAATTTTTAATCAGGGGCTGTATACATATTACAATATGATACCTAATTTTTATATGGCCCCTCTGTTCCTATCACTTATATTAAGAAAAATGCTGCTCAGTGTCTAAGATTAAAAAAAAAAAAAGAAAAAAAAAAAAAACATTTTTCTGAATTGAATAGTTGAAGAGATATTGCAAGTTAAAAATTTCAGCATTTGTTTCTAAATAATAAGAGGGTGTCTTAAAAGTGAGAAAAATAAAATGCGTTTCAACTGACATCAGTTTTTGTTAGTGCATTTGACAACTACATTTGACTCCTGGAAAACCTATTTTAAATGGAATTTTCCAATAATGCATATTTGGCAGTTTTCAGTGAAAGTTAACTCACACTATTACTTTGTAATTCTCTATTACACCTTAAATTCTTTCTCTGGAAACATGGCATAATTAGTGGATGACCCCCTAAAAGACTAAATTATCGATAATTTCATAATGCAGTATTTATCAGTTTAGGTAAAAATGTACCTGTTACTTTCAAGCGTTTGATCAACATTTTTCAATAAAGAGATCAATATTTAACTTTTAATCAATTCATAGTTGGTCCCCTAAAATTAAAGATTTTTTTTTTTTTTTTGTCATAAAATGGATGCCAAAACAGCAGGTAAAGTGGTGTAAGTCTTTATTTTTAACATTGAATTTCATGCTAGCTATTCACTTAGAGACTAAAGAGATTTTATTAATTACTTTTCTTAGACACACGGCAACATTTTTCTAAATATAAGTGATCTAAATTAATTTTCTTTTATAGCAATTTGATTTGTGAAGTTTACTTTGTTGTTAAGATAAATGATATAGAAAAACAATGAAGAAAAAGATTTTTCAATAAACCTCTGCAGCTGGAATATATTAGGTCAAATATGATATTTTTATGATACTGTTCTTATAAAACCAAAAGCACATTCAACTTGCCTCATTATATACTATCGCTGTCAAACCAATATCTGCTATGTGCACTTTTGGGAGATTTTGACAATTTGACTATGTTTATGACTAGTTTGCTAATCAAATTTTTTTATTAAAAGACTGTTTGTGACTTTAAGCATTATACTTCTTATAAAATTTTACAGGAGAATGTTTTTATTCAATATCTGTAATATAATCAACTCTGCATTATAAACTAAAATATTCAAGATCAGCTTTCCTCCCCTCCCCATTTTACGGCTTACAAACATCATTTTCTTTGTTTTCTTCTTGAAAGTGATGGCACTGCAGCTATCAGCTATTTGCAGTTAGACAAAAACTAGTTTCTCCCTTTTTATGCTTTTTCTATTACAACTTAGAGTTTAAAATGTTGACCTAATTCCCATTTCTGCCTAAACCCTGTGATAATTCAAGAAAATAAATACTATATTTACTGGCTTCATAATATATTTTTAAAAAATATCACTCTAGTAAAAGTTCCAGATTTTGGGTCTTTCAAGATATCAGGCCCCCTACCTATATAATTAAAAATCATTACAGTTGAAATAATAGTTTGTGTAGAGTCCCATCTGGCATTAAAATTGCTTCATATTTTTATTAGGTTTCAAACTTACTTATTTATTTATTTTGGATTTTCTTAAAATGTTTTCCCTAGGATTAGGTTCTTCATTTAAACTAGGGTTAGAAAATATGTGTCTTTTTATTGTCCAGATTAATTTCATGCCTTTTTTTCAAAACTCTATACAGCAATTTAAAGCCATTACTTTAAAAAACTGTTCCTTTGTTTTGTTCATTTTTGGTGCACTTTTGCATTTAATGCTTTCTTGTTATATCAGCAAAAACGGTGCCCATTCTGGCTACCATTTATACCAGCCAACACTTGGAATGAACAAAATTCAAATTTGCATATCATGATTCATTTGCCGACTGCATGGGAACTAGGTGTATGTTCCATTGGTTATATGTTTATGCTTAGGGATGAAATTGGGGGATGATGGTTATGCTTAGGGCTGAATGCCATTCTCTGTAAACACATGGGGGCTCCCAAACACACTAAGTTGCAGTGGCCATTTTAATTTTTTTGGGGTCCTGCAGTGGTCTGGGCACTAAACTCCATTCCCATAAGAACATGGCAAGTGAAGCAGCTTCCGGCTTGGCCAGTACTTGGGAGAGTGTACTCCTCTCTCAGCTAGACTGATGTGGGACAGTGTACGCTAATGGGAGCTGGTGCACGTAAAATCCTTCATGGCTCCAATGTCCTCCATGTTTAACGATACCTCTGGGTGTGCTGATTTCAGGTGGTTGCTCCCTCATCTGTAATTAGTTCAAAATTAGGGGACTCTGAGCAAAGTCGAACTTCCTCCCACTGGGGCTCTTTAAAATGGAAGCTGTCCAGTTCTGCCCATCACTGCCTTATGGGGGATCTGGCATCAGCAGGTGCGATGCCAGAGGGCATTAGAAACAACAAGATTTTTTTTCAGGGCATAATGTCTGCTGTTATTAAGGAAGCTAAGTTTTGCTGAAGAGCAAAATATTTTTGAAGATTTTTTTTTTTTTTTTTTTTTTTTTTGAGGGAAGTAAAATCAATTTGATTTAAGTATAGTTGAAGCATACTACCATTTAGCCATTTTTTAGTAGACTGGCCTTGATTCCCAACTGCACTGGAATATGTATTGCATATTATTCAAGAGTTGTGAGAGGCAAATCTAAGATGATATTTTGTAAAAATGTATGTGCTATGATAAATGCAAAAGAAATAAATATACAACTGTCTTCGAACCCTAGAGAATCATTTGTTAATTACTAGGGATCAATCAATAGTATCACCGCTGATATCTCATTTTCTTTATTGTATCGGTACTTTCAGATTTTAAAAGTATTGGAAAAGTATCTGTTCCCTATACCTTTGTCCATTTTCACAGAGACTTAACTGCTGTAGAAGAAAAACTACACAGACGCAACAACATACTAAAATCTTTATTATGGTGATGAGAGGCATCATTTCATTCGAGCAATTTTTTTATGATTATTGTTAGCAAACTGACTTGCTCATCTTTGCTTAACAAGCTTTACATTCTTTTTTAAACAAATAGAAGCTAGTTTCTTTCGAGCTGGTGTGAAACCATTCAGAATAATCTGGAGAAAAACTATTAACTCTCATTCATATGCCATAGATATAGATTTTAAAACATGTTTTAAACAAGTTTTTATTTAAAGAAAGTAACACAAGAACATTAGATTCGACCAGGAAATAAGATATGGATAGCAAAATTTGAGGGGGGGGGGGGAGATACACTTTACTTCTCCTTCATATCCTTTGATATTTCAGGAGAAGATTGCAAAAAATTGATATTGATAAACATGAATTTGAATATCTCCTTACTTAAATTGCTTCGACTTGGATGGTTACTTGTACTCTCAGGGCCCAGGTTCTTGAATAATTTTTGAGGAGGGTCCAAACGATTGAAAAGGCAGAATTTTCCATTAAAAGACTATCATTTTGATAACAAAACTCAATATTAATTAGAGGGTGGGGTTATCTCAGTCATCCCTTTGAATGCATACGCCTTTGACAGGGCTTATGCTTCAGTTTGAGAGGGGCAAAGAAAATTTATGGCATGAGGCAGTGGTTACTTTGCTTGGACAAAATATTGGTGAGTCATGGAACACAGGTGTTCAAAATTTCATACAGCTATACTTTCAGTCGATGGTGTAGTCGTGTATCACTCTATTTTTACTTTCCGAACATGTGACATTTATGGAAAGTATCGTAATCATGGAAAAATTCAACATTGAGATTTTGATGTATTAAAACATTTTGAGGTCTTCCGAATTCATTTATGCTATTTTTATAAGATGTATGTGTGTGTATGTATGTGAATGAACACTCTAGTTCCCCAATGGTGTATTCACTGAGCTCAAAACTCGTATACATATTGTAGTCCACTGTCGCACAACCGGTATTGAGTTTGGTGTGTATAGGACTTAAAAGTTTATTACGGGGTAACGAATAAGAGTTCTTTTACATTTTGGCCTATGAATAGAAATTCCTGAAAGTATGTTAGCGTCTAAACAGCTCATTCGATTGAACATAAACTGGATATATATGTAGTAGGACACATTGTGAAGTAGGTGATCAGCATAGATTTTGATGTGTGTAGAGTAGATAGTTTTGTCAGGATTCAAAAAAGGTAATCGCATACATTACGGCATATGGACGCAAATTGTTTAAAATGAGCTGGTGTCTAAATGGTGCATTTGATTGACCTCACATTAGGTACGTATATTATAGGTGACTGTCTTATATACTGCATAAATTTTAGCAAGTGTGCGGAGTACAGTTTTTTTACAAGGCTACAAAAAAATTAATTTAATACATACACTTAAAATGTTTTGAGTTCCGATGAATACTAGATCCGATTGAGTTGAATGAAATTTATTTAAACCCTGGTTAAAGATGAAATGTTCAGAAAATCAAGTCAGAGTCACTGCAGATTTTTAGTTTACTGCACAAACTCTTTTCACGCTACACAAACACTTCAAAAACTTTTTTCATGCACTAAAATTTTCATATTGTGATTCTAGGTTAGAAAAGAAACCAAATCTAGCCTCAAACTGACTTGGAGTCTCATTGTTAATGCTAAATAATGTCCACATACCCTTAAAAAAAAAAGAATACAGTAATGTTAATAAGATATTTGGATAAAATAAATAAGAAAAGAATGCAATAATTTGGCATTCTTGGTCAAAGGGTTTCTTTCGGAAGGGTCAAAGAGAGGAAAAAGCTGGGTATCGAGGGATTTGGTACAAATCTGAAAGAATATTTTTGTCAATTTGATGCTGCTTGTTCAAAGTCATAGATAGGAATATTAAGTTTAGAACCGCTCTTCATCAAAATGACCTGGTCAACGGCTAATTAGTTACACAAAAATGCAACAAATATTTATTAGTTAATAAGTTAACAAAAACTAGTCATTTATTTAATTTATTATTTTAGGAATACTTAATTTAAACTTAATTACAATATTTATGTGAAACATAAAAACCATTCTTATCAATACAAATATTAGGAGCTCTGTAAACAATGTGGCATAATCAGAGATAGAGGAGCCTTTTTTTTAAGAGGAAAAAATATTTTTATATTAATTAATCACTCTAGCAAAGGCAATTTTTGTTTCAAGAAAAAATACATCAAACAATATTTACCTCATAAACCAAATGCAAAGCAAATAATATATCTGCAATGTATGGAAAAAGTATAGCAGATGTGTTAAAAGCTCTCATTTCAGTACTTTTAGGAGACTGGTGACAGGCTGGCGATATTTCTTTAAGTTCTACATATTGCATGTGCATGTTGGTAGACAACATGAGAGCCCAGTCCTAAAAATTTGATAAAATTTAAATAAAGAAAAATTGTGTTAATTTTATATGCCAATTTCTGATACAAGACATGAAATGTTTACGGAATTACATATGACAGTCAAATCTAATCAACACATAACAATAAGGATGAAATACCAGTTTACATGAAGCATGTGCTTCATTCCATTAAAATATATTTATTTTTTGCAAATTAAATTTATTAAATAACATGAAATTTGGTTAATATGAAACAACTGCCGAGTTCTTTGGATTTCGTGTTAACAAGGTTTCACTGCAGGAATCATTATATAAATACTATATAACTGAAAAAGCATATTTTTTGACTGGCACAGACAAAGGATTATGCTAAAAAAAATTAATAAAACATGAAGGGAGCATGTGACAAGAGCTGATATCAAACTCAGGACTACAGGGTGCCAACTTCAGGCATTTTTCAATTGAACTCAAAGGCAAAAATTTGCCAATTCTTCACATGCTCAAGTGTAGTTTATTGCAGCAGTAATCATACATCAACCACACTAATATGCCTTAAAGAATCAGCTGAAAGCTGTCAAATGATGTGCTATGTATTGCAGACTTTATTGCCACACATTATAGGATTTATAGACTTTGCAGCACAAGCCAAGTGCTGCCTGTTTCTGAAGTGTGTTGCAAAGTTTCGAATGAGCAAGGAAGAGGATGGATTGCTACTGCAGTCTAGAGGTTGCAAGTTTGTTTATCTGATTCACCAATGAAGGGAAGAGCAGAAGCAGATATCAAAACCAAAACCTCAAGTGTGATAAATTCAGCCATTATCCAACTGAACAAAAAGTATTTACTGGCTAACCCTTCAAATGCTGAAGTATTGCTCGTTGTGGCAGCAATTGTATCACTGCCACAAACACTAACAAAACATTTAGATATTTGTATTGCAATTTTATGAAAAGCAAAGTACTTTGATGCATTTATTTCTATTTAAAAGTTAAAATATTAGTCATTCAAATAAATATTTAATATAAGATTAAATTATACTTCAATAACAACTCCTCTTCCCATCAATTATTTCAGTTTTTAACTCAATTATAATGTTCTATTACAACACTGCTAACAATATTGCTATTATGAATATTACAAATGCAGTTGCTGACTATTTGTAGCAAATTCATTTCACAATGAATATAGCCTTCAAATAAAAACGTGCAAGTGAAAAATCATACAATCAACAGATAATTACATTACTTTTGAGCTTCGAGTAAGCAAGAAAGTTAATTTTACTTTTTTTCAAAAGTAATCTTGATGTGATGTTTACTTGTTATGAGCTTCACGGAGGAAACAAATTTGTAGTATAAGAAAAAAAAAAAAAAAAAAAAAACTCAAAATAATTCATGTTTAAAACATAAAATAATAAGAAACTTTGTAAAATAATACAAATGCAGTTGCTGACTATTTGTAGCAAATTCATTTCACAATGAATATAGCCTTCAAATAAAAACGTGCAAGTGAAAAATCATACAATCAACAGATGATTACATAACTTTTGAGCTTCGAGTAAGCAAGAAAGTTAATTTTACTTTTTTTCAAAAGTAATCTTTATGTGATGTTTACTTGTTATGAGCTTCATGGAGGAAACAAATTTGTAGTATAACAAAAACTCAAAATAACTCATGTTTAAAACATAAAATAATAAGAAACTTTGTAAAATAATACCATAAAGATTACTTGAATGGCCTACAACTTGTTTCACACAAAAAAAATTTTAATCCTTGTCAGTGGCAATCATTTACACTGGAAGAATTGAGTTTCCTATTTTGTTGTTTAAAATGTGACTTTCATAAAATTAATAAAACAAAATAATAATTTGAAAAAGTCATTAAAATAATTTATCTCTGAATAAAAGTTTAAAGAATGCAAAACTAACTTGCTTAACTTTTTAACTAATTAATATTATATATATGAAAAGGGGCACTGGTCAGGCGGGACACTCGCTTTGACCCCTGAGCTGGGTTCGCTTTTAATTTCTTAAGTTGTGGCCAGGGAGGTACTTTCAGCCGCTCGTTGGTGTTGTTGGGGCCAAAGATTCACGAATGTCTGCAGGGCACTGGGGCAACTTCAATTGTCGTGGCTATGGCCGTCAATACATTAAGGAAATACTTCTGGTTTAGAACATATTTTTATTTTAACAGCATTTCACACAGATTTATGTAACAACAGAGGTCACGAAAAACCTACTCTGTAAACGGTGTTTGAACTTTTGTTGCCTAGTGTCACTGATCTATAAGCTAATCACATGGTTCATCAAAAAAGGTGCATTTATTGGCTACTAGCTGGAACCCGTCGAATTCGACGGTCACTTTATTGACAGTAATATTCAAAAATAAATGGGAACGATCAAGAATGTCACCAAGGTCTTGAACAAAACTAACAGGAAAAATCAAAGAGCGACGCGGACGGAAGATGACTTGTGACAGAAAGTAAGCAAAAGGTTTCACACCAGTTCTTAGCAACTGTACAATGACGATGAAATGATTAAAATCTTTAAAATTTGTTTTTAACTATCTTTATTAAGTAAAAAAAAAGAGTAGATATTAAATTACGAATGAGCAAATACAGTTACAAATTCTAATTGAGCATTTCGTTGAAGACGATATTTGGGTAAAGTCATCAACCACGAAACGTCCAGGTGAATTCTCTTTAATGATCTTGACTGCCACAGCATTCTTTGATCTAACCAAAGAAAGAGTGACATACAACATTCCATGAGAAAATACGGGCTCAGAAAGGTAAACGCCAAAAGTATGAAGCGAAAATAGTGAAAAGTTTTGGAGTTCTGCAAGAGACAAAAAAATGTAATCCGCCAAATGGCGTTCGTGCGCTCCCTGCTTTATTTGCCTTTTCTCAAGCTACCCTCGATGGTAAAGATCCAGTATCAGACAGAAAACTGAAAAATTAAAAAAATAAAAGATAAATTGCTAACTAAATAAGGAGTTTATGACTGCCGTCAATGTCGTTAACAAACCACAATGTATTTGTGCGTAGAAAAGTTTGAAAAAAATCTGAAACACTTTCATATTTTAAATACTCACTAAAATGCTGTATATTAAAAGCGTATCATAATCCATGCACCGTCCCTATTTTTCTTCCTTGTTTCATTAAATTGAAAAGCGTATCATTATTCATAGCCATGCCGTATTTTTCTTCCTTGTTGCACAAAGCATTTCTTTGCAATCGAAATCTATAGCTGCTAAAACTTGTTTTACAATCTTCGCCATGAGTGTGCTATATTTGTCTTTCTCGTTGCATAAAACAGATCTTTGGAATTAATATCTATATTAAATTTGCCTACTAAAGCTATTTTACAACCATCGCCAGGCATGGTTCGGTTTTTAAGTTTTTTTTACCGCAAACGTGGCGATCAATTATCAAGAATCGCAAACCTTGTCAGACTTATTCTCCCCCCCCCCTTTCCGCGTTATGTGGCAAACACATTTAAAAAGATTTCCACCATGACAGTTCATCTCTACAAAACTTGTCTACAAATCATATAGACAGAATCGAGTAGACAAAGTCTGGGCGTGAACGAAATAGCACCCTAGTGCTAAAAAGCGATAAAATAAAGAAGGCTTTTTATGACAGCAAAATCTATTTAATAAACCACAATGTTATTTCTATGACGAAAAATTGCACATTTGAAGTTCCGCTACGGAGCTTACGCATATCAATGATTTACGTAAGATCGTTTTTTAGAACACATTTATTATCACTACACACTGTTGCCACAAAACATTTAGAAACGGATGCAATTTTTAACAAATATTTTTCCAAATGAATCAAACCTTGCGGAGCTTACGCAATGGGGTTAATAAACCACAATGTTATTTCTATGGCGAAAATAAAAATATCGTCTGCGTTAATAAACCACAATGTTATTTCTATGGCGAAAATTTGCACCTTTGTCGTTCCGCCACGCCTAAACCGTTCGACTTTTTCTGATTTTCTCTTTTGATGGCACATCTAGGGGTCCAGACCTTTCTTCAGACACCTCAACCGAATTTTTACACCCAGCCGTTCTCTGGATTCGGTTGTCGAAAGAAAAACATGTTTCAAAATAATATATAGATTAAAATGTCCAGGTCTCATAGTCCATGGAAACTCTTGAGAGCTGGGTCTATGCGACGAAAGAATGAGGGGAGATATATCAAACAGCTTTCTATTAAATTTACATCCTGTTATGATTTGATAATAATAACTTTTGTTCTAGCGATCTATGAGTAGTAAAACCAAACTTTGATAAATTTTTGTGTAATGTTTAAATTGTACTACTTATCTTTTGGGTTTGTTTATTATTTCTCTCACGGCACAAATTTTCCGATCCCGCGGTCTGTTTTGATTTGTTTCACGCGCTAACATCAAAACAGGTTGCCAGATCGGAAGAACAGAACTTTTCTATTTGATATATGGTATTGGTATGATTGTAACTTTTGATAAATAATTAATGTTAAAAATAGTTATATGTGGTTTTTAAATCGAGCCGACTTTTCCTTTTCTTTATGCTGACAATTTCTTTTTTTTAAATACTTTTTTTGATACAAACATCATATTTTGGCTTTGTAATGTGTTTGCTAAATTTTAAGTTTTGGTTTAGAAGTGTTTTTTTTTATGCTAAAATTTTCTCTGTCTTTAACTTTTTTTATTCTGCCTTTTCTGTTTTTTTTTATTCCCCTTTTTCCCTGCATCAATTTTACATAAATCGATAGATTGAATCAAGATTCGATACGGAGACATCGAAATCGGCAGAGGGACACATCAGAAGACTAGCCACGTGTACGAAAAATAAAAATACCTCAAAAAATAACAAATAACAAGCAAAATAGTTAAATTTCCTTTTTAATGCAATGTTACTTCACCAACTAAATAAGTTTTACTTCATTTTAATAAGTACTAAGATATGAAAGAATAAAGCTCATGAACGAACTTGATTGTCGCATGAATACAGAAGTGAGAAGGCAGAAAAATCAAAAGCGAGCACTTGGCGGCAGGAGTGGCTCTTGCTCTCGCTCTCTCTCTCTTGGCAGTGGACTGACGTGCTGGTGATTTGCCTGGTTTTGGTCTCCTGAGACGTTGCGTAGCAAGGACAAGATGGATTGGTGTGGCGATACTACTTAAAATGAAATCAACAGGGGACCCCCGAATGTATCATCAAAATGATAAGTTATCTTCATTCCTTTCTCTTTCCCTATCCTTTTTTTTTTTTTTTTGTTGGCAGTATTAAGTGCACTACAATAGGGTAAATTTCAGATAAATGTAATTTGCAGTAATTGATAATTTTAAGTTTTGATAATGGAGAAATATATTACTCTAGTTTATAAATGTGTTGTTTACGTTAAATTCAAATAAATGTTCAGTTAAATCTAACAGAGTGTTTTCTTCATTCATTCCTTGTGTCTCTTTACTTAGTTTGCATGACGTCGTTGCGCCATTTTCTTTCAGCGAAGCACAGACAGATACCTGGGTCATTGACGGTTAAGAGAAATTAAACTATACGATTACTTCGGCCTCTATTATTGCCTATTATATCCTATATTGCCTCAACCTTGCCTATTTAGTTTTTTAGGAAATAGATATTGGATTGTTTGATTTTTTTTTTTATTTAACTTTAATTTTGGTACTTCAGAAAATTTAACTTAAGCTTTGTGAAGTCATGGCATACGAAAAATGAGGGGAGATATATCAAACAGCTTTCTATTAAATTTACATCCCAAGACAAATCTTTTGTTTGAAAACAAAAGCTGTTACACCCTTATAGAATTTTGAAGAGAGCTAATAGAAAATTTGAATTTTGAGAGCATATTTAGTTTTTTATGCTATATGTATGTATGGGTAAAACAAAAGAAAACATGCAAATCAGTAATTAAAGAATTAATTATAATAAATTATAAAAATAAGTGATAGTAAAGTATACAAATACAATCACTAAATACAAATATACTTACATCGTCAGATCCTTTTTCATGAGTTTTCTGCTTTTTAGCTTTTACAGGAACTAATGAATCATGTTTTATAAAGTCACCAAGTATAATATTTTCAGAGTCAAATCCAATAATATTTAATAAACATGACAAGAAAGAATTCAATTCCATTTGGCAACTCATATCACTAGGTCCAGGTGCATTGCGATGGGAATACCACTTAACAAATATTTGTGTATAGATGTCTCTTGGCAAAACATATTTCAGGGCTTGGAGACATTTTTTTACTGAAAATAAAATTACATTATAAAAGGAAAACTGTAAGCAAAACTAGGAAATACAACCAAAACAAGTGTTTACAACGTAAATTAAACATGTCAACTGAAACAAATTTAAAACATAAAACCACATAAATAAAAAGCTCTAAATTATATATTGCTAAAACATAGGTGAGAATGTTATATTTTACAATCAAGATCAAGATATGAAATTCATTTAGCATAATTTCTTAAGATTTTAATTTAGAATTTCCAAATTAATAATTTAAGTACAAAGGTAAAGAACACAAGAAAAATAGTTCACAACTTTTAAATATCATTATTAAGCATACACATAGATGCACTAGCAACACTTTTACTACAGGAAAAGAGTCACTGCACACAGGGCCTTTTTACCATAAGGGCAATTCGGGTATTTGCCTCGGACCCTCAGATTTCTAGGGCCGCCAAATATTTCTTGTAAAATATTGCTTCACTCTACTAAGAGCTTGATTTCTTTTTAATTAGGTCAAATTTTAAACTATTTTAGATATCATGAACTTTTTTCATTTTTTACTAAAATACTGCTGTTTTTGTTCTTACTATTCAACATTAGGGCCTAAGATTTAAAAAAATTAACTAATCATTTGAGTATGCTTGACAGTAATCTGACTTCATGATTTAAAAATGGCGTCATTTCAACGTCTGGATACAATACAATAGCGCAAGAATTTTGCAATTTTTCTTTTTTTTTCTTTTTTTTTTTTTAGATCTTAGAGGATTCAATTGAGAAATTAGATGAAAGTGATATAATTCATGAATCTACTTGTATAAAATAAAGTGAAAAGCTTGTGCTTACATGTAATGCTATGCATTGAAGGTGATTGACTGAAAAATGAGGATATTAGATTTCTCTCTCCTGAATGTAATCTATATTAGTACAAAAACTTATTAATACAAACTCCTGTAAAGCCTCATGAAAAGTATTTCATTGCAAAGATTTAAATCCCTATTATCTTTTTATGTGGTTTTAAAATAAATGAAGGAAATAAATAAAAATAACAGTTTCTATAGTTCAATCTATTATTATCATTTATACAAGGAATTGAGTTTTACAAGAAATTCACAAATGCATACAAAGTAATGGATAATCCAAATTTTAAGTCCGGAACACCCAAAAAAAGTAGAAAGAAATATTACAGACTCTGGATATTGCAGGTAATGAAAGCGATGTTATACGGAATGTGCTTGAACAAATATATTTATTGTCTGATAGTAAATCATTATTCTTTTAAGTATTTTTATTTTATAATGTTATTTTTTTAAATAAAATTAAAATAAAACAATAACATTTCATTTATTCGTAAATAAAATTGATTTTTAAACAACTAAACCTATCCAACATTACTCTTTATTCATTAATTAATTTATAATTAATTATTTATTCTTAACATGTTATTGGATGGAGTGCATCTACTGCTTAAAAATACAGTTTTGTCCATTTTTTAAATAATGGGCGGGCACTTGCCGATTATGCATTCATCACAACAACAGCCCGAAGGTATTGACCATTTTTTTTATGGGGACACCCAATATTATCCCCTATAAGGTACGGACAAGTTAATACCCAGGCCCAAGCTGGAAATTGAACCCAGACCCAAGGCATGATAGAATGGTTCTTTAGCCACAACAGCACCTGGTCAGCTTTGTCTTATGTGATTGAATTTATACACTTACCGATTCTAGACACATATACTTCGGGAATTTGTAATCTATAGTTTCCTCCAGTAGTTTCCTAAAATATAATTAAAAATACATAACTGAAATATTTCTTTTAATAATGTGTTACAAAGTAAATTAAAACTTTCAAATAAGATTTAAACATACCAGTGTAACTCTATTTTGAACAGCATCTCTCAAACTTTTAACAGGTCCTACATGCAGAAAAGATAGTTCTTCATTTAGCACATTCTTGGGAGGCGGAGACTCACTTATAAACACAAGCACTGGCGATAATACCTGAGGGGGTAAAAAAATATAAGTATATAAAAAAAAATCAACTGCAACACATAATATTACTAAGGAGTTAATACATATACAAAAAATCCTTGTCTAAATTGAAATAATTTTAAACTTTCTAAGAAAAATATTCTGCGTATTGAAAAAAATAGTTAAAAATTTTAATTTTATTGAAAATAATAGAAGAAAATTTTGTTCAAAAATAAAATCAAGGATTTTATTAACTGCACACTCAAAATACATACAAGCATTAAACAATAATTCAAACAATTTTACAGATATTTTAGCTTTCTTGAAGTGAAAATCACAACCTTTTATATGACTTTCAATCACTAATTCCTTGATGAGAGATAACACATACACGACGTATACAGACAAAAGTAATTGAACACAGAATTTTAGACTGTTTTCTTATTTTTATAGCAATATTTATGTGAGTTATTTTGCATCTTCAGGAGAATGTAAGACATATCTGTATGCATTTTCATACCTGCCAACTTTTCACTTTGAAAATAAGTACAATTTAACTACATCCTAGTTTTATATGCGGTAGAATTGTTTTCTCTCTCTCTCTCTCTCTGTGGAAAGGTTGCAGCAAAATAAAAATTTACAGAACATCTTATTTTTTTCATTCAAATAAGCTCTAAAGATTTATGACTTCATTATAGAATGACAAAAATGTTTTCCACTCAAACAACTGTCAGATTGAAAAAATACTAAAAACTTACAGAATATTTTAAGTGTATATATTACGGAGTCTGGAGATTCCTATGATTTTTTTCTTCTAATTGCTTTTCAGATATTTCATTTTTCTGTACTACAAAATTGATTTTTTTCCTCAAATTATGCATTTAGAAATAAATTATCTTATAACTAAATTACACTAAATATTTAATAGAAAACTTTAAATATATATTTCTAAGAGGAAAACTTTAAAGTTTAATTTAGTAATTTTCATAAGAGAAAAACTAATACATTAACACTAAATAGATAATTTCTAAATAAGGTGAGGGAAAAAAGTAACTGTAACATAGAAAATTATGTCTGAAAAGTATAAGAAAAAAAAAAAAACCTATTAAGCAAGCTTAGTTTATTTCTTCTGTGATTTCACAAACACTTTAAATCTACCTAAAATATACTTTGATTCCACATTTATTTTAATTCTTATCCATTTTCAGTCATGTCTGAACTTGCTCTTGTTAATGAAGTTTTTTCTTTCTTAGGATAAAAATAAGGTTAAAAAAAATTTAATTTATATTTAAAATGAGGCCAATTTTTACTCTATCAGAGGCTTCAATAAAAGAATGCTGAAGGAAGAATATTTATTTCTCAAGAGGGGTGGAAAAAGAGTAAAATTAGAATGCTGAAGCATAACATACTTATTGAGGGTTTTCCCTGCCTACAAAGTTAATAAACAGCAGAATTCATTGATATGAAGTAGAAAAAATGCACAATCGACTGATCTGCAAAATAAATAAAACCTCAGATAACGGTTATATTGCCAAGGATGGGCAAATGGCCACCATTGTATAAGGAAATTGCACAACATTATTTAAATACATATATCTGAAAAAAAATAAACAATCTGAAATCTGGTTTGATTTTTAAAATTTGTTGCTAAGCAAACCATTAATTTTAGTTATTTATTTATTTTATAATAAATTTTAATAATTTTATTTATTTTCCTTAAATATGTCATAGAGGGAAAATATACAAAACTGTTAATCTTTAAATAACTTTTTGAAGAATGTCTTTGGAAAATAAATTTTAAAAAAAGAAAAAGAAAAAGTAAAATATAACTAGCGCAATAAAAATTGTAGCGTACACAGTTGCAGTATACCACATACTCGTTCAAAACCTTTTGTATGAAGTGTTTCAAATCACCATTAACTTTTTCTCAATGGACACTTAGCATGCAAAGTCCCGAGAATCTCTGATCAGTCATTGTTGCTCTTATCCAGGAGTTAACACTGCTAGAGTACTAAAAAATCTTTCTACTCTTATTTAGTAGCTGCAAAAATTAGAGATTTGCAAGCCTTTAGACACTGTAGAAAAGAATTTAGTATGATGGTTTAATAAATTAAAGTTTTTTTTTTTTCCATAGCAAAAGCACTTGACTTTACATCATAGGCTCTCATACATCAACGATGCATAAGATTGAAGCAAAAACATCAAATAAAATGTACATAAAAGCAGTGGAAACATAAACAAGAAAATTAGTTGTTGGATGTCAACTGCATCAACTCCCTAGCCTGCCAGTATCAGCTGTATAGGTCTTTCTCATTCAATGAATAACAACATAACAAGTGATCTTTGTCCATATCAAAATTCTGTTTGCATAGAGTGCATAAGGGACTTCTATATATACTGTAACGTCTTCAGGACACGGCCACCAGATAATCAGTCATTCTGGGTTAACATATGTTTATTCCAGCCCTTTACAATAATTAAATAAAATTCACACTGACACTTTATTAAACAAAATAAAATAAAATCCACAAAAACTCCTTGCTCGGAGTATTTCATTAGCAATTAAAATAACAACCCCCGCATGGGTCATCTCTTCACATGCTGGATGCACCGCACCCTCCTCGTGTCCAACTCACAGTTTTTGTAGGGAGACAACAGAAGTATATTCTCTTCAGTTCAATCGCAACAGCGAATTCATTCGGGTGATGGTTCGCAAACAGTTCCCACTCAAGAACGCACCAAGTTCATTTACTATCTTGAACACGGCGGTCGGAGGAGTCCTCACAAGGCTGTCAACGTGATGCCAAGAGGAACCTTACAATACCAATTCTGTATAGGTGTTTAGCAAGACAATCATGTCCAATCTCCAGATGAAAGGCTGCTACTGCGATGGATCGAGAGGAGCCTGGGATTTTATAAATAGATTCCCTCCACTTCTTGCTCTTGATTTCTTCTAATAGTTTGGCATTATAATTTTTTTCCCACTCCCCCCTGTGCATTGAAGGTGTTTTTGTTTCAAATTTTGTTATTATTAGAGGAGAAATCTACCATGCTTGCTTTGGCTTCAGATAAAATATTATGTAAAGAGACTCCATAGAAACTTCTAGCAAGCTTCATTTTCTAAAAAAAGTCTTTAAACACCAAATTTTTTCATTGTTGTTAGGGAAAGTGAAATATAGGTCATAGCTAACTTTGTTGTCTGTATAGAATATTTTCCCAAGCAATGTTATTAATCCATCCAAATTATTGATATTCTAAAGTACTCTTTTGCTTCTATTTTAATTTCTGAATTAGATCTGCAAACTTGGTGACTAACTGTACAAGGACACCTCAGTTCAATATCATGAGCTTCCATTATTTCTTTTGCAGATGTAAAGAGAGTGACGAGTTTTCGGGTGACCAGCTTGTCTGGGGATTAAACTACCCAAAAATTCGCATTCTATGCATCGAATATCTAAAACTTGGATTTTGTTGCATGGAAGGCTGTTAATTAGAACACAAAATGGGGAGTTTTGAGTGTACTCATTGTTTAACACAGGGTTTTCTCAAATTCTCGAGAAATATTGGCACTATGCTTAGTTGACTTCAGTTTTGAAACCTCACTTTTGGCACCAAATTTGGCGACATTTGGCATGCTTTTATAAATGGGGCCTGTAATGTTTGCTTCCCTGCATTAGTATTATACAAATAGGATTATGCATTATGTATTACTCAATTGCATTTCTAATACGCAATCAAAGTTTGTGATAGATTGAGATTTCTCTAGATGTGGAATGTGTTCGTGCAATATCAGCTTAAGGTATAAAAGAGTAGAATCACTCCAGAGTTCAAAACAGTTCAGTCGACCGTTGCGAGCAGACATTCATTCTGATGAAAATATATGGCTCTGATTGCGTGCTTTTGTAAGTGGTTTATCACTTGTTTTGAGAAGCTTCTTTTTGAAAGCTATATGTGCTTTCTTCATTGTTGACTCCTGAGGAACTACTGCATTGTTGACTCCTGGGGAACTAATTTTCCTCAAGAATTTCCACTGAATTTTAGTCTATTGAAGAATTTTTATTGCATGGGAAACACAGCATCTGGGAAAGCTCCTGTGTTAAGCTGGCTGTTATAAAACGTGTTACCGCTTATTTATTGCTGTGATTTGTGTATAGGAGATTGTTCATCCATTTTCTAATAAAATTTGTGTCACATCCTGACAACTTGACTGTTTACTTGAATTTTCAATCTACACTGTACTTTTAAGTTACGAATTCAAAAACTAAGCAGAATTTACTGCAACAATAAAGTTGAATGTATTTTCAGAACTACTATGATTAGATATGAATATTTTTTTTATTTATCAATATGCTCTCTAACAGGAAGCAAATAGATGTCAACACACTGCAGAATGTTGGGTACAGGCTCGATGTATGAGGAGTACTTTGCTGAGTTGCATATTACAATGAAGAACTTAGGCGAGGTAAAAACGCCTTTACTCACGTATTACTGAAAACTGTTTATTTTTGTGAATTTCAATGTCGATTTTTGTGAATTTCATCATCTATTTTTGTAAAAGTCACCTATTCTCTTAAAATAATTTATAAAACAAATTAAAATATATGGTAAAATGCCTATGAAGGGCAGTTGTAAGATTATATTTTTGTCTTTTAAGTCGATTATAATTTTGTAAAGGGTCCATAAAACATGTATATATATACTACATTTGTGCATACATACATATATGAATATACTATAATGCATGTGTATGCACACAAATGTGTCTCACTCTCACATTTTGCCCACCCTTACAAAAATCCTGGTGGCACCCCTGTATTCTGCCCTTAAAGAGAAATAAGTGCAGCAGGGCCATGCAAAAAATACATATCAGTACTGTGCAATCTATACTATTAAAATCTGTGCGTGCCTGTCTGTGTGTCTGTAACATCATCTCAACTTCCTAAACGGCTGGGAGTTGAGTTTCGAACGAGGTATCCACGAATTCGGAAAATTTCGAGAAAGAACCTCCGCTAATTTAAATTTCGAAATTCGAATTAGTTTAGGATAAATTGATAAAAAACCCCATCAAAAACGCTAATTTTTGCTCTCCGCATTTCCGTGATTGTAACCCCTGTAGTCAAAAAAGTGAGAAATAAGCATCGAGGTTGCCATGTTTGGCTATTTTATTAAATTATTTAGACTCCTGCAGTAAAAATAAAAGAATAATGATTTTTTTTCTGTTTAGATTATTTACAAAGTTATTTTTTAATTAAAACATTGCGTTCATGTTAAATCAAAGCTGGAATTCAATGTGTTTTATGTGTAAAAGAATAAGGGATTGAGAGATTTCCGAAACTAATAAGTATATTTTTTAGTTTGGCCGGAAAAAAAAATGGCTCATTAGGCGATTTTGAGAAAGTAGTAGGTTCTACCGATTTGTACAATTTTGGGCTTGGCGTAAATTACTGAGAGCGCAACGAAATAGTATATAAGCATCGAGGTTGCCATGTTTGGCTATTTTATTAAATTATTTAGACTCTGCAGTAAAAATAAAAGAATAATGATTTTTTTTCTGTTTAGATTATTTACAAAGTTATTTTTTAATTAAAATATTGCATTCATGTTAAATCAGAGCTGGAATTCAATGTGTTTTGTGTGTAAAAGAATAAGGGATTGAGAGATTTCCGAGACTAATATGTATATTTTTTAGTTTGGACGGGGAAAAAAATGGCTCATTTGGCGATTTTGAGAAAGTAGTAGGTTCTACCGATTTGTACAGTTTTGGGCTTGGCGCAAATTACTGAGAGCGTAACGAAATAGTATTTTTAATAACAAGTATAAGTTTTACGGCGCTATACTTCAATTTTTCATATAGAAATAATGCAGTTATTAAGGCAATTTTAAACGATCTATAGAATTTTCACGAAATTAAGTAAACTGATTTAAGTTAGAAGAATTCTGCCAAATTTCAGAAAATTGAAATTCTCGCATTTTGTACATGGTAGTTAACGTTGATTAAAACCCGTTTTAGTTAATAATAATTTAAATAACTGCTACTTATCAATAATATGCCTGCATTAAATTTTGGCGATGGAACCATATAAATGATAGATAACTATTTCCAATTTTGATTGCTGATAAATCAATGCTTCGAATGATTCCCTGAAAACAAAAAAATCTTGCAAAATGGTGTATGTTGGCATTTGGCGATCGAAGTACTGTGAAATAAATAATTGATTGTTATTTGTTAAAGCAGCGCTACGGAAGTTTCTTTTACTAAAAGCTGTTAGAAAGGCGTAATTAATACTGTCTAATATATTTTTTGTTTTACGAATTGAAATGAATGTTGATTCCTACTTTAGTACATTTCTTAGCAAAGTTGGCGAAAAATATTCAAATGTAGTGCAGCTCTGTACGTATTATTAATTCCATTCCACAATTGAGATGAGCCGATGCCACTAGCGTATGCATAGATATTTTTTTTAAATTCCGCCAAACAAAGTATTGCGTATTGACTTTAGTGTCAAGTTTAATTTGTGGTTTGAGCTATTGGCCATCGACTGGCGGCGTTAATTTCGCCAATATGGCAGTTCTAGCAAAGTAAACACGAATAACTCATTTCATGTTCTATTTTTAACATTGCTATAATTTCCGTAGCAACAGAATCCATTATTGCCACTTAATTTGTTAAATTTAACAATTAAGTGAAACCACTCATTTCTACAGCTTTTAAGACTCAGAAAAGTGAAAGCGAGTCAAACGTGAAATAAATAGAACTAACTATAACAGACTTGCACTTTAAAAATAATCGAAGTTTTCATGCAATTCTACATATCTTTAATTTTATTTCCTTCGCGTGTGGATGTAATTTTTACGTCATTTTTGCTGTTTTCTTGGCAGATTATCTGGAGCAGCACATAACCTCTAATGCATTTGCTCCTCCGGATATAAGCAAGAGCGTATGTCCGGCGCGTATTTGTGTAACCCCACTGTGTTAATCAGATGTTTCTGGTGTCAGAATTTTTAGACCATTTTTTACTGTGGAGATTCCGATCCTGAAGTATATTGATCACTGATAAATGAAAAAAAAAAAAAAAAAGATCAATTATATGCAAGCAGGAGTAGCCAAAAATTTTTCATGGGAATGTTACGGGAGTCAAGAATATACATTTTGTATGGAAAAAACTCCACATGGGGGGTTGTGACCCCCTATCTCCTCCTTGGCTACGCCACTGTACGCAAGCATCACTTGTCACGTCATGAAAAACCGTTGTAGATGGCAAACTCCGAAGTTGTTCTGAGGGTTATACAAAATTAAAAAATATTACTAAATACGGCAACCGAGAATTTTCATAACTATTGAATTTGACACTATGCAACTACAGTAGATTCCCTATATCACGGTAGATACGTTCCGTGTTATAGGAATCCGTGTTGTACGGGTCCAGCGCTATACTCCACCTGGAGTGCGGACTGCACGGTATAATCACGGCAAAACTTATTCGCGCTCCGTCAAAATGCAATGATGTTTGGTGTTGCCATTCAAAAGGAATGCTAATTACAGGAGCTAAGGCATCATAATATCAGAACATATGTCTCATTTCATCGTGCTATACGAGTCTCTTTTAACGTGTTACACGAAAACGATCGTAATGTTTTCGTCGTGTTCTAAGAATTCGTGTTGTAGACCCATGTTATAAAGGAGTCAACTGTAATCTGTAAAAAATGAAAAATGAAATTAGTTATTTATTTAGTGCAAATTGACAGTGAGATAAACGTCATTTGTCACACAAGTGTGATACTGCATTAAGAGTTCAATAAGGGTAATAAGCTTTTTCTCAGAAGTTACATCACGAACATTTTCATTTACAAAAGCGACATGAATTTCACCAGAGCAGGGTACATTTTTGGCTTTTAAACGTAAATGATGCAAGATGCATGCATTGTTTCATGTAGGTTTTTTAATTTAGGTAAAATTTAATAAAGTCGTGTGTAACATAACTGCGCTAATGCATTGTCCACGCATTGAAAAATGCAAGATAAAATTGTTGTCAAATCATGTAATGTTATTTATGTGGTATATACTATGTATACTAAACCTCAATGTGGTATATACTAAACCTCACAATATGAATTATTTGATGTAGAAATGAGGCATTTTTCAAAAGAGAAAAGTTTTGTCTGCATACCATAAAGTTCTTTCTTTTTTGATCGCCAGTCACATTGACGTAATTTTTGTGTCATGTTGCAATTGTCTAAAATTTGCACTCATGACGTCAACTTTTAGTCATGATTCAAGTATTTTTTCACGTTTTGAGATTCCTCATTACTGGGTTTAATTCGAATTATATATGTGTTAGGAAAATATGCGTTTCCCACCGTGCGGACAACAGGCAAGCAGCTAGTCTATACTATTAAAATCTGTGCGCGTCTGTCTGTAACATCATCTCCTCCGAAACGGCTGGGAGTTGAATTTCGATCGAGGTATCCACGGATTCGGAAACTTCCGAGGAAGGTCTTCCACCGATTTAAATTTCGAAATTCGAATTAGTTTAAGAGATATTGATTTTTAAAAAAACGTCAAAAACGCTAATTTTTGCTCTCCGTAATTCCGCGATTGTAACACCTCTAGTCAAAAAAGTGAGAAATAAGCATCCAGGTTGCCATGTTTGGCGAATTTATTAAATCATTTAGACTCTTGAAGTAAAAATAAAAGAATAATAATTTTATTTTCTGTTTAGATTATATTTGCTAGGTTATTTTTTAATTAAAATATCATCTGCGTGAGAAATTAGAGCAGGAATGCAATGTTTTTTATGCATAAAAGAATAAGGACTTGGAGATATCTGAGACTAATATGTATAATTTTTTTTTAGTTTGGTGAAAAATAAAATGGCTGATTTGGCATATTTTGTGAAAGTAGTAGGTTCTACCGATTTGCACAGTTTTGGGCTTGGCGCAATTTACTGCGAGCGAACCGAAATAATTTTAGGTTTGTGTGTGTAGGTTTTATTAGAATACGGTGTTAAACTTAATTTTCCATGCAGAAATAGTGAAATTATTAAGGCGATTTTAAGCGATTGATCTTCGGAATTTTCCCCAAATTAAGTAAATTGATTTAACTAGGGGGAATGCCGCCAAATTTCAAAAGAAATGAAATTCTTGCATTCGGTAAATTGGAATAAATAAAACACGTTATATTTGATAATTTAAAATATTGCTGTGCTACTTTTCAATTAGATGGCTTCAATAATTTTTAATTAAATTAAATTTACTTTTTTTATAATTATTTTTGGCGATCGAACCATACACAAATAACTGTTTCCCATTTTGATTGCTGTTAAATCAGTGCTTAGAATGATTCTCTGGAAAAAAAAAAAAAAAAAAATCTCGCAAAATGGCGTATGCGGATTCCTTCTTTAGTACCATTCTTAGAAAAGTTGGCAATAAATATTCAAATGTAGCGTAACTCTGTGTTTAATAGTGTGTATATTTTAGCATTTGTACTGCTAATTCTATGGTACGATTGAGTTGAGTGAATGTTACAAGCGGATGGATAGATTATTTTTTTTAATTCCGCCAAACAGGGTATAGTAAAATAGGAATTCTGTATAAATACGAAAATTTTTGGAAATGAAAGAGAATGTTTTTAAGCCTGGTAAATATACCTGGTATTGCCTATAAATTATTGCATTTACTGTGAAGTTTAATTTACGATTCATTTTGGCTATTTGCCATCGACTATCGGCGTTAATTTTGCCAATATGGCAGTTCTAGCAAGCATAAATAAATTTCATTTCATGTTCTATTTTTAATATTGCTACAGTTTCCGTAGTTACGGAGTCCGTTGCTGCCACTTAAGCTGTTAAATTTAACAATTAATTGAAAATACTCATTTTTACAGCTCTTGACTCGAAAAATGAAAACGCATTGGATATGAAACAATTAGAACATTACCACAATCACCACATCAATAATGCGAACCTGTAACTTTGGTTATTTTTAACTAAATTCATTTTCAAGATCTTTAAGAATTCCTGTATACTATGTCAAAGCGTCATATCTAAATACCGATTAGTTTGCAAGAAAATTGATTAATCAGTATAAACTGAAGCAATGAACCTTTGTAAGCGGTCTTTTTGAAACGAGGAAAATGCAGATTGACGTCTTTGGTGTAGAAGTGGCGATAGGGAGAACTACTTAATTCAGTAACGTTAATCGGGAATGATAATTGAATATGCGCATGCACAAAGACCCAAAAATCAAGAGAGTATGAAAAGTCAGGAATATGAAATGAAAATGAAAAATTAACCAAATAATACGAGATATGAATAATAATAATACGCGAGAATGACATTGCAATCATGTGTACAACAAAGGTCCCAATTGCTCATAATATTCCCCTAGCAATGACTTAGTCCAACCAATGGCCGAGCTCATAGCTCTCTGAACTGGGAGGCGGAAGGTTTCTGGTTCAAAACAGGTCGCGTCCGCCGACCTAACCGTTCGGAGTTTTCCTGTATTCCGTTCGGAAAATAAAACTGTACTCGCAACATGCATATGTTAGGAAACGTATATGGCTGGTTTCCTGCAAAATGTAGCGTAAATACGGGTTAGTTTCCCTTAGGAAGACCCCCACCTAGGACACCCCCACCACTTGACCAAGATCCCATGTGTGGAGACTAGATAGAGAGTTCAATTTAACGCCTAGCGTCGTGTGCAACTTATAGAAGCAGTTCCACGATACCGAATAAACCGAGAAAAAGCCTGGGCAAGGTCATCCGAGAGAAGTTGCTTCTTTTTTGATCGCCAGTGACACTGACATAGTTTTTTTTGCCATCATGTTGCAGTCATCTCAGATTTGCACTCATAACGTCAACGTTTCATCACAATATAAATAATTTTTTACTTTTTTAGATTCCGCAACACTGCGTTTAATTCGAATTATATGTGTAAGGAAAATGTTCTTTTCCTACCATGCGGAGAACGGGTACCCAGCTAGTCTTCCTTAGTATTAAAATCTGTACGCGTCTGTCTGTCTGTGTGTAACATCATCTCCTCCGAAACGGCTGGGAGTTGAGTTTCGATCGAGGTGTCCACTTATTCGAAAAATTCGGAGGAAGGTCTTCCGCTAGTTTAAATTTCGAAATTCGAATTAGTTTAGGAGATATTGATAAAAAAAAAATCGACAAAAACACTAATTTTTGCTCTCCGCAACTCCGCGATTGTAACCCCTGTAGAGAAAATATGAGAAATAAGCATCGAGGTTGCCATGTTTGGCAAATTTATTAAATGATTTACACTCTTGCATTAAAAATAAAGGAATAATACTTTTTTCTGTTCCGAATATTTGCTAGGTTATTTTTTAATTAAAATATCGTCTGCGTGGGAAATCAGATCAGGAATTAATATTTTTTATATGCAAAAGAAAAAGGATTTGTAAATTTCAGAGACTTAAGTGTATAACCTTATAATTTGGCGAAAAAAATGGCTTATATGGCGATTTTGAGAAAGTGGATTCTAGTGGTTTGCACAATTTTAGGCTTGGCGCAATTTACTGAGAGCGTAAAGAAATAGTATTTTTAAAAACAAGTGTAGGTTTTACTAGAATTTAGCCTGAAATTTTAATTTTCTGTTCAGAAATAATGCAGTTATTAAGGCGATTTTAAATGATTTTCATCAAGTTAAATAAATTGATTTAAGTTAGGGAAACCCCGCCAAATTTCAGAAAATTAAACTTTTTCATTTGTATTGCTAATTCTATGCCCCGATTGATATGAGTTGGTGTTAGGAGCGTATGAATAGATAATATTTTTTAATCCCGCCAAACAAGGTGTAATAAAATATATTATATGCAAGTGTTTATAAATATGAATGATGTTTGAGATGAATGAGAATATTTTTTAAACCCAGTTAGACTAGCTGGTAATGCCTTTAAATTACTGCATTTATTGTCAAGTTTAATGTGTGATTCATTTTGGCTATTTTCCATCGACTGCCGACGTTAATTACGCCAAAATGGCAGTTCTAGCAAAGTAAACATAAATAAATCATTTCATATTCTTTTTTTAACACTGCTACAATTTCCGTAGCAACGGAATCCATTGTTGCCACTTAAGTTGTCAATTTAATAATTAAGTGAAACCACTCATTTCTACATCTCTTAAGACCCGAAAAAGTGAAAACGCATTAAATATAAAACAAATAGAATTTTAACATATTTGCGCATTAAAAATAATCGATGTTTTTTCAGGCAACTCTGCATATTTTTCATTTTACTTCCTTCGCGTGTGACGTCATTTTCACGTCATTGTCTTCTGTTTTGCTGTCAGATTATCCGGAGGAGCACATTACACCCTAACGTATGTGCTGCTTCGGCGGACATAAGGAAGCAATTTGTCGGGTGCGTATTTGCCTAACCCTTATGTGTGTCTAAATTGAAGCAATGAAACTTTGTAGGCTTTTTTTTTTAATGCAATTAATCTATGTTAAAAATAAAATATGAAATTAGTTATTTATTTAGTGTGAATTGGCAGTGAGATCAACGTTAGTTTTATGTAACAAGTGTGCTACTGTATTAAGAGTTCAGTAAGGGTAATAAACTTTTCAACTTAAGTTACGTCACAAATGTTTTCATTTACGAAAGCGACAAGATCTTCACGGAAACAGGATGCATTTTGGTTTCTGAACGTACAATGTGCATCGATTGTTTCAAGTAGGTTTTTTAAATTTAGGTAAAATTTAATAAGATTTAAATTTAATTTTTCAACTTCAAAGTCATCTGCAACATAACTGTGCTAATGCATTGTCCACGCTTTACGAAATGCAAGATAAGATAAAATAGTATTCAACATCATGTAATGTTATTCATATGGTATGTATGAATGCTATAAATTAAATCTAAAAAAAAGAGAATTATATGATGTAGAAATAAGGCATTTTTCGAAAGAGAAACGTTTCGTCTGCATACCGTAAAGTTCTTATATTTCTGATCGCCAGTGACAATGGCGTAGTTTTTGTGTCATCATGTTGCAATTGTCTCAAATTTCCACTCATGAAATCAGCTTTTCGTCAGAATTCCAGCAATTTTTCACTATTAGAGATTCCTATCACTGGGTTTAATTCGAATTATATGTGTAAGGAAAATATTCATCTCCTACCGTGCGGAGAACGGGTAAGCAGCTTTTTTTTTTAAATGTGTATTTTAAGCGGTTTCAATGAAAACTCGTACAATTTTCCTATTCAATAGTATAATTGTACAAGCAGTAAAAAAGTTGAACTTTGTATGAAAAAATTGTACAAGTTGGCAGCTATGAATTTTATCTTGCATATTCGTTGAAAAACAGACATTTTTAACATTAAAAATTCTCACCTCTTCTCCAAACTTTGTCCCTGTTGCACTTGAAGGTCGAGTAGAAGATACAAAGCTTTCTCTTCTAGGAGTTGCATAGCTGGCTGACTGAACATGAGGTGAAGCAGGAGTGATGTCATTATAAGGTCCAAATATAATCTGCCACATTACTTTCGAAACCTACATTAAAAAGAAAAGAAGTGAGTATTATCTACTTCTCTTAAAGTACAATTTTAAGAAAAAGAATAATGTTTTACCTTGGTTAAACCGGTGTACAATGATAATGTAGAATTCGTATCTACTGTTATAATGAGATTCAAATCTGGAAGACACTCAGCATCCAATGCAGTTATTCTAGTAGTATTTCCAAATATCCAATCACCTGAATCATTTTCTTCAAATTTGACCAAACTAGTAGGGTGAGGAATTAAAAAATGATCTTTAAAAATAAATATAATCACTATAATTTTAATGTTTGAATGCTTGCAGTACATTACTTATTTTAAAAGTTTAAACTATTGATTTTTGTAGCCTTCTTAGCACATGATAATGGAAATAAAATTACACTAATTTAGTTGATTGTTAGAAAATAAAATGCATATTTAAAAAAAAAAAAGAGGTATTTATCAAAATGCATTCAAGAAATGTTTATTTTTAAAATAGGATAAAATTACAATATTTCCCGGCATATAACACACATCTGTAAATTTAGGATAAGAGGAGAAATTTATTTTATATTTTATGTTATGCATTTTATATTTGGTGTATAACACACACGAAAAAATGTAATAATTTTTTTAAGTTGAAAGTGTGTGTTATACACTGAGATATATGGTAATTACTGTTAACCCTCTAAAAGTGGGGGAAAAGTTTTCACACAGCATCTCCAAATGTCCAAATTGCAAGATAGTTTTCAAGGAGGAAGACCTCCTTGAAACTTATTTAAATCACCAGGAATGGAAGCAGTTTTTGCTCTCTAAGTATTGTCTGTTATGTAACTCATTAGATAATACCATTTTTCTGTTGCCTGATAGCTTTAAGAAATGCTGTTAGGAATGTTATGCCCAATGTATTTGCACTTTCAATGGTACAAACTTCACGGGATTACAGCTATCCCATGAAGCTGTCATAGTTGCTCCATGTTGAGACAATTGGAACATTGCATTAATTTGCGTATATACATTAAATTCTACCCATGTGTCAACAGTAATTCCAAAATTGCATTTGAGCAAAATTTTGCAAAGCTACTGTGATGTTTAGCTTAAATTTCAGTCAAGTTTTTCCATTAAGTTATTTAAGGATTGATAAAAACTTAAAAATGTTACAACTGATTCCAGTCTTCCCTACAAAAAGACATAATAAAAAATATTTCATTGAATTGGTTAACTAAAGTACTTTCCATATCTTTATTTTTGAGAATATAAGCAAATTAAATTTTAAATAAATCTCGGATGAGCAAAACAATAAAATGCAAAAAATATTGTGAAACGATTATGGTCACAAAAGAAGGAACAAAGTAATATGATGATATAATTAGTAATTATATCATCATAACTTTCCCATGAAGGTTGGGTATACCAAGGTTGCCGATACCAGCTTTAGAGTATGTACAATCTTCCTAATGTTTCATTTAAGTTCTCTACATGTTCAAGCTTATGTCTTTTGAAAGATGTTTAAAAGAATAGTTTTTGACATTATATAAATGAAGAACAATTAAAAAAAAAAATACAAATTATGATATGAACATGTATTAACTTGAATGACTGCAATTAAAATAAATATAAAATTTACAGATAACATGTCTTTAATTTAGTACTTTTCTACTTCTTTTACATTTAAAAAAATAAACTTTTTTTAAAAAAACTTTTAGTGGCTTAACTTAAATGTTTTGTTAATAGAATAAATTCATCAATAATACAGCAAGCATAAAAACGTTTTGGTGTAAAATAATATTAAAAAATTGTATTTTTTATAGCCTTATGCATACATACAGATTACATAATTGAGAAATATAATAATAGAACTGCACTGAGTACTTACTTTAATAAGCCATGTTCCTTTAGGAAGTAGCATAAAAAATTGTGCCCAGTAATATCTGTTGAAAGGAATGCTTTAGATGCTTTTTCTGTCTGACCCCTATGAAAAAATTAAAACCTTTGTGCATAAGAAATGAGTCTTACTTAACTGATTTGATTATGAACTGATAAGTTTTGATTGTATTCTGAAATTTTCTATTTGAAAAAGAACATGGAAAGTATGTGTTAAATACAACATCTGATTTTGAATTACTTGCACCTTAAAAAAAAAAACTAGGAAACAGCTATATTTTCAATGCACAGAAATTTTAAAATAAGCAAAATAATAAGACATCATGTTTGGTCTATATCACTAAAACAACATTCTGTTTTAAACTCACAAATATAGCTCAAAGTAATTTTTAGAAATAAAAATATTCATAGTTAATTACAAACTCATTCAATTAACCTTTCAAAAGAGAATGTTTCAATAGAGTAACTGTAGTTTTCAAGAAAACCACAAAACCTCTACATTTAAAAGTAAAAACTCAGCATCAGTGATTATGTGAATACTGTGCCAACTCTGCATCTTGATGTATATTGAACATACAATAACATGGTACTTAAAAGTTCCTATTCTTGCAGCTTTGACAACTACTACTTGGAGTTTGCAGAAGCAGAGAAAAAGAACATTTCATAAGGGTTTCTTTCCATATTTTAAAGATCCGCAAATTTTAAATGTTGATATTTCATAATCAGAAAAAAGGTTCACACATTTAAAATACTCAGTTTCTTTTTCTAACAATGAAACATATATTAATACAGTTTTAAAAAGGAAAAAAAAAAAATATCCTTGCTTTCAAAATGACCAATTTGTGCCTGGGTGAGGAATGGTAGTTTTTTAGGTAGCAGGGGTGGTCAAACCTGGCTGGTCTAAGGACCACAAATGATGGATGTTAGATACTCTAGAGCTGAAAAAGCTGAATTATTTTCATAAAAGAAAAATAAACTATGATTAGAAGGAAAGGCTGACTCAATATATTTTTATCCTGCAAATTTTTATAAAAAATTGCTAGGAAACAAATTATTCTGAAAAAAAATAGTATTAAATTATTTTCTTCAGTACAAAATTTGTTATTTAAAAAACATTTTAAGAAAGAAATGGGAAAGCAAAGGTTTTTTTTTAATCAAGCTTTGAAAACAAGTACAAGTTCCAGAACAAAAATATCATAAAATCACAGAAGGCTTCACTGATGACTGATCTCAGTTTTTCAAGTTTCATGCTGTTGCATCTTTATATCAATCATTGCATTTATTAAAAATAAGCACTGTACATCGATCTATTTGAATTAATCCGAATAACTAATCAGGGTGATTAGAAAATAAGTATCTCTATTTAGAGCTGTCTATAAGGAATAATCCGAATGAAACCAAAATCAGTGCAATTACTAATTGAGAAGGGAGAAGAATGGAATTTAAAAAAAAAAATAGTTACAACAATTGCTGAAAGATATCACTTTTGAATGTATAATGGGTGATACAAAGAATGACAATGTAAATCCAAAGACCTAAGTTACTGAAAAATGTTAGATAATATGATTATGCTTGCACAAGGTGTTGCCGATCAAGTTCAGATTCCACATAGCCATTGAGTTGGAAGACAAAATCCAGGAGGGGCGCGATGTGCTCAACTGTCAAATGTAAGCATTTGAGCTGTTAATGTAGAACAGTTTTAAAATCAAAGCATGATCTTACAAACTATGAGGCATCTCGTACCATGTAACTGTTAAAATTTGAATACCCTAAAAGGGTTAAGTAAAAATTTCTATACTTTTAATTTAAACTTATTTCAATTATTTAGAAATAAAAAAGAATTGAGCAGAGTCATTTATCTATTATGAGGTGTCAGCATTTGCTGAAATTCCTTAGAGACCTGTAGAAAGTAGGCTTGGAAGACTTCAAATAAACTTGAATTTATAACAAATTTTAGTTTTATTAACAATTATTAAAAGTAATAACAATTACAAAAAATGACTGGATAATTAAATTTTAAAAGTAGTTGAGCTATTACCCAACATCAGATTACTATACCGAACAATATTACTTTACTGATTTCATTTTAAATAAAAAAATGAAGACATGGCAGTACACTGACTCATGAAAAAGTTCATACCAAATATTTCTAGATGCCAGAATATATTTGAAAGAATTATAAATCTTTAACTACTTTCCTCTGATTTCTATCATGCGTGTCACGATCGTATCTCTAGTAAATGCCTTGAAATTCTTAAAATGCATATTTATCTTCTAAAATTAAAAACAGGACGATACTTCATTAAAATCACAAAAAATGCCACCTCAGGGCAGAGGCAGCTTTTACTCAGCTTTACTACATCTTAATGCTGAAGCTGCAGTAGCATAATGCTAAAATGATATTAATGCTGGCACATGTGACAGCTTCTTTTAAACAATCTGCCACAGACTGATACAAGAGAAACGTCCCCACTAAGATTGAGTGGTGAAGCAGATATGTACGAGCAGTAATTGAAACATGCTATCACACATGACGCCATTCTAACTCAGCATATGTGTGCCAGTTCTGATCATTCAACAAACATGGTAGACTGGCCAATGTTTGAGATCGCGTAGAAACTCTATTTAGATTCTTAATTTCATGACCAGTATGTAAATAAAGCATTAAGTTGCGTTTTAAATGTTCTTTTAAGTTAATAAAGTGGAAAAGAATAATTTAAACAAGTACTTTACTGGAAAAATATAAGAGTATGTTTTGACTTAGTAAGTACTAGGCTAACAGTTACTCGCAGATATGACCGCTTCTTTTACTGATGATTACAACAGTGCTTACACTGGCAGCACCGTCTGTCAGTGAATTTTGTAACTTTTTTATTCTACGAAATAGATGGCTTGAGGCTTTTAAACTTCTTAAGAAAATTCACCTACAAAATGCATTGATGTAGGAGGGGATTACTTTGAACACTCCTAAAATTTGGTAACTTGTACCATCTAGCCATATTTCAAAAATTTCAGAGTGACTCTCGTATAAGACGATACTCAAAGTGAAAATGACGGCTTATATAGTCAACTGCTTGTTTACACATTCCAGTGCCTCATTAGGAGCACTTTTTGTTATTATTCTTCATTTCCATTCTGTTTTTCCTGTATTTATGGTGTTTCCCTGTGAATCACCTACTTAAATTTTTTGTATTCTTTCAAATTTTATAACTGTCTTTTTTTTCTCTCCCCCCTAATGACACAGGTCAACATTTTGGAATTTTTCAAGACTCAAAACATTTCATGATGTCTGATGCTGTTACCTCTTCATAGGGTTTGAAAATAAGCAAAAATCCAGATAATCAGGAAACTTTTAAACTGCACAGATGGTCGGGAAACTAGATACAACAGAGATGTACAGATAAAAATAATAAGGAGTTACATGAATTCACAACAAAGACAAGTTGAGGAACAGAGAGATAGTGTAAAACTCTATTATGGTGTAACTTAATACATCAATTACTGCAACAATCAAATTTACAAGCACTAGAGCAACCTATCAGTTAGATCTAGGACATAGAGCAACTGAAAAGGGTATTAAGAATTAAAATACTTTGCTTTATTAACAGCTTAAATGACAAATTAAACATAGTATATATTTTGAAAACCACAAAATTAATTATAACTGTATTTTTGCATAGAAATGATCAAAAATATCTTTCGTGATAATGTGACCCGAATCTATATGACAGACCTACACAGACACAAATAAATAAATTAATTAATAACTTGAAATTGGAAGATAAACAAAACATACTTCAGTGTTTCTGACCACTCATGATCAAAGCACATGTCAGGTGCTAATGGCTCAATGAATTTACAACCTCCAATATTCTGTACAGGAGAAACAGGGTTTCGATGAGTTAGAGAACTAAGGGGAGTGAAGCTCTGTTGATGAGATGATGAACTGTTCACAGATGGTGGCTGAGAGCGACTGGAAAAATACACTAAATTTAGCTCTAATATTAATAATATAATGTAAATAGTTTAAGTCTCAAGAATCATAAAAAGAATTTTTAAGAATGCTTTTAACATTAAAGGAAATTTTTTTCTTTCCATGCAAGTAATATGGTGAATGATTTTACAAAAAGGGTAACATGGTTTTTTTTTTAAAGTGCCTTGAGATTACAGAGTTTATATTTCCCATTTAGAAAAGAAATTCTTCAGCACACTGAAATTTAGTTGAGTGGATTTTTTTAATAATCTTAATATTTTATAAATGAGAATGAAAAAACATGTAGAATAACATATAATCTCTTCATAACTTTATTTTAAGTAGAAGCATCATCAGCAGGAAGGGAAAAAAATTTTCACATAGTACTTATGCAAGATACATGATTTTCCGGTTTTGTGAAAATATTTACTTTAAGATAGCAAATTAAAAATAATTTTATTTGAAATTTTTTGTATACAAAATATATTAAAAGAATAAAAAGTATTAACTAAAGTACATTTTAAAAATATATTTAAAAGAGCACTCTAGTTCTGATGACAAACTTAAAAATACTAAGATTTTTCCCTTTCATGGATAATGTGTTGAGCTGAAAGTGTTATTGAAATAAAGTTGACTCCCACTCCCACCCCCACTACCCTCCTCCCAAGTAGAAAGCAAAAAAATCAAACAGTTATAAAGTGAAAATTAATGCCGAAATAAGTTAAATGTGTCAAACATACTTTCAAGTAACAAAAATAAAATAAGTAGTAACGTATTTTTTCAGTAACAAGCTAAGAAACAGATTCAGTTAATTATATTAAACCCAAAATTATAAACTTAAGTGATTCTCTACAATGAAAAATAATTATACTAAACGCATTGATTGTGAAACACTTTTTGAACACAACCTTTTATTTGTACATAACAAATAAAAGCAGGATAAAAAAGTTTTTCTATAGCTATTCCAATGTTTTTATCATATATTTGACATCTTACTTCATGATTTGCAATTAACTGGTGCCCTTACATTTTCGACGTCCTAGGCCATGACCTACTCTTGCCTATTTAGGAATATGACTCTGGCTATAGCATTAATTACTAAACCAGATGATCAGCTATGGTATGTGAAGTGTAATAAAATTAATGCTGATGTTAATTTTTATTGCATTGCTAATATAAGTATACTTTTATCCAATTTTGTAAATACATATAATTAATTAAACAAGTGTTTGTTTATATTATTTTATTGTTAACAAACAGTTATTTATGATCTATACTTACAATTTAATAAACAAAATAAGTCCATTCTGTTTTAAAATAAAGAGATCAAAAGTCAGACAGCCCAGCATGTTGGGCAGGGTATGTACAGGACTAGCCCCATGAAGATCTCTACTTCATATTACATTGTATGAATAGATGTTTTCTAGTCAATGGTTAAACATTAAAACAATACACATTTGATTGGATATAGACAGTATCTTTTTCAAACAATGCATGTAATCTACTCTAAGATACTCTGTCTACTCTAAGGCAAACATTTCTTTTTTTTTTTTTACACATTAAGCATTCCATGAATGCATGCTATTAATTTATACAAGGATTAGAAGTATCTTACATTTAAAAAGCAAATAATTAAATTTAAAAACTATAAAATTATTAAAAAATACAATCCAACCTTAAAGTTGCCATGTGCGTCAAGCTCGAAACAGGTGGGCTATATGAACGGGATGGCACAGATGGTGAAACAAGGCGACTAGATTGATAGCTTCGGAATGGTGAATTGGTATTAATTGATGGAGTATGATATGATACATTTAACCTTGAATGACTACTTTTGAGAGATGGAGTCATAGGCGTTTGTGTTAGACTGCTTTTAGAATCCATTTGGATTTTGGTGCATGCATAATCAACTTCCTGCATAGTAAGTTAAAACTTTCATTAATGCACTATAATTATAATACAAATTAATAACTATAGTTCAAAACAAAACATTTCATTAAAGTCAAATAAATATTATACATAAACCAATCAAAATAATAACCAAAACTATAATTTCTAGTAAAATGATTTATTCAATTCTTTATAAATATAATAAATTAAAAGCAGTGATAATCTTCACACTATATATTTCATGACATTTTCCTATAAATCTGATTTTTATCACATAAGCTCATATAATATTTGTCTTTGTTAAATTAATAATTACTCTATTTACATATAAAACTGTATAACTACGACATTTTATCTGATAGTTACATGATTTGACTCCTCAAATTCATATTGATACATTCTTATTAGCAAACTTCACACAATGTCATTATGAAAGCATAAAGATCTATAAATTTTTATCATAAGTCATATAAATTTTTCTTCATGAATAATTTGATATTGAATATTAGGATAGTAAAACGTGTTTACCATAGTCATAAGACAGCAAAACTTTTTCCGATACAAGCAAGTTTCTATTGAATAAGATTATATTCGATGGATCAGAAAATATTTCCATCTAATAAAGGGTCCATTCAAAATACGTTTTACAGCACCTATATTCTTATACTTTAACAATCAAGTTCAGCAGATTTTGATTCATGAGTAAAAATAATTAAATTTAATTACTTAAAAATTCCTACAGTTTTGTGTCTCATTTTTTATAATTAATACTAGCTGCGTACCCGTTCTCCGCACAGTAGGGAACGAAACTTTTTCTTATATGTATAGTTCGAATTGATTCCAGTGATTTGGAATCTTAAAATAAGCAAAATGATTTGACTCTTGGCATAAAGTTACTCATTAATTATTCGTAAAGTTAGTATAAGTACTGACGTGAGACCACTGTTAATATTATGACGCAAAAAACTATGGTGTCATTCGCGATCAGAAAAAGAAAAGCGTGACGTTTTTCAGTGAAAATTCCTAATTTTCAAAATGTCTCATTTCTGCATCATACTCTTTTTTAGATTTAAGTTATGCCATTAATACCTTAGATACTCAGGGATCGCACTGATGTCTGATAAAAGTGGGTCACAAAAGCCCATTATCTTGAGAGATATGGGTTTTTGCATATGCAAAACCCATTATGTGCATACTTTTTTGCATCACAGTCAACAAAATTTGGGTAAATGACTCAGAAATCTGAGTAAACGCAAACCCTGGATACTACATGAAATGGAGAACCGTTTTATTTTATAATTAAATAGTTGTGTACCCACTCTTCGCAAGGCAAGAGGAGAACATTTTCCTAAAATGTGATCAGAACTACTTGTGACAAAACAGAATCTCCAAGAAAAAAGAAAGTTCTGTTACAGTCTTTTCTGTTGAAACTACCGCGGGATATATTAACGTGACGTAGAATTACTTAATGTTTTGTTAGCTGTGATGTAATACGGGAGTTAAAAAATGAATAGAAGACTTAGTTTCACTAAATATTTATTAATCCGGTATATTGTGGTTTGATCAATATTGCCTTATCATATCTACTTATTACTAACTATACTATCTTTTACTGATACCAATACAATATACTGTTGTTTTGCAACCGTTAATGCTTAATTTAAAGAAACGGTTTAGATGTAGGCGAATGTAGGCTTTTACTCTTTGGTGATTCGGTGATTCTTTGCAATTTACACATTAGCATAAACGATAATTATTTAAGTTTATGGTTGCCACTAAATCAGCTCTCCGTAAATTTTTACGCATAGTTCTTGTCAGACTGGTGTATTTAGCACCAGGGCCCTATTATCGCACGGGCAAATCGAGACTTTACCCAGGGGCCTCCGGCTCGAAATGGCCCCCAATTTCAAATGTTGTTCTTTTTTTACAAAAAAATTTATGAAAAATCAAACAAATTTCATACATGGGGGGCCCCAAAATTCATCAATGCCCGGGGCCCCCTGTTGGTCATAATCAGGCCCTGTTTAATACCGCACTATATTTCCTGCTATTCGAAAACGTGACCCGTTTAAAATCACAATCGAAAATAATGCTGGATAATTCACTGGGGAAAAAACAGCATTCAATTATTTATCTGGCAACCTGAAGTAAAATATAGAATTATTTCATGCGTGGCGTATGTTTTGCTTGTGAGTCCGTTATTCTGATTGAGTTTCGAAAGAGGTTTTAAACATATGACATCAAATTCACGCACTTTTTACATGCGAAAACTCAGTTATTTTAAAGTAATTTTTTTTTTTTTTTTTCAACTGGCAATTTTAATAATTGTTACTGTCTCCAAGACAACCAAAACGCAAGATATCATGCCGAAAATTTTAAGCTGCTAATATTGAAATGAAAATAATTCTTTACTTAAAAATTCGTAAAAAATCTCCTAATTTATATTTTCCTCTGGTTTTTCTTTTAAAAGAGGGTGAAATGTATGCTCCGTCATTTGACAAAATATAAAAAAGTTATGACGGATAGAATTCAAGATGCAGCAATTTTAAAAATATTTAATGAAAGCCAGCGTCAAATTTAATTTTATTTGAAAAATTCCCAAAAATTCAAAAATTATGTTACACAGTCCGAACAAACAATTTTTAAAAGAAAATTTTCTCCGCTATCCGATGATGTAAATTTCGTTTTCTTGCGAGTGTAATTACTGCCATTATTACGTATTAATCGAGAAAAATCGCTAAAAATCGGACAAAACATAAAATAAAACATTTTCTAATTCGAATTTCGAAAAAATCGCTCAGGCGTGTTAGGATCTGTCCTAGTGAAGCCATATGCAAAATTCGGTGGGTCTGCAACCAACCATCTTGGCGCAATGCGATCGAGAGACGCGCACAAGAAGATCGGTGGTTACAAACTTGCCTAGCTACATACAATGTTTACTCTCGGATTTTATATAAGATTCTCAAAATATCCTATAAAGTACCAAGCTATTTAAATTTAACGATAGACAATATTAAAAAATATTTGAGTGGTGGGCTACAAGATCTTTTAGAAGAAATTTTTTCATTTTTTCTTTATTAATGCAGCATTCATAATGCCAATAAAGTTTTCGCTTTTTTGATTTGATACAAGTTTTAGAAAGCTTATGATGAAAACTAGAGACTCACCTGAAATGTAGTGGTTCTTAATCTCCAAACAGAATGTATGCCTAATTTGTAGGTCATTACAAGAGAAGGCTTAAAACTACAAAACACAATCTCTTCATTAGGATCACAGAAATAAGTTAGATGAGCAGTGGATGATGTACTTGCATTTCTTTTGACGACAGGTGCTATATCATCAAGAGGATGCATCATACTGAATATGACAGGTAAGTTGTCAGGTTGATTACTAATAGGGAGGATCAAAAACAGAACTTTAATCAATAAAAAAGGGCATTTTTTATGTACTGAATAATGATATTAAGAAGGAGGAGGGCCAAAAACATAAATTGCAATAAAACTTACAACTGAGGATGGCTTATACTTTTATCAGGTGCAACATTTCTCTCAAGCATAATACCATATTTAGAAGACCAAGCTCTTAAAACCTACAAGAAAACAGAGAGCAATATATATACAGATCATATCTAATATGTAAGTTTAGCTAGTTTTAAATAGAGGTCTGCACTGCACAGAAATTTGCGGCAGTGGTGTAAAGACCTTAGTAACCTGGAGGCGGCGGAGCACCTCGGCATGGGATTTTTTTTTTTAAAGAGCATCAAGAAAAAATGCGTACATATGGGGGGGGGGACGGAAAACTAACTTTTCGGAAAAAAGGAAGTTTCTTAAAATGGTTCATGCAAAAGGGGTTCTATATTTAGGTACTTTCGAAATTTTTCAACATTCTGCTCTATTCATTTGAAATTCGCAAAATTTTCAGTTCATAAAATCACCAATATCGTCGTTTTTGTGAAAATAAGTGCTTTTACAGTAACTATTTTATACCAAAATTTACATTGCAGAATATTATTATTTTTTTTTTCTCTATTAAGATTGGTAAATTTTACTTATCTTTCTGAAAGAAAAAAGAAAGCCCTACTGTTGACAGTTCATATTATACATTTCCATTAATTTTGACACCGATGCGTGCAATCAACGGGCCGGCTTAGAACCTGGCGGCGTGGGCATGGTACAAAAGCCTGGAGACGAAGGCACAGTGCAGACCTCTAGTTTTAAATAACACTAGAGTATTATACATTGTTAATATTTTAGTACATGGTGTAAATTAATTCTTTAGACTTCACATTTTAAGAATGATACATTGGTTGATACCATTTAAAGTATACAATAACATGAAAATAACATGTGATCATAATAATGGTTTTTCAGGGTTGCCACTCAATTTCTTAAAGAAAATGTCTAGCATTTTTTCACTAAAATTCCAGAGTAAGTCATTATACTATACACATAATTTACAACTGTCATATTAATAGAGATCAATATTAACTCTTAGCATATCTATATCAAATCACATTCAGACCATTCTAGACTGATGTCAAATGAAGCATTATTTACAAATGTGCACTTCTGATAATTTTTTAGGTCACATTTTGAGGTTTTCCAGTTTTTATGCAAAATTTGCATTAATCCCTGACTTTTTCATGACTTTTTTTTTTTTTTTTTTTTTTTGCGCCAAAATAAAATTTCCTGGCTTTTCTAGGTTTTCCATATTTTCTCTGACTGGTAGCAACCCTGTTTTTAGATGAAGAAAAACATCACATCATCAACTGCATCACATCTGTATGAAACACAGAACTACTCACAGAACTACTTGCTCATTGTAGACAATGTATTACTTCACTCATCTGAATTTTCAAGCGATTTAACTATGTTAAAGAACCCATTTGTACTGTGGATTTACTAACTATGCATGCTGAGTACCTAATCTGCAACACATACTATTATCTACTGCAATTTGTTTAATACTACTTGCACAAAGTTTTTTTTTTTTTTTTTGTATAGCCTAGTTTGTTATAAGTTCTTCAAATTTCAGCTTAATGTCGAATACTCATTGCTTTAATGCACACATATTCATAATATCATACAAATCAAAGGCTGGTTTGATTTGATTTTGTGGCCAAAGCAAAGCTACATGAGGGCTATCTTCCTAAAGAGGGGTGCCTTGGGCAGAGGACTTTTAAGGAGCTCTAACACATATTCACGTTACAACTGAAGAAAACCAACTGAAACTCCAAATCATTACACTGACATCTGAGCAGCAGGCCAGAATCTTGAACCTTCACACTTCAGCCATCTACCATGTTCAGTGTCTTATCCACTTGGCCATGTTTGGCCCAATCAAAAGCTGGGTGCCATCCCAGAAAATTAGTGACATGAATGAAATAAATACTTGTAATATTTATTAGAAAATGCATACGTAAAAAGGCTTTTATATATTCCCTACCTGCAAGAAAATTCACACAACTAAAAAATGCTGAATTTTTCAGAGAGAAAGTCATTTCTTTAAGAGAAAAGAAAAAAGGCTACTACTCATTTTCAGCAGTGGACACAGGGCACAATATATCATTCTTTTAAGTAAGCTATATTTATGAGTGGTTCACGAAAAATGAATAAGATGAAATGATTTAAAAAATTTTAAAAATAAAACAAATTTAAATTTAACCAAATCATTTTATATTGAAAAAATATATATATAGTGATACAAAATTTTACAAGTTTTTAAAACTATAAGTATTTTACAGTGCTAAAAACAAATCTAAAATTCATAAATACCCAATAAATTATTATTATTTTTTTTTAAGAACTCCTTCAGCTTTATGAAAATTTGTAAAAATGAATATTAAAAACTCTAGAAAACTAACAGTCAAATAATATGACATTTCAGACAAAACTGTAATACATGCTTTTCCACGAAAAACAAGAAATACCTGAAATGGAGTAGTTACAATGAAATCTTCACCAGAACTAGCAAAAACAGACAAAGTTGAGTTCTCAATTATGCACACACCAGAAAGCACATCTTGTTCTAAAGAAAAAACAAAGATTAAATTAGCATTAAAAAAAATTTGTTTTAATGCACTAAAATTAACTCACATTAATAAACAAAGGAAAGATCACTAATTTAGGTTGTGAATTTTCATTCAAAATAATTTTACCCGATTTCATTATAATGTTTTTATTTTTTGCTATTAAGGAAAAAAAAAAAGAAAAGCAGAATAATGGGATATTTTCTTTAAAACATATTTTAAAAACTTTATTATTATTATTTTAATTTTAACTGTTAGAATCCTGTGATTCCTTCAAACTTAACAAACCCAGTAACATTAAAACAAAATGTCTTCCAATTAATGTAAAATGCATATCAACTGGGAAAAAAAGGAGAGAGAGAGAGAGAGAGAGAGAGAGAGACTTGATACAGTTGATACAGATTAAGGTGACCACAGGTATTTAAATTTAATTAGTAACAATAAGTGATTTTAAATAATACCTAATGATCTAGTATTACTAAAAAAATTGGTACTTTTTTAATTTTCTTTCAATTAATTAAATATGTAAACATTTATCGACAAAACTCAGTTATTTTAGTTTGTAAATCTTACACAAAAATTCATTAATGAATTTCTTATAGTCATTTTGTTTTTGTAAATTATCTGAAAATATATTGTATACCTCATTTCAAAAAATTCACCCCATTCTCACTTCCACATTTGAAGGTGATTTTCAAGAAACTGGCTTTCAACATCATAATTATTTTATATTTCTTTATAAACGTTTCTGCAAGCTCCACAAAGACAAGAATGTCACTGTCAATCATCATTCATCATAACATTAATGTTATTTGTAATTTCTGAACTTTTCAGTTTCTTATAGTTGTCAGTCAGAGACTGTTACCATGCTGCCCTAACAAAACTATTTATTTATTTATTTTTAAATAAACCTTCTGCAGACCATTAGTCCTCCCCAGACACTATCCATACATTTGAGGTTTTTTTTTTTTTTTTTTTTGGTCATAAATCCCTTCAGCTGTCTCCAGAATCCTGGTGATCCTTATTAACTGCTCTGGTATAGTACTATTACTGTGCTACTGTTGTATTTGAATACATTCTGATTAACGCAATAGATACTGGCCTTAAATATCGTGATTGAATGTTGATAGAATTTTGCTTACATTAAGCAATCACTGTTAGAATAGAACTAAATACAGGTCTTGGCCAATTTTGATAACATATGTAGCACAAAATGTTTTTATCTGACTAAAAGAGCATTTATAATGAAACTAACAATGATATAAATATATACTGCTATAGTTAATCCATGAATTGCTGTAAAAATTATATTTAGCACATTAACAATAAAAGAGAAAAATAAGAAAATGTCAAAATACTTTGTTCTTCCATTTCAATAGCTGAATCAGCAATTCTAGGTTTACAACTCCGTATTCGAAACTCAGCCCATAATACCTATTTAGAAAAATATCATGCAAAAAACATATGAATATAAATATTATTTGCAAATTTATATAAATGCTTTAGAACATCGTTTATATGTTTCTCATAATTACATGACTTTTACATTTATACATCATTTAGTGAAGTCCTAAAATGCTTCATTTATAAGATGGACAATAATGGTTATACGTTGTTTCTTACCTTCTTAAACTTCAAAATTTTTCTAACTCTGTCATTATTTTCCCATTTAGAGGGATACTTTTCCTAGACAGAAAGTCTGATAAAGGATGGAAAGAGGGATGTACATTTAACCATGCAATCGACTATATTGAAACATATACCTTCTTACAGAATTTTTTTTTAACATAAAATCCATACATTTCTTTTTTCAACATAAAATTATGCTTTTTCACATTAAGATTACATCCAAGCCCCTTCTCCCCTTAAAAGAAGTCTGCATACGTCACTGTCTATAAGCAGTTATTACAACTACAATTTCGAAACTTCTATGTAAAATTTTTAAAGGCTACATAATAAATATACTGCTTGCTGCATTCTATCGAACTTTGTTTTCCAGATTTTTAACTTTGAAATCAGGGTGTTATTTCCTGGACAGCCAGTATGCAGTGCTATTATATCAATATTAAAAATATACAACGTTTCAGATATAGTACAATAAAGGTATGATCTGTTTCACTTTTATGATAAGTGGTTTTCTTTTTCTTAAATTTTGTTATTGCTTTAGTTGTACTAGTACCTGAATTTAAAATTATTATAAAAACAAATTTACATTACTAGCATTAAACATGTAATGTAAGCCATTAATTAATGTTTTAGTTACACTTCTTTTCATTTATATGTCGTTTTAGATCGGTCCCTTGAAAGACATATTAACGGAACTTTACTGTATACATACAAAAAAATACTCATATAACTAAGAGAGTGTTATTAGCATTAGCATAGTATACATCTAAGGGGGCCTCCCAGCAAGTATATTACTTTAGCTTGTATGAAATCAAGCATAAAAGTTTAAAATGTGCATACCTGCTGAACAGAATCTTCCATAGTAAATGACTTTTGAATTCTTCGAATTCCATGACCACTGCTTTTGCTCCAAACAACAGTTTTATTATTACTGAAAAATTCTTCTTCCCACTCATCCTCTGGATTGTCTTTTAGAAACCACTGCTCCTTTAGAAGGAAGAAAAATGAATCACAATTAGAGTTGGCTATAAATAGAAAGGTTTCTTAAAAATTTGAAAGTTCCAACTTGAGAACATCTAAAGAAAATCTAGGTACAATTTGGTTAACTGCGTCTCATCAGTATTTGATGATTTATCTCCTGGAGCAGATAATCATTCATAGGTAATTTCTTACAGTAGATGTGCAACCTTCATGTACCGCCATTCATTCACAATGCACTCGGACTGAGGGTTTGAGAGTATAAGAAGAGTGCTTAAGTTTAGCTTTATTTTTTAGTGCAATAAAAGTGATTGTACTTCATTTTTTCAAAAAGAGAGCATTTAATGGAAGTAAAGGTTGTGGTTTCTTCAAAAAATGCATGAAATTGTTTATTAATATTTATGTTTCAGAAATGTGACAAGTAAGAATGTCCCCAGCACATAAGATTTTCCTATTTTCTCATTTGTAAATACATCTTTTGTAATTCAAGTACATCTGAAGTTATATAAATTTTGTGTATTTTTGAGTATCATGAGCATCCTATTCAATTTTGCAGAAACATAGCAGTTTACATGTAAATACTAGCTTATGTTCTTGAAATTTATGGTGTTTCTAATTAACGGGTATCTTTGTTTTTGCAAAAGAGTGAAAGTATTGCCATACACTAAAAATAAAAACTTTCTAATAAAAAAATTAAACCGCTGAAAAACTGAAAAGCAAAAAATAATAAACCTTTTTTAATTAACCTTAATAACTAAGTTCTTAAACTAATGTAAATATACCTAAGTAATTTTGAGTCGATGCCAAACAATCAATGAACAAAGATGCTGAGTTGTGTATTACAAAGTAGACCTCTCAATCTCTGCATTTCTGCTAAAGCTCGTTGATCGTGAGCGACGTGCAGAGAGTGCATTTTTTAGAGTGTTAATATTTATCGCTAGAGATTTCATGTTGCATTGTTAATTTGATTTGGTTATTTCTTTAAATTTAAGGTAATTTAGTGATCTTTGTTCATTGATTGTTTGGCACCAACTCAAAATTACTCAGTTATACTTACATTAGTTTAAGAACTTAGTTATTAAGATTAATTAAAAAAGGTTTATTATTTTTTGCTTTTTAGTTTTTCGGCTGTTTAATTTTTTTGTTAAAAAGTTTTTATTTTATAATTTTTTGTGGCTATAAATCTCAAGCGATAAACATTAGCATTCCAAAAAATGCACTCGCCTCACGTCGCTCACAATGAGCTTTAGCAGAATGCAGCTTTAGCAGAAATGCAGAGATTGAGATGTCTACTTTGTAATAAACAACTCGGCATTAAAATCTGTGAGTGAACAATAAACACCCCCATATTAACAATGCAACATGAAATCGCCAGCGATAAACATTAACATTCCGGAAAATGCGCTCTCTGATCGTCGCTCACAATCAACAAACTTTAGCAGAAATGCAGAGATTGAGAGGTCTACTTTGTAATACACAACTCAGCTTTAAAATCTGTGATTTGGTGATTAATAAATCACCCCTATTTTCCCACCCTTAGGGTGGGAATTTTTTTTCCTAATTTATATGGGACCAACTTCGAGGTATACCCTATCCAATAAAAAGAGAATTATCCAAATCGGACAACTCTGGAAAAAGTTATGCGTGTTCATACATTACAATCAGTGAGTGAAAAATCAATCATCCCCTATTTTCCTACCCTCAGGGTTGGAATATTTTTTCCAAATTTATATGGGACCAACTTCGGGGTATACCCTTTCCAATATTAAAAAAAAAAAAAAAATCAAAATCGGATATCGGATTACTCTCTAAAAAGTTATGCGTGATCATACATAAAATATATATATCTATATATACATGAGTCGACTTGAGAATGAGGAAAAAATAGTTTGGCGGGAGTGACCCGCCGGGATAATGCGTAAGTACCATTATTGCAAGATAGGTAAATAATTTTTCTTCTTGTAGGCAGCGTGAATTTTTTGTAGTAATAAATTTTTAATGTGAGAAAAAGAAAAAAAAAATGTGAGATTCTTGCACTTAAATGAAAATACACAGTATGGAAAAAACTAAGCATCCAAGTGTTAAAAATTTTTTATTTGGGAATACCTTATTCCCCCGTACACGATATATATTTCGGTTACACACATAACCATCTTCAGTCGTTTCTTACGTAGATGAAGACCAAAAGTGTAGAGTATAAGCTTGTCGAAACACAAGACATAAAATACTTAAAAAGCCCGGTATCGGCTAGACATAATAAAGACACATAAAACATTAGTTAATACGGCGGATTAATTAGTTAAAAATTTTTTATTTGGGAATACCTTATTCCCCCGTACACGATATATATTTCGGTTACACACATAACCATCTTCAGTCGTTTCGAAACGACTGAAGATGGTTATGTGTGTAACCGAAATATATATCGTGTACGGGGGAATAAGGTATTCCCAAATAAAAAATTTTTAACTAATTAATCCGCCGTATTAACTAATGTTTTATGTGTCTTTATCCAAGTGTTATTTCTCTAATTCCCAATAAATGCTTTTTTGTAGGTATAGTATATGAAGACTAAAAGAAACAATAAATAAGAAAAGATTTCTTATTTTCAATCTAAAATATGAAACACCAAACTATATAACAAAATCATGTTTATACCTTGCCCTGATCCTTCAAAGATACTCCTCGCAAAGCTTTGAGTAAATCCCCAGTAAGATTGTGACCATTCGCAGTTGGTACAACTGGGACATTTTCTGTTGGCAGGTACACATCCCCAGGGTGAATCTTCAGCTGATCTCTACCAAAAGGAATAAATTCCTGGGGCTCTCCTGCAGTTATCATTGCCTCTTTGCCATCCAGATTTATACAAATTTATGGAAATCACGCATCTAAAATCACGCAAAATACTCATAAAACTACTGAATATTTAAAAAAATTTATTTAAATAACTACACAGAGATGTAAAGTCAATCAGGGATGAATTTTAAATTATTAAAGGAGCATGTAAGTTTTCCTGAAGATTTATTTCTCAAGTGGTTCTTAGAAATAAAAATTAAGAAATTAAAAATCAGAAGGATTTGTTGAATAACAGCTCCTTAGATTAGTGTTTGAACATAAATGAATACTACAAAATAGGGCAAGTTTTTAACATAAAGAATTTTTTAATAAGAGACCTAGCCGTAATAATGTCATATTCATCAACATTTTGAGTACACCCTCTGATAATAAAAATTCACCAAGTTAGGCATGAAAGAATTAGATATTTAAACTTAAAAAACAAAATGATTGAATAAACGTAAGACTTCTGTGAAAACAAGATTGATTCATATCCATCTGAAGAAGAAAATTCATATATAAATATGCATTAAAAAATATCATAACTAAAATCACACTAGATAAATAGAAATTACCAGTAAAAAAAAATAATAATAATAAAGCCCCTTTCGAGTTTCAAAACCAAAGGAAGATTTAAAAACAAACTCTATTCCACTCCATGCCGGTTAATGTTTATAGAACAAAATTATCCTTCCAATCTGGCGTCAACTGCGCAAGCGTAGTCTATCTAGACATGGAGATAGAGGGAAAAGAACACAGATTAAGAAAAGCACTCTGAAAACAGGTCTTAAGCTGCATTCATACTGTCCGTTCAGTGCCGCAGACTCCACTCCGCCCTAGAGATAGCGCCTCTACTCCGACCCACCGTTCTTTTTTGTTTTGGAATGTTGGTAAATTTAACAATAAAATATCATCCTCCGTGAAAATACTTGCTGTTATCATTACTCTCCCTCGTTACACTTACATGTACACCCTCCAAAAAAAGTATTCGAGCAATAGATAAATTTCCTATTTTAGATTTGCGAATAATAATTGAGTTTTTGAAAAACGCACGACTTGACAGAAATATGGAAAGTCATATTTATACATAGCCTAATTCATACTCTATGATAGATAATTTTGAATATACAAAACCAACGTAGGAAATATATCACTTGCTCGAATACTTCTTTTGGAGGGTGTATATGTATCTCTTATCTGTACGACAACATTAAACATCTGTAAACAGTGGCGGATCCAGAAAAAAATTCTGGAGGGGGCGTCTCACTTGAATTTACAAAACAAGTCAATTACCTAAAGTGTAAACTCAGTTCGTCTGTGTGGTGCACGTGCCCCTCTAGATTCGTCGATGTCTGTAAAAGAAAGTTAGATCATTTTCAATCTCTAGGATTCTACTTCTTGTTCCAACTCAAAGATTAGATGTTTGTGGGATTACGGCCGATTAGCTACGCGTGAGCTCTATGCCGAGGGGTGGGGTGCCCTCCGTCGGTGGCTTTCTGAGGGGTCCTCAGAAAGCCACCGACCGAACACAACTTTATTGATTCCAGAACTTCGTAGAACAATCAGCTGTACAAAATTCACAAGTACAATTAAACAGTAATGTGCTTTTAACAGTCCGCTTAGATCAGAAGCTGTATTTCTCTCACAAAATAAAACACTTTCACTGGCAAAAATTCAGTGAAAATATACGAGAAATAACATTGACAGTCTCTCAAGACTCAGCAATCAATAATTTACTCACAGCACTTTAAAAAGGGCTTCGAAAAGCAAGCCAAAACACTGCTTCTATAGCACTATCTTATTCAATATCAAAGCAAACGTACTCACTCAGAGAGCTCTACTCACACACTGAACTGGGGCTGATGAAACACTCCTATTTATACGTGGCGCAGAAGCTACGAGAAACTTCCCGAAGAGCCCACTTCTCGAGGATTCTACATAAAGCGGGAATTTTGATTACGTCATAGAAGAGAAATGTTAGGTTATTATACGTTTTTAATGCGGAAAAACCAACTTTCGGGCCCCAGTGGGAAAATTGCGCCAAATGAACAAAATGTCGCCTAATTTGGCACCAAAAATAAGCCCCCCAAAAGTGAAGTGATCGAAGCCCTATGACCAATATTTCTCGAGATTTCTTGAAACCCATAGAAAAATAATGGGGAAACCGAAACCTCCGTATCCCCGGTTCTAGTTGACCGATTTTGATGCAACAAAAAGCAAAATTTATCCATTTGAAGCGTAGAATACGAATTTTGAACTATTTTAAGCCCCAGAACAGCGGTTTGCCCCGAAAATTCGTAACAGTACTTATATTCCTAATTCAGAGGAATTAAAGTTAGTTTATTAAACAGAAATTCACATTAGAAACTAGAATTAGAAACACATTAGAAACTAAAACAGGAATAAAAAATTAATTCTACGTTTCAGTTTCAATGTAAATTGTAAATTTTAAGTACAAGCTTCAGGGCCGCAACCCCCACCCTCCAAGAAAAAAAAAAATTTTGGGAGGGACTACACGGTGGAAAAGGCAGAATTTTTTACAGAAGACGTCTTGATTATTATTTTGGTAACAAAAATCGAAATTTCGGGAGGGGGGAGGGAGGTCCAGAGTCCGAATCCCCTGGTATATAGTCCACCCCTCTGAGTAGGACTTTGACCAGCTTGTCTAAAAATTCTAGCCTTGAGAATACACAAATAAAAATAAAACTGAATTTCTTATTAAGATCTCTTTTTCAACAAACATTGCAAAATGCGTAACTTAATTTTCCAAACAAAAGAAGGTTTAACGCATTTTGAACTGATTAAATCCCTTATGCGTTAGAATACACTTCGTATTTGGAGTAATTAAACCCTGTTCTAAACAATACTCATGATTAATATGAAAACTATTTATAAATATTTGCAAACTAAACTATTAATACATCTCTTCAAAATCACTCTTTGTTATTACCTATATTTTTAAATTTACTTTAATCAAAATTTCCAACCAACATAAAAACAACTGCAAAAATATTCAAGACATAAAATTTTATGTTCATGAATATCATTCTTTGATCATTGTTCACAAATTTTCTATAAAGAATAAAACGGTAACCCGAACTAATATAAAAACAATCATAAAAGTATGCAAGACTTAAAAACCTGAAGACCAAAAAATTAAATAGTGTTGTCTCTAAAAATCTCACTCTTCGTTCAATATTAACCATACTTTAAAGAATATATGGGAGACCTCCGGCCCGCGGGCTGGATGTGGTCCGACACGGCTTTTGATCAGGTGCGAGGAACATATCAAACCCCCTTATAAACCCATATCAAACATTCAAAATCCCATACAAATCCCAATTATACGGCCCGTGACTTCGCTACCATCCGAAAGTTTGACCCGCAACGTTTCAAAATTTGCACATACCTGCTTTAAAGTATAACACGATACTCCTCACTAATATAAAGTTATGAAAATGTTCAAGACATAAAATATTGTCTCTATAAATTTTATTCACTCTTTGCTGGATATTCACAAGTAGGCTTTGAAGAATACTCCTGAACAATTAAAAACACTTTTTATATTTTATTTTCAAATATTTTTTAAGCGGTACGCCTCCCTACTATAAAAGGAAATATAAAAATAATCAAGACGTATTAATTCTAGAAATCTCACCCTTTGTTCAATATTTAAAAATGTGGTTCAAAGACCTTCCGATCTGACTGAGTGAAAAAATTACCAAAAAAATTAAAAGTTAAATTTAAGTTAAGTTAAAGTCATTACGTAAATTTCACTTTTTGTTATTGTCATTAGTTTAAAATATATTTTAAACCCTCTTAAAAAATAAAATGAAATAAATGTACAAATGCTCGAGGCATAAATATTATCTCTATAAATACCACTCCTTTCTCCTAAGATTCACATACATACTTTAAACACTAATCCTGACAAATAAAAATAAATGAATACATGGCAATAATATAATATTCAAAACCGAGATACTAATTTCATAAATTTCACTAATTGTTATTATCAGTATTCAAAAATGTATTTTAAACAATACGCTTAATTAATCAAAAAGAAAAATTAAAAATATAAGAGCATTAAAATTTAATAGAAAGAAAAAAATCGTTAAATTTACTTATCTCTCTATTCTAAAAAAAAGTAAAGGCCGCTGTCGCCGCCGCTGTCAAAGCTTATGGACCTATCTCCTCCTAAACCGTAGGGATTTGAGTTTCGACTAAGGTGCCCACAGATTCAAAAAATTCCGAGGAACCTGCTACGCTGATTTAAATTTCGAAAATCGAATTATTTTAGAAGATATTAAAAAAAACTGAAAAAATAAACCGAATGGTTGCCAGATTTGGCATAAAATCGTTCATTCCTTTGCAACAAAGCGTTTCTAAGTTAGGGTGGGCCGAAAAATCTCAATTTTTTATTTTGATGTTGTAATAGCGCGGAAAAGTTGCGAATTAGATAGACAAAGAAAAGAAAAAAAGATTATCAAAATCGGTTGACATCTTCCGTTCGCGCATAGGCCCTAAATTTTGACAAAATATGAAAAAACTTGATTTTTGCGATTTTTTTTTTTCAAATTTTCTTTTATTAGAGGTTTTTGTAATGTGATAGTTTGTAATTTCTTCAAATAGAGCCTAAAAACATTGTGTTTTAATTTTGTTTAGGTCTGTTCACATCTTCCGTTCGCGCATAGGCCCTAAAGTTTGACAAAATATTAAAAAAAACTTCATTTCTGCGATTATTTTCTTAATTTTTGAATTAGATGTTTTCGTAATATAATATTTTGAAACGTTTTCAAACAGAGCCTAAAAATATTGTGTTTTAATTTTGTTTAGATCAGTAGATATCTTCCGGTCGCGCATAGGGCCTAAAATTTGCCAAAATATTAAAAATTTTTACGAGTTTTTTTCTATGTTTAATATATGTTTTTTAACGTAATGGTTACAGTATTTTTATTTTTGAACATAAGAACATGTTTTATTATGGTGTAAATAAATTAACAACTTCCGGTGGCGCAATGACCCCCAATGCTATAGAAAAACAGTACCTGAAAGAAGATAGACATGACATGGTGGATGAGGACAGTAACAACGGGCATGGTACTTTTCGACTTGCTCTATATTAAAAAAGCTCAAATATTACAGTATAATTTTTAACAATAAACTTGCTTTTATATAAAAGAAGGTACTTTGAAGACTGAATTGCTGGTGAAATTAGGCATGGATGGTCTGGACAGCACGGTGGTTCTTATAAACCCAAACATTCAGCTCCACGAACTTTTCCTGAGGCTACTGTGACGAGTTTTACACACCGCACTACAGCCTGCGTGTGAACTTGGAATTGCTTGATGTTCCAGTCAGGGATTGAGTCACTGTGGATGTGCGATTTGATCTCCTTGTCAGTGATTTCTGCCAACAATGGGGGAGAAGATAATTCAAAATCCATCCACTTCATCATTTCTAAGTATTCTTGCGCATTGAAGTTTATTTTTGGTGGCGTGAATGTTCTTACTATTTTCTTTCTGGCATCTATCTACCTTGGCTTTAAAATTCTTCCAAGTCCGAGCTCTCATGTGTTTCTTGTCATCTTGAGTCATGGCTAACAATAAGGGTTCCGGGTCGGCAAAAAAACCATTCAGTACGATCACAGGGTCGAGAACATCAAGCAAAGGTTTTGGCAAATACCTGTGCATTGTATTGTTTGGAAAACAAGTTTCGGGCCGTCTGTAAAGTGTTTACTTGTTTTGATAGTAAACCACATTGGTATGTATGATTTCAATATAAACAAAACTTGTTCTTGAAGTTCAGGTGAAGGGCTTTCTTCACTTATGTACAATCTGATTCTTCAGTCTTCAAAGTACCTTCTTTTTTATAAAAGCAAGTTTATTGTTAAAAACTATACTGTAATATTTGAGCTTTTTAAATATAGAGCAAGTCGAAAAGTGTTATGCCCGTTGTTACTGTCATCACCCACCATGTCATGTCTATCTTCTTTCAGGTACTTTTTTTCTATAGCATTGGGGTCATTGCACGAACGGAAGTTGTTACAGGTAATTTGTTTACACCATAATAAAACATTATGTTCTTATGTTCAAAAATAAAAATAAAAATACCGTAACTATTACGTTAAAAAACATATATTAAACTTAGGAAAATACTCGTAAAATTTTTTAATATTTTGGCAAATTTTAGGCCCTATGCGCGACCGGAAGATATCTACTAATCTAAACAAAATTAAAACACAATATTTTTAGGCTCTGTTTGAAAAGTTTCAATATATTACATTACGAAAACATCTAATTCAAAAATTAAGAAAATAATCGCAAAAATGAAGTTTTTTTCATATCTTGTCAAACTTTAGGGCCTATGCGCGAACGGAAGATGTGAACAGACCTAAACAAAATTAAAACACAATGTTTTTAGGCTCTATTTGAAGAAATTACAAACTATTACATTACAAAAACCTCTAATAATTTTTTTTTTTAAATCGCAAAAATGAAGTATTTTTCATATCTTGTCAAACTTTAGGGCCTATGCGCGAACGGAAGATGTGAACAGACCTAAACAAAATTAAAACACAATGTTTTTAGGCTCTATTTGAAGAAATTACAAACTATTACATTACAAAAACCTCTAATAATTTTTTTTTTTTTTTAAATCGCAAAAATCAAGTTTTTTCATATTTTGTCAAAATTTAGGGCCTATGCGCGAACGGAAGATGTCAACCGATTTTGATAATTTTCTTTTTCCTTTTCTTTGGCTATGTAATTCGCAACTTTTCCGCGCTATTACAACATCAAAATAAAAAAATGAGATTTTTCGGCCCACCCTATTCTAAGTATCTAGAATCGCGTGAAATTTAGAAACATGAGTTAGAATTACGCCCATTTTACGCCAAAATAAAACTTATATGAAATAAGTAACTCAAAATGTGTTACACAAAGTTGACAATTTTCAAATAGTAAGTTCGCTTAGACAACAGGAGTTTAGAATTGGCGATTATTCGTTTTTCCAAAACAGAATAACTAATATCTTGAAATGAAAAATAATTAAAATGCAGATTATTTTAAAGCCGGTTCTCGTCCAGCTGGATTATTTGCTACCAGTAGAAATATTTGGCGGCGTTAACTATATGAAATTATAGCAGTTATAGTACACTTTGGATATTTGCTAGCGCGACGAGATTGTATAATTCGTGGTGCTAAGTACGCCAATCTGCAAACGATTATATAAATGAAAATATGGATAACGGTTTTCCGGTAACCTTAAATGAACAGTAAATATAGGTTGTGAGAATGTGTAAATCGCCAAATAATGAAAAGTCGCCATTGGTGGCAGGCTATTCTATCTGTTCCGTAGCTTTTATTAACTTTACATGTACGCAAGTCGCCAAATAATGAAAAATCGTCATGGGTGGCAAATTCGCAAGGTGTCCAATAGGTTTTACATTATTAAAAATACAGCTGAAACATATGTTCTGATTTTATTACGCTTTATCCCCTAATTAATATAACTTTTGAATGGCAACATTAAATATCATTGTGTTTCTCAGGAGTGCAAATAATTTTTCCAGCGATTATAAGCGGAGTCCGCACTCCAGGTGGAGTATAGCTCAGGACCCGTACAACACAGATTCCCATAACAAAATATATTCCGTGTTATGAGGGGTAGGGGGTCTACTGCAGTGTGAAGTTTAAATTTTTATGTACCAATGAAGATGCAAGAACCAAGCAATGTGTAGCTTAGCTCAGTAACATTCCATCTGATCCAATCTTCGGGTTTTGTCTGTTGAAATTATGTCTTTTTTACGAATAAGCCTGATTAGGGGCCGAATGCCTCATACGAAAAGCGAGAGTAGCGAGTCTGGGGGCCTTGGCCCCTAGTTCTGTTTATAAAGAAATATGTGGGTGTGTTGAAATTATAATTTATTGACTGATATGAGTAACTATAAACTGAAACATTTTTAGAGACATTCTGGCCAAATTTCTACTTCAAATAACTAATTTATTTATTTGTCAACATTTCCTGAGACAAATTCACGGCTTTTAACAAGAAAGTCAAATTGAGTACGACTTTAATTCAAAATTTGAAAAAGACATAAATAAGCAATTTTCCCTCTTAATTGAAAAAGGCTGTATATTTTGCATATAATTAAAACATAAACGGAATCAGAATTAAAAACACATTTCGAATATTACTATTACATGCCATATCAGATGATCTAAAACCAGAGATGTTTGAGTACTTGAACTAATTTAATTTTTCTTTCAGTTCCACTGTCTGCAAATTTATTAATTACCACGTCTGAGATAGAATAATTTCTGTTGAAGAAATTTGTATCCTTTTCATGATGTTCGCGGGGGAAAAAAGTAAAAAATAAGTTCACTACACATAGACTAAAAGCAGAATAACTACACTGGAGATCGCGATTTTCTAACAAGTAAACAAGTGTCACTCTCGAACCGATTACATTCTTTTATTTACATGAGACAGTCCAGTTTCTGTCATCCTTCCTGAAATTTGCACATTCACTTCTATGGAGTGTCCTCTCCACACAACAAAAAATTCCCAATTAGCAAAATGTGCCCCGTACACTCATGAGGTGATGTACCAAATTTCAGACCCTTTCATCATACAACATCTCAGATATTTCTTTAAAGAAAGACGATTGCGGGCTATACGTGATTTTAAATGTAAACGTTAATTGTTAGAGAGGGAGAAAAAGATTGTCTTTCGTAATTTCTGTACGACGCCTGAAATGCGATCATTCGGCGTGATTTTTTACCTTCGAGACCCATTGAAAAGTGGTTTAAGTCAGCGTTATACTTATCTTTATATCTCTTGACACTTTTAAGGATATAATTATCAAATTTTGTATGTCACCTCATAAGTGTATGGGGCACATTTTACTAAGGGAGTTTTTTTTTTTTTTTACGGGGGTCGTATAGAAATTTAAAAAGTGTAACTTTTTGAAAATTAACAAGAGAAGTTTTTTTTCGTAGCGTAATCTTTTTCACGACCTTATTTTGAACATTTTTTTTCAATTTACATTACCCACTTATCTCTAATAGATAAAGGATTAAAGCCCGTTATCACCTTTTTGAGACACCCTGTATTAAAATTATGGCGTATTTTCTTTTGAAGTGCGGGCATAAAGGCGAACGACAGAGACATTCAAATTTCATTGCTCTCTTTTATGAATGGGAGAGGAGATAGGTTTCTTCGCATCAAAGAGAAATTTGAAATTATCTTGTTTACCCATTCTCTCAGAAAAATATTTCGCTTTAAGTCACTCACAAGTGTAAATAAGATAAATCATATGAAATGGTGGTCATTTAGTCATTATAATAGAAATAGACTGAGAAAAACCGGACAAAGATGTTCCAAGGAACCGACGGGAGATTACAAGGAACCATTTCACACAGAGAGAAATTACAACTAATGAAATTAATGTTTGAAATTATTGGTTTTGAATCGGTATAGAAATTTCATTATAGCAGTTAAACATCTTTAAAACAAAAATACTCAACTGAAAACTGGTGTTTAAAATATGAAAACAATAAAACTTTATAAAATAACACATACAAAAATGTGCTCAGTATGTTTATAAGAACATTTTTATAAGTGTTATTTAACAAAGTTTTATATATTTTATAAACATCGTTACAGATACAAAATGTCCTATTAGTAATATTCATTGTTAATCTTATAAACGGAGTGATCATATGCTCGAAAGTTTCCTGTTTGTACTACATATTTTTAAAAAATGTAATGATCAAACTGTCATTTGTAGGTATATTTATAATTTAATAAGATTGTTTTCTTTGAATTTTTTAATTCTAAAATTGATGCATTTAGATAGATTATTAGTAAAATTTATAAAGTAGTAATTGATACCCAGTTAGTTTGTAACAAAGGAGTAATTAAAATCCCTTTCAACAAATAATTGTTTTGAGTCGAAAGGTTATTAACACCTTTTTACTTTAGGCTTCAGAAGGTATTTATCTCCTCTTCAGGACCCTAGACAAGCTCTCAAACTACTTTTGATATGAAAAAAATGTAGGGTATGGAACAATAGTTAAGACCATGACCATGAGATAATTATGACCAACGTGTTGGAAAAAGAAAATCTAAATGATAAAGTACATTAGGCGAGAAACTTGTTGTCATGGAAAAATAAATTTCCATGATAACAATTAAATTAACGATATTCCATTAATCAATTCCATTAAATTAACGATAAGTATCTTTTATCGTAAATTAAAGAGCAGTAACAAATGTAAAAACTAACAACATATCAATATTTTCAATAACGGATTTGATGGTTTGTTGTTCAAAGTTATTTGGGCGAAAAGAAAATTTTTTAGGCAAGCTGACTCTCAGTAAAAGGTATGTTTGTAATGTATTTAAGAGCTTTTGTGATGTTATGAAAGTTTTCTAATATAGTTAAATATTTTTAATTCCTCCACTAATGGTCATAATTTCTACAATTTTTGGCAATTTTTGTGATTTGTTGGGTTAATTATAATCATAACCGTAAATTATAAGCAATTAAACCGACGGTAAAAGATTAAGGTGTTCTTAAAAATTCAAAGTAATCACTTATTTAACAAAAAACAGTATTTTTGCCTGACACAAAAAGAGATAAAAATTCACAAAGTTGAAAAATTTACCAAAAAGTCTATCCCGCCTGACCCCATGTACATATATTTTTTTCTGCGAGTATTCCCTTACTTAGAAAAGACTTTAGAGATTTGAGAATTGGAACTTGGGATTTACCTTTACTTTATAGAAGCAAGGGTTTATTTTTCAATTCCCCTACTATTAGTTCACCCCTATATATATATATATATATATATAGGGAGAGTGTGAACTAATAGTAGGGGAATTGAAATATATATGTGCTATCTGCTTTTTTTATTTTTATAGTTTTTTTTCACTTTATCAATGGATATTATCTTGGGATTCCACATTACGTAAGTTAGCTATTCTATATATATATATATATATATATTGTTCAAATTTTCAATCGTTAATAAAATAATTTTTATTCATCTACTCCAGTTCAAATGCATTTTTTTACACTTGTAGTGGATGACACGCGATGCGAATACAGTTGTTTACAAATATTAATTCATTAATTAAATTAAATTAATTAATTTGATAAAAAGTAACTAAAATAAAAATTTTCTTGTTGACCTGAGTAGGAATTGACTCAATTTTTTTTATATTACTTGTTTTTTAGATGGATTGATTATGTTGAAAAATGCCTAAACATTCTGAAGGTTAAAAAATGGAAAACAGTTTCCAAGAGTAGGATTGCCTAGAAAAGACCAGAGTAGGCCAGGGCTGTCGAGCCATTGAACAACAAGAAGAAGAGTGTTCGATTGCATATGTACTGTACACGTATGCATGTGCAGTTATAGTAGCCGAGACAGATGCTGATATTTTGGAGAAAATTATCTGTGTAATATTTCAAAGCGCGTCTCCGAAAAAAAAAAAAAAACGACGCATAGTCAGCATAGAAATTTTGTCACATCGAATTTTCCAAGTCATGGCGACCGACATCATTGAGTAATTAGCCGCATTTTTTACTAAAACATGAAATAGAGGGGGTTGGACCCCTAAACCGTCCCCACCCCTTGGCTACGGCCTTGAATGTGGGCAATTCAAAAACGAGATGCATTCTGTTCTATAGATTTTATAAAAGTGATTTTATGATCTATATTTTTGCAAGGTGAGATGCACTTTTTTACTGGTGCACAATACAAAAACCATAATGAAGTGCTATAAATTAAATCATTCGGAACAATTTTATGAGCATGTGCACAGGGTTTAGTTTCTTAAACAAACAAACAAAAAAAAAAAAAAACAGTGCAGGAGTCCTAATATTCTTTACAAGTTCATCCATGTTTTTAATTTTCATTTTAGGAGTATACTAATATACAAAGGGTGTTCACACATTTTTGTAATGATTTTGATTTTCTCCATGAAGTTAAATATTAATTTGAAAATAAAAATGTGATTGGCATCAAATTGTAATAAGGCTTATTTATCGTCTGCAGCATTAAAAATATTCTTTGCTTTAAAATGTCGCTGAAAAATAAACAGTGGATCGAAGGCTATATTTTTGCGCTATCCGAAGAGAAATACTTTTATTGTTATTAAAAAAAAAGAGTTTAAAATTTATACACGTAAAATAAGTGACATAATTAATATGAAAGGAAAGAAACGTCAAAGTTTATATTTCACTAGAGAAAAGGCAAAAAATGCATGCCCAACAAAGGTACGTACACCTCTTATTAAATCTAAAGTCGCATCTCATGTTTTATAGGAAAATCCAATTACCCAAAGAACTATCACAAAATCTTTAAATATCTCTGTAGGAACTATGAACAAAATTATAAAATCCGATTTAAAGTTAATCAAAGAAAAAAAAAAAAAAAAAAAAAAAAAAAAAAAAACGATGTTCATCGCTTAACGCCGAAACATATTTCTCAGCGTAAGACTATGTGTAGATTGTTGAACGAAAATTATTTGGCGGGTGAAAAATGGAAATATGTAGTTACAATTGATGAAGCTTGGATATATTTATCCGACTGCAACAGAAAAAGATCGATTTACTACCGCAAAAGAGGAGAAAAAGACTTAACAAGTTGGTTTACAGAAAACAAGGGAAATTTTTCTAAAGGTTTTACGATTATTACTGGATTTTCTTATAACGGAAAACTTACAATAAGGAAAGGAGAAAAAAAATGTCAAAATTAATTCGGATTACTATCAGAAGTATGTTTTAACACCTATTTAGAAAGAAGAAATTCCATCCCTTTATCCAAACCATCTTCACTGTGTTAAGTTCTATCAGGATAACGCTCCAAGCCATCATAATCTGTGTGTATATCATAAAAAAACATATGTAAAATAAATCCAGAATTTATTTTAAAATTAAATAAGTTTTCGTAAAATTTTGCTTCCATATAATACGTAAACTATCATTACAAATTAAGCCCGTGATGTGTGCAGTTATCTCATTTTAAGGTACCAAATTCTGCACTTGCTACCCGTCACAGAATTCCAGAATCCCCGGACACTTAACAATTTTACAAGATTTTTGAGGGCTACTGACGTAAAATATAAGCGTGCTTTTACATTTTTATAAATTGAAAGTCGTTTAAAAATATCCTTAGAAATTTATACTATATTTTGAAACTTTGACAGAGCCCTTTATCTTAGAGAGCATGGGGTATGATCTACTGTCTTGTCTTCCCCCCTTTAGGAGCTTCCTAGATGGTTTTAATTGGAGAAACATTACAAAATTTGTAGGCGTATCGTTTTTGATAGATTTTCATTATTACAAAAAGTTATCCAAGAAGACTACTGAGCAGTTAGCTCGTTTTCAGTAACATAACTTATTTTTCAATTACAGGGTCCTTCAGAATTGAGAGAAATTTTAAGGAAAAGTAGTGCCTATCAAAATGGCCCGAAATTTAAAATATCTTTGAAATGCGAGGTAGGAAACATTGTGTACAAGCTAATTATTTTTTTTGCGATTTTGTCGTCATGTGCGCTAATATACAGTATGTCCTAAAATGGTGGTAACGAGCTTTAATTCTTTATCTATTAGAGATAAGTGGGCAGTGTCATTTGAAAAAAAAAATGTTCAAAAATGAGGTCGGAAATAAGACTCTGTTAAGAAAAAATTCCTCTCGTTAATTTTCAAAAAGTGACACTTTTTTAATTTGTATACGACCACCGTAAAAAAAAAAAATGTTCTCAGTAAATTGTGCCTCAAACAAAAATGTTGTGTTGTAGAAAATTTGAGAATTTTATTCTATAAAGTGTCAGAGATATGAAAATAAATATAACGCTGAGTTCAACCACTTTTCAATGGCTCTCGAAGAGAAAAAATCATAACGAATGATTGCATTTCAGGGTTCGTACAGAAATTACGAAAGATTTCTTTTATTTCTTTTTTTTTTTTCCACTCTAGCAATAAACGTTTACATTCAAAATCACGTGTAGTTCCCGATCATCTTTCTTTAAAGATATCTCTGCGGCGTTGTAAAATGAAAGGCTCAAATTTGGTACATCAAGAGTGTATGAGGCACACTTTACTGATTGGTAATTGTTTTGTACGGGGGTCGTATACAAATTTAAAAACTTAAACTTTTTGAAAATTAATGAGAGGAATTTTTTCTTGACGGGGTCATTTCCGACCGTATTTTGAACATTTTTTTCATTTTACACTGCCCACTGGTTATCTCTAATAGATAAGGAATTAAAGCCCGTTACCCCTTTGTTTGGGACACGTGTATATGTGTGCCATGCGATTGTAGACTAAAATGCTATATGTAACAAGTTAGTCATAGTTCCCCTAAACTTATTATTATTTCATCCTTCCTACACCCAGCCTGGGCCAATTGGCGATGCGCTGTCTTGTTGTCCATACAAATTCTAAAAGCAAAAAAAAAAAAAAAAGCACAAGTATATCCTGCATCAATATCCTTTAATTTTTATCACATAAGGATATACTCTCCACATTCTCTGAGGTAAAACAATCGTGTTCTTTCACTTCATAGTTATGGCATCATCATATTTTCCGTTTGCATTTTGATTTGAGAGCCCATTCAAATTTATCACTATTGATGATTGCAAACATCAAAATTTTTATCTGGGAATTCCCATTACTCAAAATAAGTGTCAATCCTATTGCAATCACAGTCGAGATTATATAGAAATTTTACAGATTCATAACAAGATATTAAAAGAAAGGCAATATTACCTTAGATACTGGGAATTTATTTCTTTATGCCGTAAATCCCTCTCTCAAAAGGAGTTTGTTATCACAGACTATTTATCTAAGGGAAACAGTTTTAAGTTAACACTTTCTCTATCCGCAGCAGACGGTTTTAAGCCTTTACGAGAATGCTTCTCTTCATATACAGTAAGTAGAACGCTTTCTTGTGCTTCAATCTAACGTTTTCCCAACAAAGTTGATAGCCCTATATGTTTATGCATCAATGGCTACGCAATCAAGGGCGGCTCCAGTGAGGGGGCCATAGGGGCCATGGCCCCCTCCGAAATTTTGTTTTACAACTTTAGATTCGCATACTTCACGATTTCACACGTTCAATTTGCATTTTGAACAATTTATAGACCTAAGTAAAAAGTTCGATGGCCCCCTCCGAGAATTCAGTCTGGAGCCGCCCTTGTACGCAATCTATGGACCCAAGGCGTGAAAGAAATGGTTTTTAAGCCACTACCTGGGTCACTACACCTGGGTGGCAATCAATGATTTTCAACACTCGAAAAAATTAATAATGTTTCTTCACCAAATATACTATGCACTTATACTAACAGTAAACCCATATGTCTCTTCATGCAAGTATCAGGGAAACAAATCGTTAGAAAAATTACCTTCAAAATAGATCGGAAAGTTATCCGTTTAGTGAAATATTGCTAAATACCGCATGTTATAATTTTTTCCTGAATATTTCATAATTTGCATAGGCTCACCATTTGTAATAGTACATACTACAGCTTGTAAAGAGAGTCTAAAATTTTTCGAGTCTCTTTGCCGCAATTGAATTCTTTAGAAAACTGTTGAAAAGTTGAATGTTTCTTACAAGAACAATTTTAAGCAGGTGAAAGACCAATGTACTTTGAAACCAGCGAAATAGCACTTATACAGCTCTTTTACTGTGGTCGAATAAATAAATAAATAAATCTAAAATAGTTTCAAATACGCACTACAGTGCTAAATATTAAAATCATATCATAATTCATGCGTCGGCGCTTTTTGCAATTCATATTTCATTATGTTGGAAAGTGTATCATAATCCGTGGATCGTCTCGATTTCTTTTTATTGTATCATGTTTGAAAAGGGTGTCATAATCCATGTTCATTTACTTAAGCGATTCGTATCCGCAATCTTTTCACATGCAGGGGGGGGGGGGATATTTTCAGTTAAATAAAATTTTAAAAAAATTATGAGTAATATATACATATTTTTTTCTTATGAGAGAAATTTTAGCCCATCGCTTGGATCCAAGAACCTAAATCATTTTACGCTTCCGAAAATCGCAAAATATGACAGTCATGGTGCGTAATTTTTCAGTATCTTCTAAATTAATTCGAAATTTATAATTTCTTTGAGTAGAAGGAAGCATAAAAACAATTAAATAAAGAATATATTCTTCATAGTTAAAAAATTAAAATAGCAGAACTCAAAACATGAAACATTTTAAAATACGTACTTTGTAAATTGAAAAATAGGATTTCTCCAAAATTGTCGGTTTGAAATGAATATCACTCTACTCGAACACTAATAAACTTGTTCGCTCCCTTCATCGCAAATATGAGGCACCCGTCTTCTGTGCCTGTAGTTGCTTCCTGGCTCGAGCCTTTGCCTTGCTGTGAACTACTGTTTTGCGTGCTAGCACAAAATGGTGGACTGTTAACAGGAGCTTTCAAAAGCCCATGCCAGCAAGGGGCATCTCTTCAGTTGCTCATTTAGGACGAAGGGAGCAAAAATTTTATCTATTCTATATACAGTGGCACGTGGTCAAATGTGTTGGAAAATAATTTAAAAACGATGAGAGCTATCTTTCTATCCTGTTTTTAAATCATTGTTTGCCTGCATGAAGAATCCCACGGCTGGGATTCCGCTGGACAGTGAAACACTCCAGGTGAAACTAAAATCTTTAAACGAAAAAATCTGGAGTGACTCCACTCGACTTTCCGAACACTTCCGATTAAGATCATTACCAAGCACTTAAATAAATTTTAATAGATGAATAATTCAAAAATATATACCAAATTGACACTCAATCGAATGCACCGTTTAAACGCTTGCGCGCTTTCAAGAATTTCTCCCCATATGCCATTATGCCATAACATAAAAGAAAGTTTTGTCGTAGCCCTGTAGAAAAACTATAAGTCCTATACACACCAAAATCAATACCAGTCTTGCAACGGTGGTTTATAACATGTATACCCAATTTGAGCTCAATCGAATCTACCGTTTAAACGCTAGCGCACTTACAAGAAATTCCCCCCATAGGCCATAATGTAAAAGAAATCTTTGTCGTAGCCCTGTAGAAAAACTATAAGTCCTATACACACCGAAATCAATACCGGTCTTTCAACGGTGGTTTATAACATATATACCCAATTTGAGCTCAATCGAATCGACCGTTTAAGCGCTAGCGCACTTTCAAGAAATTCCCCCCCATAGGCCATAATGTAAAAGAAATCTTTGTCGTAGCCCTGTAGAAAAACTATAAGTCCTATACACACCAAAATCAATACCGGTCTTGCGACGGTGGTTTGTAACATATATACCCAATTTGAGCTCAATCGAATGCTCCGTTCAGGAGCTATCGTGTTCACTCACATACACACAAACACACACACACACAAACACACACACACACACATACACACATACATACATACATCTCGTAAAAATAGCATAAATGGATTCAGAAGCCCTCAAAACGTGTAAAAACACCAAAATCTCGAAGTCGAATTTTTTCATGATTACAATACTTTCCTTACATGGTACATGTTCGGAAAGTAAAAAGGTTAACTGCTTCTGGAGGTGATATCCTACGTGAGAAAAAAAAAAGTATTGCAAATTTGATAATGAGATTTTTTGTAAAACCCATCTTAAGCGGAATCGCAATAGACCAGTGTTTCACGGGATACCGTCTGTCTAGTCCGAACTTATATGCTAGGGGCATATTTAAGAGGTTTCACTGTGTTTGTGAAAGATGAATAGAAGATGTTATTTCAAAGGGGAGAGGGTCCTATTAAAACGAGAAGAAATATCAATTACATCCACTAATAGTTGTTTCTTAAAGTGGAAACAGTTAGATTTGGAATGAAGTTATTTTTTAGCCATTTATCTGATCAAAATATATAAACTTATAGAAGAAGTATGCTTCTGCATAAAAACTTATAAAACTGAAATATATAAAAGAAGGGTTTAGTTTAAAAAAATTAAGTTCACCTGGTAACCGTGTTCAATGATAGTTTTGTGACCACCCTCAAACGTTAAAAGGCGACCACAAACTGATTTTGTAAAATAAATAAATAAATGTAGCAGACATGTGTCTCAATAAACCGAAATATTTTGTGATATAAGGTCCACTTATAATTTATTTCTGCTTTTATTAAGATTACTTTTACCCTTATCTATATTAGAAAGCGTATTCGACAAAAATTTGTGGTAAGCAAATACGTCTTTACTTCTAGTAAGCGGCAATAACCAAAATTCGATTTAGGATAAAAAAAAATCTGAGAGATTTTCATTTTTCTTGAAATTTCGCAAAACCTCTGTTGACCGAAGATCTTATTTCATAAACGGCTGGCTCTAAGCCGGACCTATTCTAGGGGCGGACAATCAGGACATTTGTCAAAGGGCACCGAAATTCGGAGGTGGCCTTTTGGTTGTGAGTGTAACAACAACAACAACAAAATGATGTGCTAAATTATGTGCGCGGCATTCTAGTTGAATTAGTAAGATATATCTTTTATAGCAAAGAAGCGGGCGGCACTTTAACCTTTTGAGGCGCAACTCTTTCCCAATGCTGAAAAAAAGGGCCGCCGTTGCCATCGCTCGACTTAACTACCAGCAAGATGGCGGACGATCGAGACGTTCATCGCGTGCCACAGATCTAGAGATCCTTTTTTTGACGCAGCTGGCTGTGCGTGGACGATCGAAACGTTCATCGCGTGCCACAGATCTAGAAATCCTTTTTTTGACGCAACTGGCTGTGCCGGGCACAGCCAGCTGTCGTCAAAAAAGGGTCTCTAGATCTGTGGCACGCGATGAACGTTTCGATCGTCCGCCACCTTGCTGGTAGTTCAGTCGAGCGATGGCAACGGTTGCCCTTTTTTCAGCATTGCGCCATCTATCCAGCTGTTCTCGCATTCTTCCATTTTTCAGCAGATGTCAGTGCTGTTAAAAAGAATCGTGACCATTTTTTTACGGGAAATGACGTGCTTTAAAAAGTAAAGGATTCTCGAGTTATGTCACCTGCAACTATTTTTATAGAAATCAAATCTATTCTTCGTGACTGGCAGCAGTCAAAACGTCAGAGTTTGGTTTTCCCAGAGCGGGAACACTGCGCGTTAAAGGGTTAAATATTTGTTCGGAAAGACAAAACGGCTAGATGCGTGTCCTGCTCTAGACCACCGGCTCTCAACCTCTTTCCTTTCACGTACCCTTTGCTTAGGTTTTCGTTTTACTTTTTCTAGCGCTTCCTTTCTCATAAAGACGACCCCACTCACCCACGCACATAACGCGGACATGCGTATTTATATTAATAAATCTTCTTAGCTTGAGTGGAGATGGCAAGTCTGCATTCAAATTGAGATGGGGTTTAGCTCATGTAATTAGTACAGTAGCCCCTTGTCGCTTGTCGGGAAACAAGAAAAATGTGCGATATATCCGGGGCGACGCGATATAAACAGAGGAGGGGTCGGCGAAGCGTAACATGATGAAATTTTACTTTTATGATCGCATGCACTTAAACTATAATAAAATTAATAGTATACTGCAATAAAAGATAATATCACTAAAACAATATTGAAAAAAAGCTTGCCACCAATGGCGATTTTTCATTATTTGGCGATTTACACATGCCCACAACCTATAATTACTGTTCATGTAAGATTACCGGAAAACCATTATCCATATTTTCATTTACATAATCGTTTGCAGATTGGCGTACTTAGCACCACGAATTATACCATCTCATCGCGCTAGCAAATATCCAAAGTGCACTATAACTGCTATAATGGCATAGTTAACACCGCCAAATATTTCTACTGGTAGCAAATAATCCAGCTGGACCGAACCGGCTTTAAAATAATCTGCATTTTAATTATTTTTCATTTTCAAGATATTAGTTATTCTGTTTTGGAAAAACGAATAATCGCTAATTCTAAACTCCTGTTGTCTAAGTGAACTTACTATTTGAAATTTGTCAACTTTGTGTAACACATTTTGAGTTACTTATTTCATATAGTTTTTATTTTGGCGTAAAATGGGCGTAATTCTAACTCATGTTTGCAAATTTCACGCGATTCTAGATACTTGGAAACGCTTTGTTGCAAAGGAATGAATGATTTTATGCCAAATTTGGCAACCATTCTGTTTATTTTTTCAGTTTTTTATTAATATCTTCTAAAATAATTCGATTCTCGAAATTTAAGTCAGCTTAGTCGAAACTTAAATCCCCACGGTTTAGGAGGAGATAGGCCAACAAGCTTTGACAGCGCCAGCGGCCTTTACTTTTTTTAGAATAGAAAGATTCAATCAATTCCGCAATAAAGAGGAAAATGATAACTGTAAGTGCTCAGACTCCTGTTCACATAATTTTGTTGCTGAAAATTGCATCCATTGTTGTTTCTCCCCTAGTGGTGAAATGTTTTGGATGAGCGCGTATTGGAAAATCTAAAATATCCATTTCAGTTATGAAATCGGATTCTTGATCGGAATTGAATTCTATGTTAAAATCTCCTACTAAAACAGTCTTACAATCATCCTCCTTCAGTAACGTTTCGAATAGAGCGTCTAATTTATCTTTATAAGAAATTCGAGGACTTACGTATGTAACTGCAAATCTCACTTTATCTTGAATATACGACATGACCACTTGAACCTAGGGATGGACGCGAGACGAAAAATTGGCGTCTCGTGTCTCGCAAAACAGCCCAAAAGCTTTGTCTCGTCTCGCAAAATTTCCTATATCATAATGTTAAAAATGATTGTCTCGTCTCGCAAAAAAGCTGTAAATCTCTGTCTCGTCTCGCAAAAAGCCGTCTCGCGTCCATCCCTATTGAACACCATTGATCTGGCTCGTGCAGGCGCGGGTAAAGTGTTTCATTAAATTTTCCTCTATAAAAATCATAACTCCAGATGGCTTTCTGTTTTGGAAACCACTGTCTATCCGTTCGACCAAAGTGAATCCTGGTATTTGAAAATCATCCGAAGGGGTAGCCCATGTTTCTGTTAGCAATATCAAATCACTCTGCAGAAAACATGAATCAAACGGAAAAGTGACCACGGCGTTCCGCGTAGACAAAAATCCCGTGCTTGAAAGAAATAGCACCCTAGTGCTAAGAGAAAGAAAGACATTTTTTGTAAATGATTTTTTAAAGGTCGAACTTAATTTTTATGATTGCACTTTTAAATTTAAAGTCACCCCAAACAGTTATTATTATTGTTATTTTTTTTACTTTTTAAGTATTATAAAAAGGTCCCTATAAGACCTCTTATAAAAGTTTAGTTTACCTTTTCAAATTTGTGTACAAACACATACTTCATTTTCTGCTGCAGAAACTATCCAAAGTCCTTCTGATTTGATTTTTCTCCCAATAACTTGCTTTTCAGCAACGATTAGTAAGAGAAAATTAATTAATTCTATCTCTTTCATGCGATTGGCGTTGTATTTTTCAAATGTACTGTGTATGCTTCTCGTGTAAAGTAACGAAGCAAAGGAGTACATAGAAAAAAAAAATTGGGATACAGAAAAAGCGCGATATGTCCGAATGAGCGATTACTTACCTCGTTTCGATCGCAGCATCTTAAAATTACAAGAGACTATTTTGGCAATCGGAAACTGTAAAAAATTTCATGTATTTTCAGATAAATATTTTTTTGTGATTTATGCCATTACAGACAATCTTTACATGTACCCTCGAGGGTGCGGGTACCCCATGTTGTTAACCTTTGAGGCGCAACCCTCTCCCAATGACAACAACTGGCTGTGCCCGGCACAGCCAGCTGCGTCAAAAAAAGGGTCTCTAGATCTGTGGCACGCGATGAACGTTTCGATCGTCCGCCATCTTGCTGGTAGTTAAGTCGAGCGATGGAAACGGCTGCCCTTTTTCCAGCATTGGGCAATCGATCCAGCTGTTCTCGCATTCTTCCATTTTTCAGCAGATGTCAGTGCTGTTAAAAATAATCGTGACCATTTTTTTTACGGGAAATGACGTGCTAAAAAGTAAAAGATTTTGGTGCAGCTATATCACCCGCAACTATTTTTCTAGAAATCAAATCTATTCTTTGTGACTGGCAACAGTCAAAACATCACAGTTTGGTGTTCCCAGAGCGGGAACACTGCGCGTTAAAGGGTTAACCCAGGAATGGGCAAACTACGGCCCGCGGGCCAAATCCGGCCCGCCAGAAGGTTTTATCTGGCCCGCGGATAGAATTTTAATTTGCCGGTCCGACGGAAATTAAAAGAAAATATACATTTATGTATTATCTATATAAATAAAATTAGACTTTTGTCTGTACATTTCTTGGAATTCAAAAATTTTGCGATTTCTATCCGTTTCAAGCACAAAGGAATCCGATGCGACCCTCAAAAAAAAGTTTGTCTGTCATTCTGTCATTCTGTCCGTGACGCTTTTTTTGTTTAAGCATCACGTAAAAACGACTGAAGCGAATGATATGAAATTGGGTGTCATGATAGGTGGTCACTCAACTTAAAACATAGGCGTCGAATTTTTAAAAAATCTTGACTAGATTTTCAGATTTTGCGAAAATCGTTTCAAACTGCGTAAATTTGTGTTCAAACATCACGCAAAAACGACTGAAGTGAATGATATGAAATTGGGTGTCATGATAGGTGGTCACTCAACTTAAAACATAGGCGTCGAACTTTAAAAAAATCTTGATTGGATTTTGAGATTTTGCGAAAATCCTTTCAAACTGCATAAATTTGTGTTCAAGCATCACGTAAAAACGACTGAAGCGAATGATATGAAATTGGGTGTCATGATAGGTGGTCACTCAACTTAAAACATAGCGTCGAATTTTTAAAAAAATCTTGATTAGATTTTGAAATTTTGCGAAAATCATTTCAAACTGTGTAAATTTGTGTTCGCACATCACGTAATAACTGCAAAGATGAAAAAATGATATTTGGTGAAGTGATAGGTGGTCACTCACCTTAAACTATAAGCATCCAATTTAAAAAAATCCATCAGATTTCGAGATTTTGTGAAAATCGTTTAAAACTGAGTGAATCTTTGTTCCCGTATTACGTAATAACGACTAAAGCGAATGATATGAAATTTGGTCACACGATAGATGGTTGCTCAACATAAACTATAGGAGTCCAATTTTTTAAACATTTTTATTAGATTTTGAGATTTTGTGAAAATTCTCTCAAAATAGGTTTATATTTCTTCAAACATCACGTAATAACGACTAATACGAATGATACGAAACTGAGTGATATGATAGGTAGTTGCTAATCTTAATTTATAGGGGTTGAATTTTAAAAATATTTTGCTTAAATTTGAGATTTTTCGAAAATCGTTTTAAAATGCTGAAAATTTGTTCCAGCATCACGAAATAAAGACTGCAGGCAATGAAACGAATTTGGGTGACATGATAGGTTGTAACTCAACTTAAATTCTAGGCTTCCAATTTTTCAAAAATGTTGATTAAATTTTGAGATTTTGCGAAAATTATTTCAATATGCGTAAATATTCGTTCGCGCATCACATAATTACGACTAAAGCGAATGAAATGATATAACTTAGTTACTCTCTAACCTGTAATATTTTAACAATACATGAAAATTGTAACTTCGCTTTCTTTACTTTGGCAACATACTACATCCATTCTGTGTACTCCTACAATGCTGATGAAAGTTCTTACTTTTTGGAAATTTTCATTCATTAACCCGTCGAGGACGGGTACTTCAGCTAGTATATTCATATTAAGAATTATGAAGATGGCTTGAAAAAAACTGAATTTTGAGTTCGAACGCAGATTTCAAGATTTCAGTGCCATTCAAACAGAATTGGATATTTTTACCATGCCTTTCAACGTAAATTATGAATCAGTGAGATCTGATTTGCAGCTTGAATTAATTCAGTTGCAATCTAACAATCATCTCAAGCAGTTGTTTCTAAATATGCCAAGTTAGAGTTTTAAAAATCATTATCGAAAGTAAGTTTCACAAATTTAATATCTCGCGACCAAAAAAAGCAGTGCTATATTTGCTTCATCTCATCCTATATATGTGAACAAATGTTTTCAACTATGAACCTTAGAATTCAGATGAGCATTTAGCCTCGTTCCTTAAAATCAGTATATCTCACTTTGAACCTCAATATAAGGAACTTTAAAAAATGAAATCGCATTTTCATTCATCTCATTAACACATTTAAATTATAATACTTGTATATTGTTTTTAAAATTTTAGGAAAATTTATTTTGGCCCGCGAAACTTTTTTTTATTTCGATTTTTGGCCCGCGACCGAAAAAGTTTGCCCATCCCTGGGTTAACCGCTACTCTATAGGCCATTGTCCCAACTTGCACAACGGCAAAGCTGCCTTTAGTAACTCCTTTATTTATTTATTTTTTCCACTTCAGTATACCGATAAAAAACTTTTCGTTATCTAAATGAACTTCTTCAATATTATCTTACAGAGAAAAGAAAAGGGTGAAAAAAAGTGAACTTGAAATAAAGAACACGAACCAGAAAAAAAAAAAAAAAAAAAAAAAAATTCCCGAGCAGTGATTTTTTCTAGTGTTATTTTGCTGCTATTCAAAAGGAAATTCAGAATCACCAGACATTAAAAATAACAAAAGCTTAAAGCTTTTTTTTTTTAAAGGCTTTAAAGCGTATAATCTTAAGCCCCCTGACAAAACAAATTTATTTAGGAATAATCCTTTTAGAAGATAACGTTCAAGGCCACACACAAAAGGCAAAGCTTATGAAAACAACCCAAAACCTGCAGTTTGATTTTTTTTTAAAGTGAAAGGCTGTGGAAATATAAATAGTTTGCAATTGGAATTCAAAGAGAATTTTGAACATTTTTTCTGCTAATGGTAAGTTTCCGTTGAATAGAACTGTATTCAAATCGCGATTTTGAGAAAACAGCAGTAATTCGTTAAAAAAGTTTATTTTTGAATTTTCAATACCTCGTTCAATATTATATTGAAAAAAGAAAAAAAAAGAAATCTTTTATTAACGACTTTTTAATATGATTGATTCTTTTAAATATAAAGTCACCCTAAACAGTTATTATTGTTATTTTTTTTTAATTTTATATGTTATATAAAAGTCCCTTTTTATAACATACATTTTATTAAGACCTCTTATAAAATTTCTCGCTTAAAAAGTAACCGTATCTCATTAAAAAAAGTCTTTATTGAGTAAATAAAAAAGAGTACGTATTAAATGACGAATGAGTACGATTACAGTCACAAATTCTAATTGAGTATTTCGTTAAACACCATATTTTGGGTAAAACCATCGACACGGAATATCCAGGTGAATTATCGTGAGTGATCTTGACTGCCGCGACATTCTTTGATCTAAACCATTGAAAGAGCGACTTACAACATTCCATGAGAAAATACTGGTTCAGGAAAGTAAACACCAACAGTATGAAGTGAAAATAGTAAAAAATGGTCGGAGTTCTGCAAGAGACAAAAAAATCTAATCCTCCAAATGACAATCGCACGCTCCGTGCTTTATTTACCTTTTCTCGCGCTACCCTCGATGGTAAAGATCCAATATCAGATAGAAAACTTAAAAATTAAAGATATAAGAGATAAAGAGCCAAAATAAAGGAGTTTATAACTACGGTCAATGTAGTTAATAAACCACAATGTATTTTCTATATAGAAAAATGTGGAGGGGGGGGGGGAAATCTGAAAAACTTTCATATTTTAAATTCGCTTTTATGTGCCACATATTAAAAAGCGTATCATAATACATGCGCCGTCCCTATTTTTCTTCCTTATTTCATTAATTTGAAAAGTATATCATTATTCATGAGCGTGCCGTATTTGTCTTCCTTATTCCATAAAACACTCCTTTGGAATCGAAATCTATATTAAAATTGGCGCCAACTAAAACTGTTTTACAATATTCTCCAAGCACATTCTAGCTATACCTCACCTTTATAAATATTGTTTTGAATGTGCAACATAATCTATGAGTGTGCCGTGTTTGTCTTCTTTGTTCCATAAAATACTTTTCAGAATTGAAATCTATATTAAAATCGCCTACCAAAGCCACTTGGTCATCCAGACGCGAAGCTCCCGGTTTTTAACTCCAGCAAGCTTGGTATTAATTTTATCGACCCACTCAAGGGATGACAGGCTGAGTCAACCTTGCCCAGCCCGGGAATCGGACCCACGGTAGCAGAATGCGCTAAACGTTATACCACTGGGATTATATTCTAAATAAACTTCACCTTTATAAATACTGTTTGAAAAGCGCACCATAATCCTTGTAAACAGTATTTGCTTTCGTTGTTTCATAAAACAATTTCTTCGACTTGAAATACATATTAAAACTAGCGGCTACCCGCGACTTCGTCCGCGTCGGCTTTAGAATTAGGTTCCGAGAGAAACGAAGCATGTGTGAATAACAAATATGTTTGCCACTAAAGAAACTGCATTTAAATATTATTTGCTTTTTACTTATTTTAAATGAAGTATAATGCATGGAAAATAACAGAGTATGTAAAATTACTAAATTTAGATTTTTTTCAGGCATTTGGCAAATAGAGACAGTTACGACAGTATTTGCGAACTGTTTTGAGTGTTCCTGTAAAAGAAATATTTATGCTATATGCATGAATTTTAGCCTATGTTAATCAGGAATAGTGCAGCTTTCTATTAGCGAAAAAGTTTTAGAATCGGTTCTATAGTTACAGAGATACCCATAGAGCGTAATGTATTAGAATTATTTTGAGTGTTCCTGTAAAGGAACTATTTGCGCTACATGCATTAATTTTAGCCTATAATACTCAAGAATAGTGTAGCTTACTATCAGTGAAAAAAGCTTTGGAATCGGTTCAGTACTTACACAGATACACATAGAGCGTAATGTAATTCTTATGAGTATCCCTGTAAAAGAACTATTTGTGATATATGCATAAAAAGTAATCTATAACACTCAGGGTCCCCCCAGTGTCTAAGAGGGTCTGCTCTCAAAACTGTAAGGGGGGAGGTGCCAGGTTCAAACACCGGTCGCGCCTGTCGACGTAGCCGCTCGCAGTTTTCCGTGTTTTTTTCAAAAACCTCGCGAAAATACGGGCTAGGATCCCTTAGAAAATTCCACATAGAGGAATTCCCCATATAGGGCTAGGACCATATAGGCCTGGGACTTTCAATCAGTGAAGAAAGTTTTAAAATCGGTTAGTTGCTACAAAATTTCCATAGAGCGCAATGCATTAGCATTATTTTGAGTGTCTTTGTAAAAGAATTATTCATGCTATATGTTTGAAAGGTTGCCTGTATGTTAATCCAGGGCATAAGCTATCTTCATTACAAATTTTTCCAACCATTTTTGTGTGATTCAGTCAAAAACATCCAAACACATAAACGTACACATTTATATTATTTCTAGGATTTGGAAATTTACGAACTTTAAGAAACACATCTGGACTTTTCTTGGTACTTACCTATTATCCCGGCGGTCATTCCCGCCAAACTGTTTTTTCGTCAAATGAGTTGCCAAACTGTTGCCAATCGTATTCAAAACCATTAATAATTTCATGTGCCCGACATTTATCTTTGCAAAAAATCGCTCGTCTTGGCGGACCGCCGGGATAATACGCAGGTACACTTTTCTTTATTTATGCTTTTTAATTTGGCGTAAAATCAACATAATTTCCATACTTATTTATATTTTTCAAATGCATGTGATTTTGCAAATAGAATTTCTGCTTTATTTCAAAAGCATAAATCATTTTGTGCGGGCGATAAAACGGTTTTTAATTAATAGTTAGAAAAGTAATTAAAATTTCCGAGCTTCAGGTACATTTTACCGAAGTCATGGGTCCAGGCATGCTCAAATTTTCAAATCTCTGCTTTCTGTAGATTTGTCTGGAGAACATTCATTTTTATTATTAGAGATAGATATATTTGGCATAAAACTGGCATAATTTCCGTATTATTTAATGTTTTTCAGATGCAAGTGCTTCTTTATTGAAGTAATAGCATTCTTGTTAGCTCAAAACATGAATCATATGATAATGGCGAAACTCGCCAAGCATGGCAACGAAAAACGGTTTTTAATTAATAATTAAAAAAGTAATTAAAAATCTAAAATTCGAAGTAGCCTATAACCAACTCCAGGGTCCCCTCTATATCTAAACCGAAATGCATCCTAATCGATTTAGCGGTTTAGGCGTGAAAACGTCATAAACAAACAAACAAACTCACTTTCGCATTTATAATATTAGGATCATTTACCAAAACTATTTTACAATCTTTGCCAAGCATGTTCTAACTATATTCCTCCTCTGTTGTAGGTAAATAAATTATAGCGTTTGCCAGTTTCTAGTCAAATCTAGTAGATATCGCCAAGCTGGGCTCTATTTTTGAGACCAAGTTTTAATACCAAGTTTAGTTTTGAGACGAAGTTTAATTTTTCAGACCACGTTTTGAGACTTTTGCACCAAACTTAGCGGCGAATCATTAAATTTAAAACTTGGTGGCTCTGAACATTTTATTCTCTTCCCAAACCCTCTTCCTCGGTATGTGTCGCTTGTAAATATTTCTCTGGATAGATTGTGATGTATGAGAAATATAATTTTGCAGCCGTGTAAAGAAATTTTAAGTCCTACGCACACCAAAATCTCAATACCGGTCGTGTGACAGTAGTCTTTAATCTATGAACCAACCGTTTAGGAGCTAGCGCACTTTAAACGGTTTAATTAGTAAGAAAATATTAAAAAAGTCAGAATTCGAAGAAAGGAGTGGAGTGTCCTGTATTCTGCGAGGGACAATGAACTAATCCGCATAACGGAGTGCGCGTGCTCCCTGCTTTATTTACATTTACTCGAGCTGCCCTCAGTGGTAAAGATCCAATATCAGAGAGAAAACTGAAAGATCAAAGAAATAAGAGATAAAGACCCAAAACGAAGATGCGCATACGTCATCCCGGAGTTTGCATTGCAGCTGCATACCTCCTAGAGATCCATACCTGGGAAGTTTGCCAAGTGCGGCGATTTTTTTTCGGAACAGCTTGTGTATTTGCCATCTACGGCGATTTTTCATAATTTGGCGACCAACACTTATATATAATTGATCATTATTTCGCATTAGGGTTGCGAATAAAACATTGCTCTTTATTTTAGCTTGCTTCTATAAATGCGTAATCAACGCCGCCAAAGAATTAATTTTGCCAACATGTTGTAAATGCCCGAATTGAGCCACAAATAAAACTTCACAATAAGTGATCTCTTATTTTGCAGAAGAAAGCTGCCAAATGAATTCAACTATTTATATCGTTTCAGAGAAACGCATCATCTGAAATATAAACTCCTGTAATCCAAGCGATGGAATCTTATGAAATTCCACTCCCATGCACAAAGATAGGTTTTATTGGGGTTACCAACTGGTCAGTGAGAGTACGCACGTGCTAAAACGGTTTCAAATAATCTAGTTGAAGCTGCGTATGTATAAAGATAACTTTTATTCTGGTATTTTCAGAAAGAGCACATCGATACTGAATTTTAGCAGGCTTGTGCAACAGCTCTTCTTCTATCTTTTTATTTGCTTCATATGTTGATTAATGCTTTCAGCCCCCTACTCTCGTCAACCTAAAAAATCACCGCACATTTGCGAGCTGAACAGGCACAAGTTTCAACTCCAAAAGGAATTATATGAAAATGAACGGGAACAAATTAGCGATAAATGCATCAGTTAAGGAATTTGAAGACACTTAATTACTAAACACGCATTTATTGGCAATCGAAAAATAAATAAATGAAAGTTATGTTCGGTTGATTCGTACTTTCGGACCCCATTCTGCCAAGTAGGTGATAAATGCACAGATGTTGTAATCTTGGCGATTTTCAGTGAATATATGGCAACCCCTGTTAAAATCGCCATTTTGAGCTCCGGTACTATGATTTAACTAAGGTATGATAGCGGCAGAAAGAAAATTCTTGTGTTTAGATTTTAAAAAGTTAGTTTCAGAATTCAAACGATTTCTTTTACCCTTGTCAGAGTACTTATGATGATGTCAGTATTATTCAATCAGTCATTCCCGCTAAATTATTTTTTCGGAAAATGCGCCGGCAAACTGCTGCCAATCGTATTCGGTACCACCAAAAATTTGAAGTGTCCGGAATTTATCTTAGCCGAAAATTTGCTCGTCTTGGCGGACTGCCGGGATAATACTTGAGTACCCTTGCTATAATTAAAGCATGATTTTGGATTTAAAAAATTCTACCATTTAGATTTTTAAAAAATCGTTTTAGAACTTCCGTAGTATTTTTGAGAACGTTGCAGCTCCCTCTTGGACGTAAGATGGGGAAATACTCCGAAACTGCTATTTTTAAAATTGTTCAAGTGGAATCCAGTTGATTCCTACTTAAACCCACTCTCGCCAAAGTGGCGATAACATTACACATAAGCAGTTACAATCACGATTTTTTTGTATTTATGCGGCAACTGTAACTTAGATTTACACGGTGGTTTGGAACAACATGTAAGTTCATTGTGTGTATTTTTATTCTTATATTATTCTTTTTTTTTTTGGGGGGGGGGTTGTCAATGAATGTAGTTTTAATAATTAAGTGTCTTCAAATTCTTTAACGAATGTGTTTATTCGCTAATTTGTTTCCTTTCGTTTTCATCTAGTTCTTTTGGGAGCGTTGAAACTTGTGCATAACTGCCCAAACCCATGACTTTAAAACGCGCCAAAGTGCGGCGATTTTTTAGGTTGGCGAAAGTGTGGACGAAAGTGATTGGTGATTGTGCTCAATTGATTCAGAATCTGACATCATCAAATCGATGCTTTCAGAAGAAAACTGCTATATGAATACAGCTATTTATATCATTTCGGAAAAACGCATCACCTGAAATTTTAAAATCCTGTTATCCACGCGATCGCATTACCAATTTTAAAATTTATGAACTTCAAGAAATACATTTCGACTCAAGATTTTTAATTTGACTTGAAAACGACGTAATACCTTATGATGGTTGATTGGTTGATGTTTAATGGCACAAGATCCAAAAAGGACATACTGCGCCATATAATACCTTATGAAATGCCGTACTTATGTGTGGCTTTTATTCTGGTTATTGATTGGTCGAGGAGAGTATTATGGTCAAAGCGCATGCTCAAACTGTATCAGAAACGACTTCAAGAATCTGTACCGCGCTGCCTTAGTGTTTTAATATCTACAGATACTAATAATTACTAGTAATTACTAGTAATTTTGAATTGAAAAAAGAGAAGTGATTTGAAAAGAGACATTTTTTGCGCCAGTATATCTGCAAACGATGCCGATCTTTAACACATGTTTGCCAAAATGTAGCCCA
>JAWZYV010007914.1:0-22799 GCA_038373885.1 Cheiracanthium punctorium | reverse complement strand
AACACAGAACTGCAAGCACGACGAAATACTAGTCAAAAATTTTCTCCAGAAAATACAAGAAAAATGTCAGCAACAGGTGAGTTTATTGTCCAGAAAAATTGTTCTATAACTTTTTTTGTGGAATTCCATCTAATATCTCTATAGAACAATAAAAAGAAATATTTTTTTTAAAATAAAGTTCGAGAAATTTATGTATAGGCTCGAGGCTTTCAATAACAGACTGAACGTGTCGGAAAGAGTCCAGAAGAGCCGTTCAAGTCAAGGTTAAGCAAATCGAGCTCAGTAACCTATTAGTAATAAAGTAAAATGAAAAATTACGAAAAATTAACCATAATGGTCAATATTGACTTAATTTATAAGAATTCTTAACAGCCAAACGATAAAATGGATATTTTGAAGAATCCAAGCGCCTTTTCTACCGTCCATTCCTTATAAGGGATAAATGCTTGTAATTTTATATTGCTTCAGAAAATTCACCGTGAGTGAAAGAGTCCCAAATAGCGATGGAACCAAACTAGAAATACGATATTAACGGTAATAAAGGAAAGGATGATGGTTGTGATCGGTAGTTGCGAGACGAGACAGAGGTTTGTGGGTGCTATGCGAGACGAGAGAGCCCTCATGGTCGTCTCGCAGATATCCCAAACTGTTATCATACTTTTGTATCACCGAAAAAATCAGGCGAAAAAAGACCCATCGCAAATGATTATTTGAAACATTCGTTACGAATAGCTACCCAAAATGGCAGATTTTACTTATAAATAGTTTAAGTACGGGGAAAAAATTAGACATCCACAGTTCAAGAAATTTGCTTGCTTCACAATCTCAAACTTGAACAATACAACAAAAGATAAGCATGATAAAAGAAGGTTTAAATGTTTTGCCTCAAGAAAACTGGCTCCTCCTGACCATACTTTGCATACCTAAGGCGCACTGGTTCGCACTAGGCTGTACGGGCGAACTCGGCATTGACGAAAATAGAGACAAAAAACGAACGCGCATGTGTTAAAAAAAATGCATGTCCAGACTTAGAGATACTGTCAAAACAGAAGAATGTCAAGCAAGACAAAATATTAGTATAAAAATGACTCCGGGAAAATCCAGCAAAAATGTCCGAAAAAGATGAGTTTACTTTCCACAAAAATGGTTCTATAGCTTGCACAGAATTCCGTGTAATATCTCTATAGAATAATAAAAAGAAATATAATTTTTTTTAAATTTTTCGATTCATTGATGGGTCGACTGCTGAAAAAATGGGAGAGGACTTAAAAAAAAAGCCCCAGAAATGAAGATAACGGACTCAACGTGTGGAAAATAGTCCAAAAGAGACACGCACACACCCAATATTGGTTTAAAAAAACAGATCTGGAACATTCATTAAAAATCTCAACTAATAATTGGGAAAGATGATCTATAAAAGTAGTTAAGTCTGGTGAATGCTCTTACAACTGCATGTTACAAAGTTATATCTCATAAGATAACAATAATCGGCTTCATTATAAGAATCATTCAAAAAAATCACAGAAATTCGAGGGTTTCTACAGATTCTCCTACATAGAAATATTAAAATCCAATGTGCCAGTTTTTGACAATGAAGGGGAGGGGGGGAGAGACCCAGTGTGCAATTTCTGGACTTCAATACTTACGATCTCAAAAAATAACTATTGCCGAAATTGCTCAATGATTAAAAAGGCCATCTTAATCAAAGGGATAGCCTACTCTCTGCTAAAGCGTCTGTCATTTTATTTCTGTTCTGAACTCACTAGCGAACTCTTCATGAGTTGAAGGATGCTAAAAAGCCCATAAAATCAGGCAAAAAATACGAAAATTGTCCGAACTGGCAGTATTTGACCAAGCATATAACAGTCCTTAAAAGTGAAATTATTAAAAATAGGCAATAGTGAAACATATAACGCCTTTCCTATTATCCTTTGCCATGCACATCTTTTTTTTAATGTTCCTTCTGAGAATTCATTGTGCCCTAAATATCACGTGAAGAAGGCTATATATACAAAAAAAAAGTATTCTAGAAAGGTATGGTAACAGTTACGAATGGTTGCAAGACGATGCAGAGGTTTTGCCGTTGCTATGCGAGACGAGACAGCACTCACTGTTGTCTCGCAAACATCCCTAATTACTGTCATACTTTTATATCAGCAAAAAGTCAGACAAGAAATGACAAATGAAAAAAAAAATGTACTTGAAACAACTGTTATATTGAAATGTACCCAAAATGGCAAATTTTACGTATGACTAGTTCAAGTCTATGCAAAAATTAGACTTCCACCGTCCAAGAAATTGAGCAGAAAAGTCTGCAATAAAACAGCCGAAGTGATAAGAAGCCCATTCGCTTGCTTCATGATCTCAAGTTCTAGCAATACAATAGCATATCAATAAGCAAAATAAAACCTACCAAATTAGCGTATAGCAAACTAGACTCGCAATGCCACCCTGCCTTGCCTAAGGCGCATACATTTTTAGCAGTAAGCTGAACCGGCGAACTCGGCTTTCCTGAAGAAGAACTCTTGTAGACAAGACGCAGGTCAAAAATAGTGACCCAACTTGGCGGTCCAAAACTGAAATAAGACTGATACAACCAAAAGACAAAATCAGAAACAGAATAAAATAGGATGGTTTAAAAAATCTACTCTAGAAAATACCACAAAAAATTTTGGAAAATTAAGTTGAGTTTCGATTAGGATTGTCCTGCGACTTAAAGAGAATTTCGTGTAATACTCCAAGAGTACTGTAAAAAAAATTAAAAATTAAAAATGCGCGAGGTATTATTTGTGCAGATCATAAAATTAACTCTAAAAATGTAAAAACTCGTAGCTTTCAATAACGAACCCAACTTTCCGGAAATAGTCCCGAAGAGTCACACACGAAAACCAAAGTTTGGGTAAAAAAAATCTGGAAAATGAACCAAAAATTTCTGCTAAACATAGGGAATAGGGTCTATAAACATAGTCAAGCTATTGGGCGAAGTTCGACGCTTGAACCAGTGCATTGGCAACGAACCATCACGATGGGTCTGAAACGACAAACAGATAGTCAGGAAGAGATAAGAGGTCTATTTCTACCCTAATCATGCAAATGCATTTAAAAAAAAACTAAAATCTTACCTTGCAGCCAGTTCCGATAGAAACTGGATGCGGACTCTTTTGGAAATTTTTGAAGAGTATGTCCACAAAACACTGCCAAGGGAAGGACACGTATAAATAAGCCTGAACAGTGGTATAAAATGTTGTGATAGAAAACCCGTTAGAATTTTGACGCAAATGATTTTGAGATCCTAAAAATCGTTCCAAATCTAAAGACTGTGTCCGGTGCACATGCAATGCTTAAAAAGCAGTTAAAAAATCAAAAATGGGAATTTAAAAACAGTGCTTTAAAACCTCTAAAAATGCACTTATAAAAAAATAGGTAGTTCATATTTTAATTAAATGTAAAAATAACCAAAACGAAGAGAAAACATAAAGTCATCTTTGAAAATAAAACGAGGAGAGTCTTTCACCCTCAATCTGTCTGTGCATAAATAGTCCCGAAGATCGAGCAGGAAAAATAGAGCGTTAAAAAAAAGCTTTTCAAGAAATTCTAACAAAAATTGGATCTAAATGTGAGTCATCAGAAAAATCATTTTAAAACTTTTAGGGGGCAAATTATTCCAAGAGAGCATACGCCTTGCATGTAATATTCAGTGACAACAAGAATAAAAGCAACGACGAGAAATTGAGTTGAACGCCAGAACAATGCATACATGCAGCAGGAACGGTGAGAGAGAGTTAGCACTCGAATATTCTATGTCAAATTCAACGCTAGGGAAGTAAATCGGTCAATACCTCAAAATAGCGGTTAAAAATCAATTTAGAAAGTTGGCAAAATCTGAGGCTAAACATTGAAAAGACATTTTATCCTAGAATTAGAAAAAAATTGAGGCTATCAGCAGCCTATTTGCCATCTGTCAATGAGTCCGCGAGAGAACAATCAATTGGAAGAGAAGCTTCTATCCTACTTCAACGACTACTGCCTTGTACATGTGATCACATATGCTTAAATAAAAAATGCTGTCAGAACACAAAGTCGATACATACTATAACTAAGGATGTCTCTAGTTTGTAGGCAGCCAATCTTTGGCTAATACGGAATGATACCATTTTTATACTGCATAAACTATTTTATACTGCATTTCATCAGGCCGTGTATTCATCCAAAATCCTAGTAGAAACAGATCAAAAATACGAAAAGAAAATAAACCTAAACAGCAAGAATGAATCAAAAGTATCATAATCTATTACAGCCAACTGAAATAGGTACTTTATTTGCAGGTTAGATATAGGTATAGTTAGGTTAGACGAAATTAGATATCTCACATAAAAAACGTGCACAGTATTCGTGCAAAGACAGTTCGTGGAATTGGAAACGTTTTAAACGGAATTAAAATTCCCCCAAAACTGTGACATAGTATGGCTAAGGTAAGCCACGAAAATAGGTTCCAAAATTTCAAAGCCTACTCTAGCGCAAATCGCGAAGTGCCACGTATTCTGAAGTAACAATAAATGACAGGAAGACCTATTTGATTTCTTCGCGAAATCATGCACTGTACTTAAAATACGAGGCCTATAAATGCACTCTATTTAAATAGCATATAATGCAAGGAACAAGATATTAGCCTTCAGCCGGCCTTCCCCACCCTACCATCCACGGGGGGGGGGGCATATTGGGCACCCCCTGTAAACTAGACGTTGGTGAACGACGAGTTGAGAAAACAAGTTTCACGAAACTAGTGAAAACTTGTCAAAAGTAGATGCAAAAGGAAATGGGTGATACTAACTAAAAGAGGTATGGACAACCTTTGAAAAGATGCGGGCCAAACTTTAGAATGTGTTAGCGAAGTCGTGGGCCGTATAATTGGGATTTATAGGAGATTTTGAATGGTCTATATGGGTGTTTGATATGTTCCGCCGGATCAAAAGCTCTGGCCGGAGATTGCCCAAATGTGAACTAAAATCAAATTAGTCTGATAGAGCCGAAAGACATAAACCGACAAAAATTATGACTGGAAGAGCCTTTCTTGTAAATTCACTAAAGTATTTGTAAAAAGTGAGTTTTCACAAAAATTGCTGAAAACTCTCATAAGTTACATGGATAGTTCAAGGCAAACACTTGGCCACATATATTTAATGTTAGGAATATAATTCATGTTAGGAATACATTCACAATGTGTAGAAAGCAGAAACCAAGAGAGGTAGCATAAAATGCTTTTAAGAATAAAAAGAGTCGAAGCCTTCGAAAACAAACTCACCCTATAAGAAATAATCCAAAATAACTGGTGCAGAGGGGACATCCAATCTTTAAATGAAGAAAATAAATCTGGACAATGGATTAAAAATCTCACATAAACATGATTAAGATCGGCTATAAAAGCAATACGTTGCTGGAGCGAATTCGCTGTAACAGCAAAACAATCTCTAAAGTGCGGTAAGAAATCCCCAAAAGAACCAACATTTTCAGTACTGAACAAAATAACTATATTTAGAGAAGGTTACGAGACAAGAGAGAGACAGATTTTTGGTGGGTATGCGAGACGAGACAGACCTATTTCTCGTCGCACAAGCATCCCTAGAAGTACTCCTGAGTGGCCAAAAGGTAGATATTAATTCGCAGTTTTTAAAAAAGGTGTTTTTGAATATCCTACATCTATACAACAGGTACACGCGCTGAAAAAGGCGAAATTACCTTGAAGGTGGTTTGTGCATCTGAAGAACTCAAGACAAGATGCAGAGCATAAAAAAAATCTGCAAAAAATAACAAAAATGTCGTAGATGCATGCCTATTTGCATGATTTACCAGTCCAAACCATACTTACAAAAGTAATGAATTCAATCGAAAGTAGGAGTAAAATCTAACATGCAGCCAGCCAGTCACTGCATAAATTCCTTGACTGAGGCGGAGACGGATTCAATATTAGAGGAAGAAACATTTGTCCAATTTCTTCACGAAAAACTTGTTAGAGCAAGTCAAAAGTACAAAAAGTCATCGACCCTCGCGGTATTGCCGCAAATTCAGACAGTCTAATACAACCTAAAGACACAAGCCTAAAGGGGCTAAAATAGTCGTTATAAAAGCTACTTTGGTAAATAGGTCGAAAAATTTCCACAAATGAAAAACTGACGTTTAAAAAATGTGTTTTAAAACTCTCAGAGATTACAAAATTTATTCACCTGAGCCCTTCTTTCGCTTATAAACCACGTGTAGACAGCAGAAACCAAGAGAGGGGGCACAAAAATTTCTTCAAATAGTACTATAAGAACGAACGCAACTTAAGGGGAATAGTCCTAAACAACCATAAGATTATGAAAATTTTGATTCGAAAAATTGAGTTTGAAATATTAACCAAGAACTCAGGATAAAAATGGAAAAGATGGATCGTAAAAAACTTCTTCGGAGAAATTGGACATTTATAGCCATTCGCCAAACGTCAAACAGTCCGTTAAGACTAAACTAGGGAAAAGAGGAAGGGAAAAAAGGAAAAGAGGCTCTTTTTACTTAATTGAACAGCTAACGCCTTACACTTAGGATAGCCTACACAAAATACTATCAGAACACAAATAGGATGCATACATTTAGGAAGGTCGAATCTAGCTTGTAACCATCCGACCATCGGATAAAAAGTAAATGCCTTCATTTTTATACTACACCAGCGAACTAGAAAAGAACTTTAGACCCAAAATCGAAAAATAACCCAAATAGAAGATATTGACCACAAAAGCGATAGTCGTTTACAGCCGAAGAATTCAAGGATTAAAAATAGTTGTTTTGAAACAATCACCCACTTCAAAAACACAAGTTGCTGGAAATTCTACAAAACGAAAAACAAAAAATAAAAAAAAAAAAAGAAAGAAAAACCGTTTACAACAGTGAACCAGAGAGTCATAAATTGACCAAAATTATTGAATCTAAAATTTTTTTCCATATATGCAAAGAGCATCCAGTCGTCTATTTACAACAGGTAAAATAGTTCAGTTCATGGCCACAAAATTAATCAAATACAGGCAGACACTCAAAATAGTTTCTCCAGCAGACCTGCAGTGCTTGAAATTCTCCTACAAAGCAATATAAAAACCTTTCGCGTCACGTGATCCCAGCGTCACAGCAGCACACCACCCACAGTAAGGCTGCTTATCAGTTTACAGATGCGTACAACAGCATATGAATACAATCAAAGCGAAAGTAAAAACTTTGCCTTTATTCAGGGGTAGTCAATAAGATAATAATGAACAAAAAGCCGGATTCAATAAACTAGAAGGGAAATTCCAGCGTAAAATGGAGGAGCGACGCCCCGCAGTGGTCAAGTCACTCAGCTCGGTTCCCATAGGAACACCTTAAGTGTTGCTGCCCCGAGCTTGGTCAACACTTGGGAGGGTGACAACCTCCCTTGGTCTGGACTCCTGTGAGGCCGTGCGCGCTCATGGGAGCTGGTATATGTAAAACCTGTTGCGCTGATTTTAATTTGACAGAGCACCTGCGAACTCGCCGAATGCTAATAAGAAAGCATCTTACAAACTCAGCAGAGACCAAAAAATAGTCACCAAAAGTGGAAACTGTGAAAAAAAGTATATTTTACAATCAAAAATCAAAAAAGGCTATTTAAAATAAAATTTTAAAAATGTATTCAATTTACTGAAGGTAGATAAAATTCCAATAAAAAAATATTTTTTTAAAAAATTGTTAAGAATATAGAGTTGAACAGACCACAAAATACTATCAAAGGATTTTTAAAAAATTGAAATAGAAATGTGCCAGCCCGTTGGAAAAACAAAAGAAAATAAATAATAGGTTGCAGTAGAACTGATCTACAGAAAAGGCAAGAAAGGATGGTTTGAATTGAAAAAAAAAAATCCTTCTAAATCTCACAGAGACTCAAAAACTCCTCTATTGCACTACCTGAGCGTGAAATTCTCCTGCATGAACGCCCAATATGGGAATATTCAATAATACCCAGTTATTGCCTGCGTGACAAAAAAAAAAAAAAAAAAAAAAAACATGGGCAAAAGACCTAGTGGGAAACAATAACCGCAGGTTGGTAGCCACTATATATAAAAAAAAAAAGTGGGCATAAAAATACGCCTAAAAAGTAAACAACTCCGGTATTTTACTTACGACCTCACCGAGCAGGGAAAAGCTCGAGAAAAATAGAATCAGACCATTTTTAATGAAATTCTGTAAATTTCTCCAAAAATGTTGCGTTGGCATTCTGAAGAGGAGATACAAAACAAGATTTAGAGAAATTCGAGACTGAACAGCGCATTCGACAAATGCGACACAAAGAGAACGGACAATGAAATAACAAATAAGTGAGTATAAAAAATCTTAGCCTTCAGCCCTGGTATTCTTGGTTTAGGCGCCAATGGCTTTGGCTGCCGTTTTGGAAGCCTGCGAAGACCTGCGTCGGAAGATCCGTGAAACAGGCCAAAATTTCGAAAATTGCGGCAGTCTGATTGGACCAAAACACAAAATTATTAGTATAACAATATAAGAGGTTGAAGAAAACTGTTCTGGAAAATCCATGTTAAAGGGCTGCAAAAGATGAAACAAACTTTGAATCGTTCTAAATGCCGCTGAAAATCGGGGATTTCTCTGGCTCCTATTCCTCGTACGTCGCGTTCCATGAAGGCAACTACCAAAACGAGCCTGTTCAACTTAGAAAGGCTACAGTGAGATATTAATCGTATATGGGAAAGAGTCCCAAACAGAGATCCATACATCCAAATTTTGGCTATAAAAAATTAAATGTTAAATAATGGCTATAAATCTCCGTGATTCCAGCAGATAATCCATTTTGCATACTACCTACACTTAGATCTCAAACAATAAGTATTACCAGAACGCATATGAAATGCATATAATAAAGGAGGTCATGTGAATTATACTTATAGCCAGCCTGCCGTCGGCTAACACGCATGTATTTATACATTTATTCTGCACCGGCGTGACTCGATAGGACTGGAATAAATCAGAAAGAGTAGAAAACATGGCGTGGGCGATTCACCTGAAAGATAGTGACAGATTCCGAGGTATCCAACATCAAAAAACACGTGCATGCCTATAAATAAGAAGATCGTTTCAATCGTAAAGGCCTCGGTTAAAGGGTCCATAATTTTATTTTTCAGCAGCATTCTCGAAGTGTAGGACCCAATGCACAGCCCCCTCAAAAAAGGTCAAAAGTATGAAGGTTACATACATGAGCCTATAACAGTCCTTAAGACTGAAAAGATTAAAATGAATTATCTTAAAGCATACAGCAACTCCTTCCTACTATCCTTTGTTGAGCATAAATCTTTCAAATTTATATTGCTCCAGCGAAGGGAAAAGAGTGAGTGAAATACTAACCAGTATCAGTGAAAGCTAGAATGACGAAAAAATGACCCATGTTATCGGTATTTCACAGAAGTATTTTAGTACCACGGCTGATGTGCGAGACGAGACAGACGTTTGTTTTGTTAGGCGAGTAGAACGTTTGCAGATGCTATACGGGACAAGACATGCCTCATTATCTCGCAAACACCCTTAACGACTATCTTATGCCTTTGTATCAGCGAAAATGAAAACAAAAAATAACAAATGGAAAAGGTTAAAACACGGACACACACAATCATTACGAAGGCATGATGAAAATGACAGTATATGAAAAAAAATATGTATATATATTTGCTTCCTGCAAGAAAGAGCAGAGAATCTGCAATAAAACAGCAGAAAGGCGATAAGACGCCTGTTTGCTCAAGCCTCAACTCTACAATAGCTTATAAACATGGTGAAAGGAGGGTCAAAAGCTTGACATGCAGCCAGCTAAACCCCTCCCTACCATCCTGGGCTGAGGCGCATGTGTAACGAATATCGGGCTGCACTTGCCAAACTGTTGAAGACCGACACGGTCAAAACTCGGAATGGCTAAGAGGACAAAATAATGGTTAAAAAGCTATACTTGGAAATCCAACAAAAATGTCGGGAAAAAATGAGTTTTCATAAGCATTGCTCTGGAAAGACTCGACGCTTTCAGCAACGACGTGTGTTGGTCACGAAAGGCTATACACATAACACCGATTTGGTTGAAAAATGAATGCAGACAACGAAAAGTCTGGCCAACATAAAGGAAGTGATCTTTAATGATAGATCTTACACTCGATCCATTTCCAAACTTGTACGAGCGCATTTGCAACGAAAGTAAACGATGGGTCTGAATCAAAAACGGTATGAAACGACAATAATAATAATAATAATAAAAATGAAAATAAAAAAAAATTCAGCCTTCAGCTGAAATTAGTTTCCCCTCCGCTAAAGAGGTTTTTTGACAGAACCTTTTAATTTGTATTGGCAGCCATGTACAGGATGTATTTGCATGTAAATCAAACGGGGAGAAACCAACCGTTCTTCCAGTGGTGTCAAGTATTTTAAACAATCCGGTATTTCGGGGAATTCGAAGCCATTGCTTATAGCTAATTCTGGTATTGTCAATTTAATCAAACAATCGTAACATGTTTTGCAAAATTTGCCAATATCATCGATATCTTTGTAAAAGACTAGTTTTATAAAGTCCGTTGTCGCTCCTTTGGACAGTAAAGTTGTTTTGGAATGGGTTCTTATTGACTTTTTGAACCACAGTCGATCACAACAATAGCATTGGTGGATTAGACCATCAGCAACAGCTTCGAAAAATTTCTCAGCTAATTTACGAAATTCTAGTTCTTCACACCTTACATTTAGATCAGTATCTGTTCTTGGTCTTTTCGATGGTATATCTAGACAGAGTCGTAAACGTTTTCTGTCTTGTCTTCTGGATTTGGATTCCGCTTCTTGAGCACGAAAATCTGGATCTTCCCTTTTTCTTTGCATAAATAGACGGTTAGTTTCACGATGACTTTCTTCCGGATTAGACAACTGGCGAGGACGGCCAGCGCGGCCTTGAACAACAGTCCCGGGTATATTCTTCTGATATTTAACGATGTAATACTGAACAGTAGAGCGTGAAATACCAAGCCTACGAGCTATTTCACACTGCGTGAGTGGTGTGTCAAAAAAATAAAGCGATATGATTTGGTCTTTAGTCTCTTGAGAAAGCACCATAGTCTCAATCACGGTTAATAGCTTACTTTATTTACTATCAATTATCATCCACGACTTTTTTTGTCTGCCCAAAACTATTACCCTCTTTAGCGGAGGCTAATAATAATAATAATAATAATAAGTATCCAAGAAAAAAAAAGATTCTTTGAGTTTTCTTTACACAAGCCTATAAATACATCTCCAATAAAATAAAATCTTAGCTTGCAGCCAGCTTTGAAAAATTGAGAAAAACTGGACAATGGCACTGTTTTAAAAATTGGAAAGACGCTCAACTTGCACTTTCCGCATCATACTGCCAAGGCAAAAGACCTATGTCAATAAGCCTAAACAGAATTTAAAATGTTAAAATGGAAAATCCCGTTAGAATGGCACGCAACTGATTGAGGGATCCTAAAAATCATTCCAAAAGTAGAGTATAAGCAATGCACTCTCCGTGCTTCCAATCCGCTGAAGCAGCAGTTGAAAAACCAATAATGTGAATTTTGAAAATATATAGTCAATAACAAAAGCGAGATGAGAAAATATAAAAGCATCTTTATAAATAAAACGAAGTGAGGCTTCACCCCTGCAGAAAATTGTCCAAAGTGACCCGAATCCATTTCTAGCTAGAAGGAAAAAAGAAATTTTGGAAAAATTCACGAATGATGGCTGTTCGACCCGTGCAAGACGGACCCTAAAAGTAATTTTTAGACTATCTAGAATTTTGAGGTTTACACCAGCGTATTAACCGAATGCGAAATAGTCAGGAAGGACATAAAATCAGAGAAGCCTTTTGGCTGGGTCACCCACTCACGCCTTGCTCTTACAGCTACGTGTCACCCAGTTATACTGAGACAAAAAAGAACCCAATAATAATGGTTCAAGCGCATAGTTTAAACACAGCTGTTTAAGAAATGCAATAGGGGCCCTAAAAGTAGCTCTTGTTAAAATGGGAGGAGTTTGTGTAGGAAGTATCCGCAAAATCCAAAATGCTGCGAATGCGCAATAAAATGACAAGAGGACATAAGGGTAAAGGGTGCCTCTTTTCTGGCAAGCACAGTTAGATGCAAGAGCTACTCCTCGATTACTTAGATTATGGTTTATGAAAAAGGGGAAAATGCTCCCAAATTTTCTGCTAAACATCGGAAAGATGGACACTAAAATTAGTTTTTAGACGTTAGAAAAAAAAAAAAGATTTTTTTTTCAACATACCATTAAAGAGTGTTAAGCAGCTTGAAACGACAATGAAATAGCGAAGAGGAGCCAATAGACTTGTTAACTTGCCTTAGAGCTTCAAGCCCTATTCTTACGATAGCGCACTAATACAAACGGGACAAAATAAAATATCCTTTCCATTCTTGGATAAGATTCGATGCCTTTTATTAAAAGCAATTATTTATTTATTTACTTTTTAATATTAGGCATCCCGTGTGATTTCCGTGTTCATCCAATGGAACAACCCATTTCAGAAAACCCATTTGGAAAGACGTGTGGAAAGCCGAAAAATGAAAAAAAAAAGGACCAAACTTCGTGCCATTGTAAAAAATTACAATATTTAGATACAGCCAAACGAACATGCCATAATAGTGCGAAGCTTTTCTCAAAAACCCAACAAAAATGGCAGCGAAACCGGATTCATAATGAAAATACGCTCCCGTTTTGCATCTAATATATTCAGTGATGACAACAACCAATACAACAAACTAATAATGCCAATTTAGAACAGCTAGAAGGAGACGACATCAAACCTATCCATATGCAGGAGAAATAACGAGATAGAGCATAAAATATCTAAAGAATAATTAGAGTAAAATTTCTCGAAAAGGAATCTGGGAAATATATATATAAAACTAAACAGCCTTAAATACATCACTCTTAAACAGCCTTAAATACATCACTCTTTCGGTTAGAAAATGAATCTAGAAAATTGGCGAAAATTGCGGCTCAACAGGGTGAAGATATCTTATAGAATCTCAGAAATTAGACGCTCTCACCAGCCTATTCGCTGATTGCCAAATAGTGGAATGGCGTGAAAAGAATACAACTTCACTAACTGGCGCATCATTATTACTCATACAGTCACATGTACTGTACGCAGGAACTGATACATAGGATTATGGAAGTCCTCCCTAGCTTAGAGTCAACTAACAACTTTTGCTATTGAAAGAAAAAAGAGCTAAATAAATCTACTGCAAAACTTAAGCCTATGGTCATAGCATGCTTTATCGAAAACAAAAATTTTCTCTCAAAATTGAACAATTGGAGGTTTTCATCCACGAACTTGTGACGTAAAATAAAATGACCAAAATAATTATGAGATGACAAAGAAAATTGCCAACAATTGTGGCATAGTGTGCCTAAGCTAAGTCATAAAAATAGATTCCAAAAGTTGGAAACGTACCCCAGCATAATCGGGTAGTGCCACCACGTAGTGTGAAACGAAAATAGATAGCAGTAAGGACCAGAAACGGGAGATGACCTGTCTGGTTACATCACAAACTGTGCTCGCGATCGCATGTAGATGCAGTCAAATCATGGAATAAGGTGTTAGTCTTCAGCCTACCATCCAAGGCAGAGGCGCATATTAGGCACAACCTACAAACTCTGCGTTCGGCGGGAAAGACTTATGAGAACAAGTTTCCAGAAATACGTGAAAAACTGCCAAACGTAGATAAAAAAATGACCACAACGGATCAAACTTCACAAAAATAAAATAATCCAATCATGAGCGGGAACCAAGGCGGAGAGCCTATAAATATTTTATGGAATAAAAAGACTCGGAGCTTTCGAAAATAAACTCGCCCTATGAGAAATAGTCCTAAGATAGGAGGGGGGGGGCATCCATTTTTTAAAGGAAAAACTTTATTTGGTAAATGGATCAAACTTGTCGTCTAAAAATTAGGAATATGGACTATAAAAATGCTATTTTACATTGCTAAAGTGAATGGATGCATGCAGCAAAAGAATCCTAAATTTCTCTAAAAGTATGCGAAAAATTGTGTTAAAATATCCAATATTTTCATTGAGCGAAATAACTTTAATGAGGGATGGTTGTGACACTAGAAAGAGGCAGGTTTCTAAGCGATGCAGACTGACCTATTTCGCGTCACAGGAACATAGCTCGTCCGTATTAGCCAAAAGGTAAAAACTAATCACAACTTTTTTTTAAAGGCACTTTGGAATACGCTATATACGTACACTTACTAAAAACGATGGAATGACCTTCAAGGTAGTTTCGGTGTATGAAACACTCAAGGCAAGAAGTAAAAAGGAAAAATCTGCAATCAAATAACAGACCAGGAGTCAAGAAGCCTGTTTGCATGCTTCACAAGTCCAAGAACTTTAAACATAGTTGCGGCAGAAATCGATTCCATCAAAAGCAGGAGTAATACCTAACCCGTAAAAATGGATACCCGACATAATTATAAAAAGATAAAGAAGATCGCAAAAGGAATTCTGCAAAATGAGCTAAAAATTGCGGCACAGTATGTCTGAGGGAAGCCATAAAAATAAATTCCAAAATGGGTAGGCTTACACCAGACAGTAAAAATGAAAGGAAGGAGCAGCGACGAGAAACCTGCCTGACTGCACACACAACGGAAGCACTGTACTTCCAGTATCCCATAAATTCAGTCAAATCATGGAATAAGGCGTTAGCCTTCAGCCTACCATGCCCACCCTTACATCCAAGGCGAAGGCGTATAATATAGACACCACCTGCAAACTACACGTTGGTGAAGCAGAGAAAACAAATTTCCAGGAATTAGTGAAAATTTTCCAGAAGTACATTTAAATAATGACCAAACTTGTTCTAATCTGACAAAACTCGAAGTAGTCCGTTATAAACAGGCCGTTTTAAACACCCTTTCTCATAAAATTGTTAAAAACGGCTGTAAAAAATGAGTTATCATAAAAATCGTTTGAAAACTCTCACGAGTTACAGGGATAGTTGCGCGTAAACCCACTTCTTCTTAAATTCCGCCACAAGAATTAAAAAAAAAATTAATTAATGCAAGACATTAACAATGTGTGAATAGCAGGAAGCAAAAGACACAACGTAAAACTTTTTGAAGAATGAAAAGACTCGAAGCTTTCAAAAAGAACTCACCCTATGAGAAGTAGTCCCGAAGGTGCGGGTGGAAAAAAAACACCCAACTTTCGAGTAAAAAAATAAATCTGGAAGATAGATCAAAATCTTGTCTTTACATGAGAAAGACGGACTGTGGAGCTATTAATTTACATTGATAATCCGTATACTTGTCGTGACAGTAAAATGATCTTCTCTCTCAGACAAGATTATTTTACTGTCACTTCCCTTACGGTTTCCGGAGATAGTGCAATCTTCTATCCCTGGACACGACAACAACAAGAAAATCTCTTAAAGTACGCTATATAAATCCTTAAAAAAGGCAATACTGTCATTATTCGACAAAATAACTATAGTTAGGAATGGTTTCGACACAAGATAAGAGACACAGATGTGTGGTTGCTGAGCGAGATGACACAGCCCTACTTCTCGCCGAACAAGCAACCACAGAGGTAGTCCGTGTTAACCAAAGGAAAAATAATGAATCACAACTCATAAAAGAAGTAATTTTTGGAACATCCTACGTATGCACATCCAATGTACATTCAATAAAAAGAATGGAATGACCACCGGATGTACCTGCTACATTGCTTGGAGTTTGAAAAACTGAAGACAAGCAGTAAAACGGAAAAGAACTTCAATAAAATAACGGAAAAGTGTAAAGAAGCCTATTTGCATGCTTCACAAGCTCAAGCCCCATACTTGCATCAGAAATAAATCCAATCGAAACGGGTAGTAAAATCTAACCTGCGACCAACCAGTCCCTCTCTAAATTCCTTGACTGAGGCGCTTTGTTTGTAGATTAAGGCCGAGTGACTGCACTAGGCAGGTCCCGATTACCGAATAGACCCATGAGGCCTGATCCTATATTTAAAAAAATCTGGGGGCCTCAAAACTGCAATACTTGTTATTTATACTTGTAGAATGGAATAGGAGTAGGTGGGAGGAGGCCTCAAAATAATAGCAGGCCTATAGTATCAGAGAGTGTTAATCAGGCCCTGGCACTAGGGTCCTAGGCCTATAGAAGTAATGCCCTCCGTGGGGGACTTTCTAAAGGATCCTAGCCTGTATTTACTTGAAAGAGGCTCAAGCGCTTATAATGTTAGGTAGTGCCTGCAGCGCAGATGTTTGCAAGGAGACACTCAAGAAATCTCTTTCCGTAAAACCTTACTAAAACATTCAAAAGGAACAAAAAGTATATAAAACATTATGGCATTGTTGCTTATTCTTACATAGTCCGATGCAACCTAAATAGTCCCAAAGAGCCACTAGATCACCAACAATTTAAAATCAAAAATTATCTGAGGAATATTGACCAAGAATATTGGAAACACATAGAAGAGGTAGAACACTAAAAGGTACTCCTTACGGTCGTAGAAATGACGCGTCAGTCATTCTCCAAACGTCAAACAGTCCGACAGGACTAGAAAATGCACAGACAGTCTCTATTTATTATTATATTATTATACTTCCGACACAAAGTAGTACTAAAGGACAAACAGGATAGTCAAGATTTTTCCTGTGTTAACTCGAGCCTTCGTGAGACATCCATCCCTTGGATAAGGGATAAATGCTTTTATTATTGTACAACACCAGAGCACAAGCCGCGCGTTCATTCAAAAACCGTATGAAAACAGTTTCGAAATAGGCTCAAAATTGAAGACATTGACCGCAAAAGTAATAATTGTTTACAACCAAAGAATTACTATAACTCATGATTAAAAATAGTTACTTTGAAATAATTATGAAATGATAAAGAAGATTTCAAAAGGAAATCTGTGAAATAGGTCAAAAGTGTTGGCATAGTGTGACTAAGGTAAGCCTTAAAAACAGATTCCAAAATTTGGAAGCCTACTGCATCGTAATCGGGTAATGCCACATATAGTTTGACAAAACAGTAAAACGGAAGGAATAAATAGACGAAAGGGGCAACGTGACGAATGCGTCACAAATTGAAGCACTGTGCTTACAATAACACACAAAAGCAGTCAATGTCAGGGATAAGATACCAGCCTTCAGCCTTCCATCCCCGCCCTACCATCCAAGACGAAGGCACATTGAGGCACCCACTCAAAACTAGAACAAAGATGAGGAAATACAAAGAAATAGTGCCAGAAGTAGATAAAAAAGCGACGAAAATGGTCCAACCGACAAAAATCAAAGTAGTCGGATATAGCCGAAAGACAGACATACTACAAACAGGCAAAAATTGTGATTGGAAGAGCCGTTCTTATAAATTCAACTGAAATGGCTTTTAAAAGTGAGTTTTCATAGAAATAGTTTTCAAAGTCTCAGAAGTTCTAGAGATAATTCAATGCAAACAATCTCTATATTCAGTGACTGGGATAAAATAAATAAATAAATAAACCTAGTGTGACACAGAAACAATGTGTAGGTAGCAAAAACCAAGAGAGCCAGCCTATAAATATTTTCAAGAATGAAAATACCCGAGGCTTCCAAAAACCGAGTCACCGCATGAAAAATAGTCCGAAAGTGAGGAAAATAAAACAGCATAACTATCTTTAAATGAAAGAAATGAATCTCAATGGATCAAAAGTCTAAACATGAAGAAGTTCAACTACGAAAATAGTATTTCACATTGCTAAAGCGAATTCGCCGTGATAGCAAGACAATTTTAAATATCTCTTTAAAGCACGGAAGAAAATCTTTATAGCCGATATTTTCAGTATTGAACAAAATAACTATAGTTAGGGATGTTTGAAGAAAAGAGAGAGACAGATTTGTGGTGGGTGTGCGAGACGAGACAGACCTATTTCTCGTCGCGCAACCATCCCTTAGAGGTATTTGCCAAAAGGCAGAGATGAATCACAACTCAGAAAAGGTATTTTGGAACCTAATATACGCTTGTACAATACACGCACTCAAAACGGTGCAATGACCTTAAAGGCAGCCTGAAAAACTCCAGACAGGAAGTAGAACGAAAAAATCTGCAGCCGAATAACAGAAAGGTGTAAAGAAGCCTACTGGCTCACTTCATAAGCTCAAGCACTATACTTGCATGAGAAATAAATCCAATCAAAACGGGTGCTAAAATTGAACCATCAGCCAGCCAGTCCCTCCCTAAATTCCTCGACTGAGGCGCAAGCGCTTTTAATATTAGGTCAGTGTCTGCAATTTAGATGCTCGCAAGAGGACACTCAAGAATTTTTTGCTTCCGAAAAATTCACTAAAACATTCAAAAAGGTACAAAAAAGCCATATAAACATTATGGCATTGTTACGCATTCTTACATAGTCCAATACAACCTGAATACTCCTAGAAAGCCATTGGATCCACAACATTTTAAAATCAAAAACGAGCTAAGGAATATTGACCAAGAATCTAGGAAATACGTGTGAGAGGTAGACCATAAGAAAATACTCCTCAGAATCGCAGATATAACACGTCAGACATTCGCCAAACGTCAAACAGTCCGATAGGACTAGGAAAAAGCAGACAGTCTCTACTTATAACGAGCCGTATACTTACGACACAAAGTAGTACCAAATATACATAACCAAATAAAACCAAACATCCGTAAATACAAACCATTTTCTGTTTCAAAATTCATCTGGAAAATTGGCAAAAATTATGGCTAAACATGGAGAAGATATCTTTTTAGAATCTGAGAAATTGGACGCTCTCACCAGCATATCTGCCAACTGCCGAAATAGTCCGATAGGACAATAATTTAGCCACTTTGTGGCTAGATCTTGGCCAACTGCCAATACCGAAGTACTTTGTAAATCAGAAATGAAAGTCCAAATGACTCAAAAAAACACTTGCAGACAAGTGTATTTCAGCAGCACAAGCGCATAGAAGTAATCGCCAAAGAATAATTTATTTTTTCTCAGCTTTGAAACATTTTTAGCCATTTCAGGCCACTTTTAACTTTGATTTCAGCCACTTTTTCTCCCGCAGAGTTGGCAACACTGGTTAGAAGAGATGCCGCTATACAACTTCACTAAATAGCGCTTAATACTTACTTGACCAATCACATAAACAGAATAAATGTTATCGAAACACAGAGAGTGCTCCATCGAAGACACCCAACTAGACCTATGTCCTTCGTGGGGAGGCTTAACGCGAAACAATATGCATGATTACGGAAGCTGCCTCTAACTTGCAGCCGGCCATCCCATGGATGCTGCGAAAAATGATTTTATTTTTATACAGCATCAGTCAACGAGAATCCACTGAATATATGCTAAAGTTAGGAAAGATTAAAAAAAAAGATTTAAATTGGAGGAAACAATCAAAAGTAAAACAGTCTATTACAACCAAATGAAAATGTAGTAATTTTGGCACATACATCTCATACAAGTACACAAAATGGATGAAATTCCATAAAAATAATTTTCAAAGTTGGACACCATCCAGGCTGCATCCAATAAGAAATACTGCCACAGGAGAATAAATAGGTGAGAAAGTGTAAATTTAGAAACCCCGCAGAAAAAGACAATAATAGATAGCTTGAACTTTAATAATCGTTCCAAAGGATGACAGAGGTTCGAGCATTTCTATAAATTCTTCTGCGAAACTCGCTGACGTAGCAGTATTAAAATCCAATAGGAGAACTTTTCCTACTGAAAGAAAGAAAAAGCTTTGATAAAGATGGCTAAATCTTGCAATTACTTGCAAGAATAGCATAGCTATACCCTAAATTCGCATGAGAAATGTATGCAAAATCAACAAACTTGAGGCTTTTATCTACGAAATTAGGGACAAATACGATGCTCACAATACTTATAAAGTGGGGGAGTGGGAACGTTTTATTCTCCAAAAATTGTACCATAGCATGGATAAGGTAAGCCATGAAAATAGATTCCAAATTTTCAAAGCCTGCACTAGCGCGATCGCACAGTGCAGCGTATTCTGAAACAACAATAAATGACAGGAAGAAGCAGAAAGAAGCTTTCTTCTATTTAAATAGCTTATAATGCAAGGAATAAGATATCAGCCTTCAGCCTACCATCCAAGGCGAAGGCGCATAATAGGCAGCGCCTGCAAACTAGACGATGGTGAACGACGACATGAGAAAACAAGTTTCCAGAAACTAGCGAAAACTTGTCAAAAGTAGATAAAAAAGGGAATGGATGATGCTAACTAAAACCAAAATAGTCTCATAGAGCCAAAAGACAGACACTATAAACAGATAAAAATTATGATTGGAAGAGCCTTTCTTCTAAAATTCACTGAAATTAATTGTGAAGAGTGAGTTTTCACAAAAATCGTTCAAAACTCTTCATAAGATGAATGGATAATTCACCGCAAACACTATGCCACACATATTTCACGACAGGAATTAAAAAAATAAAGACTTATTGAGAGACATTAACAATGTGTAGAAAACAGAAACCAAGGAGGACGTCTTCCTTCGAGTGTTTTAAGAATAAAAAGTCTCGAAGCTTCCGAAAACAAACTCACCCTATGTGAAATAGTCTAAAATATTTGAGGGATAGGGACCCCCAATCTTTAAATGGAAAAAATAAATCTAGAAAATTCATTAAAAACCTGACCTAAACACGTGGAAGATCGGTCTACAGAAACATTACATTGCTAAGAGAGCAAAACAATCTCTAAAAGTTACGAGAACGAATCCCTAAAATAGCCAATGTTTTTAGCATTTAACGAAAATAACTATGGTTACGTATGGTTACGAGACGAGAGAGACCTGGTTGGTATGCGAGACGAGACAGACCTACTTCTCATCGCACAAGCATCTCTAGAGGTACTCCTTAGTAGCCAAAAGGTAGATATTCATCACAATTTATTTTAAAAAATGTATTTTTGAATATCCTACATGTGTACACCATGTACACGCACTGAAATAGACGAAATTACCTTAAAGGTGGTTTGAGTATCTGAAAAACTCAAGACAAAAATCTGCAAAAAATAACAAAAGATGCCTACCTGCTTACATACTTTACAAGTCCAAACTCTACTTCCAAAAGAAATGAATTCAATGGAAAGTAGAAGTAAAATCTAACATGCAGCCATCCAGTCACTGCATAAATGCCTTGACTTAGGTTGAGACACATTTAGTATTAGGTGAATAAACATTTGTCCAATTTCTACATGAAAAACTTGTTAGAGCAAGCCAAAAGTACAAAAAGTCATCGACCATCGTGGTATTCTAACAAATTCTGATAGTCTAATGCAACCTAAAAACGCAAACAGAAAGGGGCTAAAATAATCGTTATAAAAGCTGCTTTGGAAAATACGTCAAAAAATTTCCGCAATTGAAAAATTGCGGTTTAAAAAATGTGTTCTAAAACTCTCAGAGATCACAAAATTTCTCCACCTGCCCCCTTCTTTCGTGTAATATTCCGCTCATATACCACATGTAGATAGCAGAAACCAAGCGACAGGACATAAAAAATTCTTCAAATCGTCTTTTAAGAACAATCACAACGCAAGGGGAGTAGTCTCAAACAACCACAAGATCCCCAAAATTTTGATTGGAAAAATAAAGTTTGAAATATCAGACCAAGAATGTAGGATAAAAATTGAAAATATGGATTGTAAAAAACTTCAGAGAAATTGGACATTTATAGCCATTCGCCAAACGTCAAACAGTCCAGTCAAACGTCAACAGTTCGTTTACAAAAAAGGAAAAGATTCTCTTTTTACTTAATTTAACAGCTAACGCCTTATACTTAAGATACAATATACAAAATACTATCAGAACACAAATAGGTTGCATACATTTAGGAAGGCCGAATCTAGCGTGTAGCCATCCAACCGTCGGATAAAGAGTAGATGTTTTCATTTTGATACTACACTAACGAACTACAAAAGAACTTTAGACCCAAAATCGAAAAATAAAGAAAAATAGAAGATATTGACTACAAAAGTCATAGTCGTTTACAGCCGAAATATTAAATAATTAAAAATAGTTGTATACAAACAATTACCCACCTCAAAAATACAAGTTGTTGGAAATTCTACAAAATAAAAAAAAAAAAAAAAAAAAAAAAAGTTTACAAAAGTGTGCCAAAGACTCATAAATTAACCAAAATTATTGAATCTAAATTTTTTTTCCCATAAATGGCAAAGACCATCGAGTCATCTATTTACAACAGGTAAAAGAGATCAGTTCATGGCCACAAAATTATTCAAATACTGGCAGACACTCCAAATAGTTTCTCCAGCAGACCTGCAGTGCTCGAAATTCTCCTACAAAGCAATATAAAAACCTTTCGCGTCACGTGATCCCAGCGTGACAGCAGCACACCACCAACACTAAGGCTGCTTATCAGTTTACAGATACGTACAACAGCATATGAATACAATCAAAGCAAAAGTCAAAACTTTACCTTTATTCAGAGGTAGTCCATGAGATGATAATAAACAAAAATCCGGATTCAATTAGCTAGAAGGGAAATTCCAGCGTAAAATAGAGGTGCGACGCCCCGCAGTGGTCAAGTCACTGAGCTCGGTTCTTATAAGAACACCGAAAGCGTTGCTGCCCCGAGCTTGGCCAACACTTGGGAGGGTGACGACCTACTTTGGTCTGGACTCCTGTGAGGACGTGCGCGCTCATGGGAGCTGGTGCATGTAAAACCTGTTGCTCTGATTTTAATTTGACAGAGCAGCTGCGAACTTGCCG
>JAWZYV010007909.1:0-36759 GCA_038373885.1 Cheiracanthium punctorium | reverse complement strand
GTTCATTTTTTGGAAAACGTCACAAAATAACCACATAAAGGACTTAGATTATCCTGAATGTTTCGCGATAGAAAACTTTATTTCTTACATAAAGGACTTATTTTATGGTGAGTCTGCTCTGCATTTTGCATATTCTAGCACATTTGTGAATATTCCGTTCCTTTATGAAGAAATGAGAAACTTTTTATTCTAGGAACTTATATAAATTTTACTTTAATATTATGTGTACGCGTTTTTCAAAACTATTTTATTAAATAGAAATATCAGTATTTTAAAGTTTTCCACTCATAAAGCCGAGTTTGTTTTCTGAATAAAAAGCATGTTAGCATATCGCTTTTTATCTGAGCTGTGCAGTTTTTCATGTTCCTTGCTGGTCACATATAAGTATGTTTTTCTCGAAATAATTCTTCAGCACTGGTAGAAAAAATTCTACCCACATAATGAAAATGAACACCCACAAAGAAATAATTTTTTTCACAATATACAGTGGAAATGAAATAAAGTCAAAGAAGTTTATTTACATAAAAAATAGGATATTCAGAAATTCAAGCAAAAAATTCCAAGAGTATAAAATTCATACAGGGCATTTAGGATAAAAGGTGGAAATACATTGAATGTGGGCGGTGATATAACTTCTATTCTGGTCACCCTTTAAAATCCCAGGTTAATCCCAGGTATTCTTAAACTAAAGTGAACAGACGCACCCAATATGTTACACTATGCATGTTCTAGACACGTAAGTTATAGTCTTGATACTTTTTGCCAATGTGTTATAACATTTTAAATATGAAGCACGTCAACACCGTCTAGATGTAATGTACAACTGAAACTTTGACATTATCACTAGATCTTTCTCTTCCTTTCTGTCTTTACTTTTTTTTTTGAACTTACGGACTGCTCACTTAAAAAATAAAAAAAATTGTCTTCAAAAATAAAACTGTTTAAAATGTCTGGTGAGTACTACAAATATTTAAAAACGTCTAAGTTAATGATAAAAATTAAATATTACTGTCTGATACAAAATAATTCATTATGATCTATTTCTGTATCATATTACATAACTAGTGATAGTTAAAAATTGTCGTTTGTCCTTAATTCATTTTTCTATGTTAAATTATTAAAATATTTTATGCGGGAGAAAATTCACCGCAAATAAGAAGATGTGATAGCGTCAAAGCTGCAGTTGTTAGGCTTTCCCGATCTAGTAAGTGTTGAACATGTACTTCTCAGTTTTCCCTACCACACTGACACCATGCGCATTTTACTTATGACAGATGGAGTGATCAAAGGGAAGGAAGAGAAAATAGCAGGAAAACAAAATACGTTTTCATTAAAACAAATTTAACCCCTTCCCGGTTCATTTTTGTTTCAGTTGGAGGATCAAAAAATGTCATTTTTTAAAATGCATATTTTGATATAGATACATTTTTAAAACATAGTAACACTATTCTCATATAAGATTTTCCTAAATCATGTATAGTTCTACCTTCTAGTGCGCAGAAAAGTAAATAAAAGTGTTGAAAGCAAAACGAAATATTTCGGGAAAGATTACGTGGAAAAAAAAAAATCCTACTGCCCTAGCTACACTCGGGATAATCCAGAATGGAACGTTTTACCTACCCGAGCTCAGCTCGGGCAAATCCGGTAAGGGGTTAAATTCAGAGGCGCCGACTTTACAAAATTTCTGTGGGTGCCCTAAAAAGTCCGTGCGGGGGGGGGGGGGTTAATAAAATGTTGAAAGTCGCACAAGGTTTGTAATTTTTGATAAAGGATCTCTAAGTTTGGTGCCAAAACGGGACAATTTATTTTAAAGGGGGAGTATAGTTGGAATGTACTTGGCTAAGATTGTAAAATAGTTTTAGTAGGTGATTTTAAGATAGATTTCGACTCCGAAGATGGGTTTTTATGGAACAAGGAAGAAAAATACGGCACACTCATGAATAACGATACACTTTCCAACTTTATGGAATCTTTTCCAACTACCCTTCAATCTTTTCCTATTATTATTTGCTTCCTTGCTCGTGACTACTCAAACATTTGACTTTTCGTGCACATTTTTACCAGTGGGAAATGGGTAATACAAATAATCATTTTAGCTCCACATAAAATATCCAATATCTGAGGGTATAGATCGAAGAAACGATATCTGTCTCACGGTTTTGGTACAGAAATTAAAATAAACTAACTGCACCAAGGATTCGAAAAAATTCAGGATGATTCTTTACAAGCTGCACTACACACTGCAATAAATTCGAAAACTTTCATGAAACTTTCAGAAAAAAATCTTAAACGTGGAACTGCACAGCAAAATATTTCTAAGAGTGGCCATTCTGCAAAAAATTTTCGTTTATTCCGGTGTCTAGTACAGCTTGTAAACCTACATCCTAAAAATTGTGAAGTGCTTGAGATAATTAGTTTTCTTTTTTGTATTTATATACCAAAATTGCGTGTTTTTTCCCAGCGCTGAAGGTGACATCCAAATTTTAATTTAAGTGAATAGTGTGAATTTTGGCATCCGATTATCTGTTACGGTGAAGCAACGCTGGGCATAGAATGAAAGTCTCCACCGTTGTGTCTTAGTAACGATAACAGCAAACCAGTTAAAATCAAGATTCTTTTTAAAGCAATGAAGTATTTCTGATGAAATGCCCTTCTTTTAGAAAAATCTGCTTGTGCTGGAGTCACCTTAAATTTGTTTGCCTTATGCACATTCTCTGTCAAAATTCGAGAATTCCCGAGCGCACACCCCCTTTGCCCTTGTAATAAATCAGACCCGAAAGAAGTGTATTACACTATTTCACTTTTTCTTTCTTTTTACTTTTAGCAATAGAATTTTGATTGGTTTTAACTAACCATTATAAATTTCAAAGCAAAAGAAAAGTATATTACTACGTTTATTGGGGGAGAAAAAAACATGCAACAATAATATCACAATCAGTCAAATTTCTGTCATGTAAATGGAAATTTTGTATAAAAAGTGATTCAGTTTTCGAATGTAACAATTCACGATCAATGTTATTCTTGTTTAATCTATCTCATCCCTGTCTGAAATCCTCAGAGTTTTCAAAAAATGTTATTCATAGTATTGTTTCTCAGCTCATTCATTTCCCGTATTTTTTTTTTTTTAATTTTTTTTTTACATTTTTGTACCCCTATAAACAGCTGCAGCTAAGCCTTGACTATTTTCTTTTCTTTTTTTTCCCAACAAATTAAAAAAATTACAAACATTATACCTTAAAATAAAACTAGATAATTTCCTCAGAATGAATTAATGCAACGTTTTCTATGTTGAAATGTGTGTAGGACCACATAAAAAAGATTGGTAACTATTTAAATGCAAACAGAAAAATAAAGCAGAACAAAAAATATTGTTTATCTTAGAGTTAATAATTATTCAAAAAATATTTTGAATTGTTGGCCATATAACCTCCAGGAATGATTTTGAGCATCCTCCTGAAGTAGAGCTATTTTACCCTCTACCATTATGTGGTCAAATTTGCAAAATTACGAGAGACATACATTTCAGTAATGTGTGTTCATGTGCCCATGATTTCAGTATAATTTTACAAAAACAGCATTGGGCTAGATCAAAGCAAATAGTACCTAATTCTGCTTTGTCAAACAAGAACAAAAATTGAACAAAATATTCGCAGAAAATGAAACGGAAGGCATCTCGAAATGTTAGTGTGGACCACAGTCTGTTCCATCCTTTTCAATAAATAACTGAGCACTAAAATCATTCAAAAATAAGAAAAGGAAATTGAGACTTTAGAAAAAAGTGACACAAACCTTTATACCTTAGAAGCCTCGCCTCAGTCTCATTCAATTAACACCAAAGCGCCGACACTTTTTGATGAATGGGTATCTTTTTTTGTTCCAGAGACATACAAAGTGTTGTATATTAGGTGCTTGTAAACAGACAGACCTTGATGTTCTCTATTTACAATAAATACAATTAACTCTACTCACTTCGGAATCCTGAAGTAATATTATTAGAACTATCTCAAAACATTTCGATAATGGGAACGAGTCTTACACCTAACTCCTGTGTTATCTTTCCCGCGTGAACTTCTGATTGTAGCCAGCGGCTTTGTCTCAAGTTCTCCGTTTTCCGGTACTCTTGGGCTAACACAGTCCCATTGTATTCATACATTTTCCCATGGAGGACGAGGATTCTGCGATGAGGTCTGTGGGTCAGAAAAGGGGGGGGGGCACTTAGGACTTCGGCTGCAGTGGACAAAGGCATTGCCTGTGGGGCTGTAGGGAGTCGCGCATCACATTGTGAAAAAGCTTTGAATTTTAGAAAGACATTGTTTCCATGGGTGCCAGATAGGAAGGCAAGTGGCAGTGGGGGATTGAGATTTGACCCCGCCTAGTATAATAAACATTTTTACAGCATACTGAACTTCTAAGTATTATTTTCGTGCTAAAATGTCTGAAAGTTAAGATGACCCCCATACACCTCTAAATTAGTACTCATATGAGAAACTATTATAATTATTATTATTATTTTAAGTAGACAAAAATATTACCTGTTTGGATTCCTTTTTCATGCACTTTTTAAAATTTTAGAGTATGTGCTAAGTTACTACTTATTGGAATTTTATTATAATTACTCCAGTTACAAGGCACATAAGGGTGTATGCCAAAGAAACAAAATCTGCATAACGGTCATAGTACACAAATTAAAGTAAACTATCGCACCAAAGATTCGAAAAAAATTAGTATGATTCTTTATAAGCTGCACTACATACCGAAATAAAGAATAACACTTCTTTAAAATTTTCGATTTTTAAGAATTTTTTCTAAAAGTTTCGTAAATGATACAGGTTTATTGTTTATTTCAGTAAATAGTGCAGTTTCTAAAACATACATCCTAAAAATTTGAAATATTTGACATAATTAATTTTTTTGAATTTGTGTGCCAAAATTTCATGTTTTTTTTTTTTTTTTTTTTTTTCCCGAACTACAGCGATAAGCTGAAAGTAGCTGTCATTCAGTTGCCTTTAAACAGGGTTTAATTTCTATCCAAAAAAGTGCAAGAGTCCTGATTTTTTATATTGCAATTTACAAAATTAATTACCTAATTTAAGGTATTATTAAGTTAATTTTTGTTACCTCTGTATTAGTTTGCGATGTGATAAAATTAATATCAACAGAAACAATTACGATGGTAATTAAAATTTTAAATTTAGTGTAAAATTTCACCGAGAAAAAAGAAGTAGTGGAGCTGAGCTCCCATGCAAATTAAGCACTTCCTTTAAATACATGCAAGTATTTAGCACCCGCGAAAACTTTTCTGTGGGTGCTTGAGATCTGACATACTACATAAAAAAAAAAAAACCGTCCCTCACTAAAATTTTATTTTCGAATTATGCAGTTGCAAAGCACTCGTCGTCATCAGCGGCGTGACTATACCGTTAGGACCCATAATGAATTCATTGGATAGGGTCCTTCCTCATTCTACAGAATCTCAACCAACATGTTGCAGTTCGCTTTTTCTAGCTTTCTATTTGGGAAAGGCTCCCCCTCCGGCCGGGGGACCGTGGCTTTTGCCTGTGCTACCGCCCTATAGTTACGCCAGTGATTGTCTCATCGAAGTTCCTCATGCGCATCTGAATTATAAAGGACATGGGTGCTCATATAGGGAAGTAGGTGGGGGCTCGGGTGCCTCCCTCTAGCCGTCGGTATAGTGAACATTTTTATATTAGCTAACCTTTTTTTCACTATTTCTGTACTAAAATGTTTGAAAGCGCGATTGTCGATGACCTTACAAATGCAAGAAATAACCCCTCCCCCCTTGTCTTAAAGTACTCATATGGACGTCCATGCCGAAGCACCCACATACATTTGGCCTCATTAAAGATTTTCTTTTAAACTTTTATAATATCACACTAATAAGCAAATAAAGCATTTTAGTACTGAAATAATGCAAAAAGTTCCGTATGCTTTACACATATTCATATTACGTAATGGCATATTTGGGGCGGGGAGGGGGACCCTCCTTGAGTGTACATCATGTGTTGGGGTTATCAGACGATTGCTGGTGCTCAGCATGCAACGTAATTTTTTTTACAAGCCCAAAGCACCCACATAAACGTCTTTTCCTAGCCCTTTCTGCGAACTTCAAATTATGACTTGGCACTAAAATTTCTGTGGGTGCTCCGCACCCACAGAATTTTTTCAGTGGGTGCTTGAGCCCCGGAGCACCCACGTAGTCGGCGCCACTGGTTAAATTATTTCTCATCAATTTACTTCTTATCATATTCACTCTTATCCCCAGGAATTCTTATACTAAAGCGAACAGCCACAGACGCACTCAATATGTTACACCATGCATGTTCTAGATACATAAGTTACTGTCTTGATACTTTTTTTTTTGTCAATCTCATACGAAATTTTAAACGTACCAACAAATATGCACTGCCTTCATTTTTCCCTCAAACACCGACACCTTGCACATGCGCACACTTACTACAGCTGCCTGTTCCAATACAGGCAACGGTATTTCGCTGCCGTTTCTAATGCTAGTGTAAAAACTGCAAGAAATGCACACTTCTTGTTTTCCTTAAGATATATAAACCTGCTGTTTTGTATTTCTGCTTTTTTAACGCAGCTAAACACAATCAATACTAAAACGTATAAAATGTGCAAAACGTTAGTACAAATCAGTGTTATATTTAACCCATGATAGCCTTGAACCTTGGATATAAATCTACTGATCAGAGATGAATTACTCATAGAAAGGAATGAAAAGAACAAGAAAACAAAATACTTTTTTATTAAAAGAAATTTAAAGAACAAAAACAATCACATTGTGACATTATAGAAATATACTGAAGTATCGAAATCTTTAAGACCACGTGTAACTGATTTGAAGATAAACATGAAAATTCTAACCTAAAATTGTGGACAGTTTTCCTTTCATTGGATTAAACTGAAAGATTTTCTCAATAGACATGGATATTTCATTCACAAAAGGATAAATCGATTAAATGCCGCTTTATGTTATGAAACGAAGTATTTTTATTAAACTCGAAATATAACTTTTTGATACGACTTTAAACGAATCATTCTTGCTGGCTTAGATTGCCGGCGTAATTGATAAAGTTATTGGAAACAGATTTCACTGATCTAGCCCAGCGAACTTGTTGTTCGATTGGGAGTTAAGTCTGCTTCGAAATAAAACATAAGAACAAGATGTCGTTTTGATTCTTTTTATTATTTTTGGTACTATAACGAATCACCCTAATTATTCTGAACATTACCTTGATAATCTGTAGAACTGATTTCTGCAATTTGGATTTAACCTATACATTATATCTATTATTATTATTGAAACTGCTATATTATTACGTTTAAAAGAAACTTCATTTTGTTTTCTAACCATTTTGACACTTGGTAACCATCTTTCATCTATTTGGTAGTTAACCGTTTACCGTGATTGACCCAAATGGTATCTTCTGTTTCGTAAATTTACATGACCCGGGAATGTTGGTCAATATATTTTGCCAGCCTTGCATACTACAGATATGACAAATGCACTAGATTTCGAAATACGCTTCCAGGCTGCGTGGACGGTTAAATATTGATTATCGAATTAAAAGGCCCCCATTGAGATTAAATGGTCAAATAAATCTGTCAGACGGAGCGATGCAATTAAAGATATGTTTAATTTGTTGTTGTTGATTGCCTATAATCGTATAATGAAATTGTAAAACTGCTAACATGTAAGTAATATAACTAACCAGTTTTTTGTATAATACAACAACTTTTATACTTTAAAAAAACAAAATTGTAGCTCCCAGTTCGTAATTTACTTTTCTAAATTTCCTTATCATCTATGATATAAGTTCTATTGATTTAGCCGTTTGAATTACATCATCGATTATTTATCCGCTAGGTACTGTTTTTCCTGTATAAGTGTACTCAATGCTTAGAGTATTCTGTTATTGATGCAGCAAATTCTGTAAAGTAACTAATTTTTTTTAACAGCTTTAACCAAAATAGAAGTAAAATACATGTTAAGGAAAATAGGATTTGTTTATATCCCTGACATGGTTATCCCTTCATGGGTTAAAAAAAACTGTCCCGCAGTGGCCTCGGCGCCAACCTGACTTGAAGAAACCCATGAAGAAACATCCGGCTTGGTCAGTGCTTGGGAGGGTCAACTCCCTTTCGGCTCGACATCTTTGGGACCTCTTTCACTAATAGGAGCTGGTGCACGTAAAATCCGTCTTGGCTCCAATGTCCTCCAGGTTGTACGCTGCCTCTGGGGGTGCCGATTTCATGGGGTTGGCCCCTCCTGTGGAATTGGTTCAAAATTACACAGTAAAAAAATTCAGAAACGTTACATACTTACAGCGGAAAGGTTTCCGAAAGTATAGCGTAACCTACCGATGCTCTACTCGAACTCACGATTTCGGAAACATAACCCATATTTCGGGGTAAAGTATTTACGGGCGAAAGAAATCTTTATTTCTTCGCCCGTAAATACTTTACCCCGAAATATGGGTTATGTTTCCGAGATCGTGAGTAATATTATCCATCTGTCTCTTGGACTTCGCGCGCATGCGCCAAGTGCCAAGAGACAGATGGATAATAGTGAACGCATCTTCCCTAATAGCACAGATGGTCAGAAAAGAGTCGCTGTGACTTCACAAAGGGTCAGAATTGTCACAGGACTGTCACATTGTAACTTCTTGCACAGCCCGATTATGACCAACAGGGGCCCCGGATGAATTTGGGCGTCCCCATCTATAAAATTTGTTTTCTTTTTCATAATATTTTGACATATGAAAGAATATTTCAGAACAACATTTGAAACTGGGGGCCCTGGGCAAAGTCCTCATTTGCCCATGCGATAATAAGGGTCTTGTAACTTGTGAGTGATGTAACTTCACTGTGTGGTCACTGTGAGGTTTATTTGTGACCAGTCACCAGGTGACGTCGCCGGATGAATACTTAAATAAAACGGATCAATACTTAAATAAAATAGCACATTATTACAGCACATTATCACTTAAATAAAATAGCACATTATGCAATTTTGAGCAAGACCCTAAAAAATGATTGACCGTAGGCTTTTAATATATTAATGAAGTCTGTAGACCTTATAATTTTAAAAGTACGTTGCGTGAATCTAAATAAACTACTTAATGGGGTTCAATCAAAAGTAAGGTGCACAACTAGAATGCAAATTGAGTAATTAAAACGCAAGTTACGAATCTTCACCTAACTATACATTACTACTATTATAATAAAATGGTAGTATAATAAAACTACCATTACATAAAATTAGGATTGCCAATTCCTTGCCAAATTCTGGGATATAAAAAAGCTCAGTTTAGAACTCAGTTTGGATGCTAAATTTGGCGATATATTACCAAAAGTTCCCATGGTTGGTGACATTTAGCGCGATATCGGGCATTTTTCTCTATGGTTGTTTTTCCGGATTTTTTTTGAAAAAGCAAACATGGAAAAATCTTAGGCGACTACGAGGCGTATTCAAAAAGTAAGTACAGTGCGCTCCGGTTATAACGGACCTGGGATAAAACGTACTATCGGTTTTAACGCACCTAGAATCTAGGTTCCGATTGAAGTCGTATATTTATAATGTTATTTAACTTCAGTTAAAACGTACTTAACAATAGTACGTACTTTTTATACCAAAGCCAAAATTAAAATTTTGCTTTCCTTAAGAATTTTATTTCCTTGTTCTCGGAAATTTCAGTACCTTCAAAAACACTCGTTGTCAGTTTTCAAATTCTCTAGCGAGATGAATTGTGTATGAATGAAGGGAGCGATCTTTTATCTTTTTCGCCTGCTAGGTGGGGCTAAGAACAAGACCATGTTTTTTATTTGTCATTCATCAATCTAAATGCCTCCTGAAAAGCCCTAGCTATAATGATTCTGATGATGGTGAAGAAAAAACAGAGGAGTCTATACCAAGCATACCCGACGCATTAAATGTTGAAAGAACATTATCACGATTTTTTGAATGCCGCAGTGATGATGCAGAGACTCTAGAAAAGTCTATTATGGATATCCAAAACGTTTTTTTTTTTTTAAGTAGCATCTGCCCATTTAAAACAAAAGAAAATTACAGATTATTTATCTCAATATTTCTTTGCCAGGAGAGGACAGCTCGCGTCACTGAATGTGTCGCTTAAAGCTACATCTACGTCCTTCCCGGAATTTCCCGCCACAATTTGGATCCTCATCAGAAGTTGGGGGGGGGGGACTTCTGAATATTGGCAGCCCTCGGAAACTGCTTTCGACCGCCGATAGGACTTTCGGATCCACGGATTTAACATGTACGTGCACCGCATGTACACGGTGGTCTTTAGTAGTAAGCCGCTATCGAACCCACAACCTTCCGGTTACGAGTCCAACACCTTAACCACTGGGCTACCACGTTTGTAGATGGTTTTCCCTCATTCGCTTGAGTGACTGAAAAAGCTTGGTGATTTAGTTCTAATTTCAATTTGAACTTTCACAAAACACTGTAATTAGACAATATCTTTGCTTAGCATAGCATTTAATTTCTGCATGCATGCCATATGAATAATCGATCTATATGCATAAAAGTTACATAAATAAATAATAAATATTCTTTTACACTCTAAAATATCTCACATTCCCTCAGAACTAATAAACGTTCATCCATTTAACGTTTGAGACTTTTGAAAATGTAATCTTAAATAAGTAACAGCAATCGACGTTTTTAATTTAAAATTTAAGAAAAAGGGACGGTAGGAATATTTTTACACAAAAGCTCTCATATCCTACAGCGCAAGGGTGGCCAATTTTTGCGTACAGAAAATCTACTTTTTATCTTAAAAATGTGCCACAATCGACATAGTGTCATAGGCGTAGTTTAAGGCAGGGCGGGTGTATTCTGTGTTTTACTCTGTATTTCAGAATCAGTATGAGGTGTACTTTCACATGCCATATAAAAACAAGCCAATCATCGTGATTGACTTGTTGGCCACCCCTGCTATAATGGGATAGTGGTTATAAAAAAGTGTACAGTACAGCTTCTGTGCAGACGTTTTCCGCTTTGTAGATTAAATTTTTATTCAATGACATCGGTACAAAAAACAAAGCTTTATGCAAACATATTCTGTACGAAATAAGTTTTTAATACCCAACCAGAAAAACAGTTAAGAAATTTATATTATAAAAATAAAGTGTTCTAACTCGGAGATTTACTATCTTCTATTATTTAAAAACGTCTTAAAAACTGCTGCTTGAAAAAAAAAAGCAGCTGGTTAGAAAATCAAATATTTCATTTTTCATCACTCTTCGACTAGGACGTTGAGAGATCTTTCCGTATTCGTATTTTGTGCCACTCAACGTGCTTTATCTGCGTAAGTATGCATGGTGTGCTGATTTAGATGTGTCATTTTTATGTACACTACCCTCTGAAAGTTAAATGTAACAAGATTTTTTAAGCTAATCATTCAAAAAGTATCAGTAAAAATAAAGGAATGATACTAATATTACTTCACAGATACGTAAGAAATAAAGACAACTAGAATTTTTATTTTCAAGAAATGTAATTTAGATAAAATTATTATGTTGTTATGTGTTGCAGTCAGTCAGGAAATGTTAGGTTTGGCTACAAATCGTGTTGGCTGAATTCAAAGTACGTCAAAATTTAATTGGAAGGCAAATTGTTATGTTTTAAAAGCTGCTGTTTGTATATAAGCAATTATTGTTAGTTGAATTATGAAAAAACAAGAATAGTATCAACTGTTTGAATAGTGGCTATAAACAATAATAACTTCATAAAAAGGTTATTAACTACCACAACCATAACTGTACTGTACGAATTCTCATTTTCCACCTGAACGTATCACTGATTTTGCCTACATTGCATCTCTAGTCACATTACGCAGCAGGAATTCTTCTCTTGAAGGTCATGGTCTACCTAACTGTACGGAGCAGCTGATGTATCATAATATCATAATACTTTCAACCCTTTTAGCAAATTTGCTCGGGCTACCACTGGCCACGTAGCCGGCCGATGATGTCCCGGGCAAAATTAATAAGCATAAAGGACGTGTCATGTACTGACCTGATTAATCCACGTATTTTTTTGCAGGTACCTGAAAAACCAGCCATGAATGCAGCACAGGCATGCTGATTCTGGCATTGAAACAGCATGCCTGTGCTGCATTCTCATTCGAACGTTTACAAAGGATTTCGAAAATTATGTGTCTCAGTTTGGCAGTGTTGAACATCTTATTTATTAGTTTTTCAAATATTCATTGAAGTATTTTTATTCCTTCCCCCCCCCAATTATCTCTTAAAGTTGCTCCATTGCTGCTGCAATTAAAAAAAAAAAACTAATTTTGAAAATCAAAATTGTGAAATTCCCTTCTATTTCGTGAGTACTGTAAAAAACGGCATATTGCTATCACTTTTCGTTTACTTATTCAAATTTGTGGCTTTTTTAAATGGGACAACTATAGTACCGTTATGTAACTTTTAATTTTTTGTGTGTGTGTATTTAAAATATTTGAATATCTAAAAAACGTTCGCGGAGTCTCTTCGGTCTCTTTACCTCAATATTTATATTAAGGTAGGATTACTTATAGTTTAGTTAGTTTTAAGGTGAATTTTGAAGAATTATGATTATAATAAAGACTAGTAATTTAATATACACGAAGTAATTCACTCCATTGTGTTTCAGTCCATTTTATTATACGCAATCTTTTAATAAACCATTTTCAATTTAATGGTTCAGAAGGGGAAATTAGTTTATTTATTTTAATCTCGTGAAAAATATTCAAATTGAATAATTTCGAGAAGCTATTTAGAATCGCACAAAATGCGAATTTATTTTGACATGAAGTAAATTTCATAATAGATTTTATATGAATCTGGCACAAAACTGAATGCAATTTTTGATTTTTAACGCTACATTTTTGACTGCAGTGAAAGAAATCCCGGTTGGTCCACTTAGTTCACCCAGATGCTTTTCTAACAGAGTAAAATTATAACTTAGGAGGTTACGTAAAAAAGTTTCTCTACGGAAAACAGATGTGGAGGAAAATAATCCTACGTTACAATTTAGTAAAGGTTTATGTTACTCTTGATACTCAGCCTTTCGATTAAGAATTTGATGTTCGACCTTAGCATGCCGTTTAACTCGCATATTAACTCCAATTTGTTAATGTAATTATACTGATTTAAACTATTAAAATATTTAATTTAACATGTCAGTGAAAATGCCTGGTTGAATAAAATACATTCATGTATGCATATACGTACCACGTATTATATTTACCCGCAAATTAAATGAACAACGAGCGCTGAGAAATGAATTTATTTATTTTAAAGATTTGTCATCGAAAACTTGAATGCAATATTGAAAACTAGGGCAACGCTATCACCGTATTGAACACTCCAAAGGGCATTCATCGATGAAATTTCCTCTTCAAATAATTTAGTTAAATATGCATGTCTAATGGTTTGCTCATTTATCAGTAGGCGGTTTAATACTTACCTAGATTAGATAGGTAGATGAATATATGTGTGTGGAAGCATATTTATAATGAATATAAAAACCTCCAGATTCACGTTGAGGCCAAAATTTTCGATTATATATCTTAACCCCTAAAGGAAATCGATTTGGCAGAAAACCGTTTTAAAGTCAATAGTATAGTTTTGATTGCGAATATTGGGTCAGATTCAACCAAGACGGGATCGTTCGCTTACGCGCCCCCCCCCCCCAAAGCCCTTCTATGGGCGAGCAAAAAGAGCAATTTAACATGTAACAAATGAAACGATCGAACTCATAGGGTTAGTAGGCAAAAGCTTTATCGCCGAATTCACATGACGTAAGATGCCGAACCCTCTTGAGCTACAGGATGTCCGAAATCAAATGGTCCTATTTTAAAGTTGTCTACAGGTAAAACTATTGTGGAGAAAGTTATGAAATTTTGTGCAGGACATAATAAAAGTATGGGAATCCGTTTGAGCGAATAAAAATCATTAGTTCAGATGTTCGCCACCTGGGGTTTTCTGTTTTTCTTTTTTTTAAATATATTACACATTTAGCGTACATTTATGATAGTTTACAAATATTATTACAACCAAACATGTTCAACATGACGTCTATTAGCGTCAGCTGCCACCTGGAATCGTCAGACAGCATGTTCCACAGATGACTGCAATGTGTTCGGAGAAATGTTATGAATATGTTGTGAAATGCTGTTCTTAAGATCGGGCAAGGTTCTTGGAGTATCCCTACTAATCAAATTTCAAATTCCCTCAATTTCAAATTCCCTCAAAGCCAAAAGTCGCATGGTTTGAGGTTCGGAGACATAAGTGTGTAGTAGAGATGAGACGGGCTCAGCCCGAGACCGATCCCGGGCCCGAACCGGGGTCGAGCTCTGTAATTCACAACTGCGTTCGGGCTCGGGCTCATGAAAAATTTCTTCTTTATTAAACATACTCCTTGAAACAGATTTTAAAAAGTGATTCATGAGGAAAATTAAAAGTACTTATAAAAAAAATAGTGGCACAGGCGCCTAGAAGATGCGTGAAGCTCTTTGGGTATTTCAGAATAGCGGCTTATATTACTTAGTTAGTCATGAGATCCGACATTATTTGATAAACATGGGTATAAAGAATAAAGTGCATTGAGTGTTTGCAACTATATTTTTCTTTAATTTGCATAAACGGCAAAATTTATTGTATTCTATTGATGAAGTAATTGAATTTATTTTTTTATCTTTAGCTGGAATTTCTGGCTCGGGCGGGCTCGGGCTCCGGCTTAAATAATATTGCTCGGGCACGGGCGGGCTCGGATTAAAAGTCCTCAGGCTCGGGCTTCAAAAAATGAGCCCGAACTCATCTCTAGTGTGTAGTTCATTTATTTAAACCGTCTCTTGGTGGCGAATATCTGAACTAATTTTCTTTATTCGCTCAGACAAATGCCCATACCTTCATTATTTCCAGCACAAAATTTCATAACTTTCTGAACAATAGTTTCGTCCGTGGACAACTTTAAAGTAGGATCGTTTAATTTCGGACACCCGGTACTTTCAACGAATCGAGAAGTTCCGGTCTGCCTATACCCAACCTTCTTCTAAGACTAATTTGCAGAATGCAAACGTGTATATTTACCCGCAAAGTAAAAAATTCCTTAAATTTTATCTTTTATTTCAATGCATATAATCTTACAATCACTCATTACTCTTTTTATGAAGTCACCATCTTACAATGTGATAAAAAATTTTCACTGACACAAAAGCCCTTATAACGGACAAGGACTAATATTAACGGCCGCGCCTGTACAGTGATATGATGGGATTAGTCGTGTATATGTATTTGCACATTCTTGATCACATGATCAGTCTGATGCGGAACCTCCTCCAGTGCTTATTTCCTTGAGTTCGTGTATCATAAAATCAACTATTTTGGCTGCATTCGTAAACGACAAACTCGTTGCATGAGTTTTCGTAAGAAAACTGGAATGCGTGTGTTGAGTGCTGTCAGTGGTTATCAGTTTCTTTTGCCTTTACGAACAACTTCAGTTTATTGAATTTTGTCCTCTAGGAGACGTGTTTGTTTACAATTCGCGAATACGTTAACTTTGCTGAGGAGAGTTTTTAGCACATACTCAATATAAAACCAACAGGATTTTTAAAAGAAAGAATGGCCATCATTGAAGTGCACAGATTAAAATTTAAAAATTTCAACTTAAACTTCATTCTTTCAAAAGTATTTAGCAAGAGAAATTCAAATTTCGCAAATAACGGTTTAAATCAGCTTCAATCTCGACACTAAAACACGCATTTTTGAATTTACTAAAATGAAAACTACAAGAGAATGATTGCCTTTGAAAAGTATGTACCTTCGTAGCAGTTTCTAACGTATGCCTCAATTTCCACCTGGAAAAACTAATATTTGCAGCTTCAGCAAACGTAAAATACTTTTCATAACATCACACTATTCCATAACAACAGACGCCATTTCTAAACAAAAACAACGCGCAGAAAGTAAAACTCAACGAACCTAATTCATTTTCAGTTTACTTCGTTTGAAACTAATTACACCCAGTTTTGTATACGAACGCTCTAGTTTTCAAACTGAAAGCGCTCAGTTTCCTTTACGAACACCTTAGATAGAAACTCGTTGCACGAGTGCAACTCGTTTGGCGTTTACGAATGCGGCCTCTATAGGTAGTTTTTCAGGCATGTAAATGATATTTAATAAAAATGCTCCTGCATTGTGTTTGAAATGAACTGCGAAGTTCTGTTGAAGACGTACCAGTCAATTAGCTTATTTGAAATTCCATCGTATTTCCACAAACGAAGTAGTAAAGTATTGTAATAACATATTTAAATTATCATATAAAACTGAAATGATATATTCTAATTTAGTGAAGTGTGTAATCAAATTAGTCACAAAGTAATTTTTAATGGCATGATCATTCAATTTAAATTTTTGAAAAACGCATTATAAGCTCATCGATCGTAATTGTACATTACCTTTTAATTGTTTTTCTCATTAAATTAAATCAAAATAAATTGCCAATTTACTTGCAAACGGAATATACAGAAGTTTCCTATAGTGGCGACATTTAACTATTTTCGACTGGCCGCCTCTCTCTCCCTGTATGTATGTTTAGCTTTTCTGAAAATAGCCACTGGATTTACGGGAAATGCTGAATTTTCTAAAAATTAACAGAACCTCCGGGTAAAGCTCATGGGAAGGCATAAGTAGATTAACAAGTATCAAGGAAAGTTACCTCAGTTGCAAATTGTAGCTCGCAGAGAACGTTGGATTTGCCGTTTCAAGCTCTTCCTTCTGCAGTTATTTACGAAACTTAATTGTAAAGAGACTGTCGGTGAATCGGTTATACTGTACTCTGTTGGCCAGTGAGAATTTTACTGTCGAATTGAGAATCTGATTGAGGGGTGCTTGCATTGTAGGATTATACGTACCGTGAAAGCTGTTGTGTTTCCTGTTATTAAAAACATGTAAATTATTGTAAATTATTATGTTCCAAAATTTACCCAATATTTTAGTAAAAAGTAACGCATTTTATTTTTTTAAAGACTCTTTACTAATATAACTTTACTAATGTTACTTAGCAATGATTCGCTTGGCATACGAAAAGTTACAAAAGTTTACGGTATGTAACTCACCACTTTTTATGATTAGTGATTTTATAATATTAGTGATTTTAAAATAAAGTACTCGAGTGTAAGTCATATTTCCTAAGTCAATTTTGTACTTGAAATCCTATTCTTAATAAGAAATGAATCAGGTATAAAATAATATTTTCTCTTTTATTTTTTGAGTTGCGTGTTATTCGAAAACTTCAATGAGTTATTCACAAAACTAAAATTATAAATTTGTCTTACACTCAAATACACTATTATTATTATTATTTTATTTATTTATTTATTTATTGTGTGTGTGTGTGTGCATTTTGCGAAAATAGTCCAGGTCTGTACTTAGAATATTTTTAAGCCCTTCCTTCTGATTACCTGCCTGTGTGTGGTTAGGGATTTCTTTCAAGTTGAAGAAGGAAAACCCTATCTATACTATTGGGAACTCATCAATTTTTCTCTGCGTTTAATAATTTCCACGGAAAAATTCATTCTTTCTTTCGTAAGTTTTATTTCTATTTAAAAAAACCAATTTCTCACGTACACTTCTTACTAAAAAATGTTCACTTAACCCCCCACCCTACACACACACACACACCGGTTGAGAGAGTTATTTTGGGGCCTAATAGTTCTTCTTAAAAAAATAATAAAAATAAATGAAAGGAAAGGGAAAACCCATTTACTTGTAAATTCTTTTCCGCGCCAAGTGGGAGATCTCACACTCAAAAACGACAATCTCGTTTTCCTAAGGGTAAAATTATAATGGCAGAAAAGTTAATTGGGAACTGCTTAAGAGAAGAGAATTATTTATATATATATTTTTTTGTTTGCCCGTTTTGTTCAGAAAATGAGTTTGAAAAGAATATGTAATTGAAATGGCCAGCGCCATATGCTTAAAAGAATAAAAAAATTGCTTTCGTTTAGAAATTAGCTTGAAAAAGAAATGCACTTGAATTTTTTCTAAGCTCAAGTTTGTCTAACTTTAACAGGAAAAAATTCTATGCATTATTCAGGAGAAAATTATTTATAAACTTTATTTGTATATTGCATTCACTAAATAATCAAAGTAGAAAATCAATAACTATTTTAAGGCAGATGTACTTTTTCGTAGTGCGTCAAAATTATCGTTTTCGAAGTTTTCGAGCAAAAACAACTTTAAAACTTGTAAATCAGTTAATCTGAAAAATTCGCTCGTTTGTTCTTATGCTGCGGCTAATGTTGTGTTAATAATAACAATTTAAATATTAATAGTTTCCATATAAATTAAATAATTTAGTTAATTTTTAGAAAGTTAATTTTTAGAACACGTGTCTCATTTATGTTATAATTTACAATTCTGTCCCGCAGAGCCTCCACTAAGCAAAAGTCAAAAAACTAAATTTAAGAACAAAGAATTTTAACAGGAATTTACTTATATTTTTACTGTATATATTGGACATGCTAAATGAAGTTACAATTTTCAGGACGTCTAACACTTACGAACTTACCTAGAGCTTTTTCCATTTGGAATTTTATGTAATCATGATTTAATAATGTCAGTTAATCTTAGTTTATTTAAATTCATTAAGAAAATACAGGGTTATTCAGAATTCCCTACCGTGTTTCGAAGCGCTATAGTAACAAAACTAATACTAAAACAGAAAATAAGAACATTTGAAAGGATGCAGAAACAATTCAGGTTTTATTTACATAGCTTACGGGTGTTCTAAGTGTGAATCCTTGGTCACACGGCATACGGTCAATGCGATAGTCCAGTTCCTGCCACACTCTACAAAGGTACTATCAAAGTTGTGGACAGCACGTGTAATCCGTTCACGCAGTTCAGCTACATCACGCAGAAAAAGAGGTACGAAAACTTGGTCTTTTACATACCCCCACAAGAAAAAGTCACAAGGTGTAAATCCGGCGAGCGTAGGGGCCATTGCAAAAGAGGTACGCCATTTTCGGAAGCTCACCCACTCCAACGATCAGTTAAGTGTGTGTTCAGGTACTCACGTGCATCACACATAAAATGGGGAGGAGATCCATCTTGTTGAAAAACGAAGACGTTATCCTTATGTTCCTCTATGTTGCGGCATTAGCCTCAATTGTAGCATATCCAGGAACACTACACCGGTAATGGTCATCTCTGCGGGGGGAAAAATGGTCCGCAGACACGTGAAGAGGAGATAGCGCAAAACACGTTAACTTTTAGTGAATCACGATAGTGTTCCACTTCACGATGAGGATTTTTGGTGGTCCAAATGCGTGACTTGTGGCAGTTTACTTTGCCGAACAAGTGGAAGGTTGATTCGTCACTAAAAATCATTTTTGGCACTAGTGTTTCACGGTCTTGGACATCGGTACAAAATTTCGCACGAGAAATGTATTCTTCCGGATTCGACGCTTGCAAAAATTGCAGTCTGTATGGTTTCATACACAAATTTTTGCGTAGAATTGTGTGTCTACGTCATACTGTTGGTTGCGGTATCCTCAATTCGTGGCTTGCGCGAACGGTTATTTCATCGGGCTCCTCAAAAAACTTTCCAGTACATCGCTTACGGTTTGAGCAGATGGACCCTGCCGATCACTTCGTTTCTTATCACACGGGCATCCCGTTTCTTTGAACTTCTTGGACCATGCATGAATTGTTTTGTCAGTTGGTCCCTGTGTTCGATAATTCGTTCGAAATGCCCGCTGAACCAAAACCACGGATTCAAATTTTGAAAATTCTATAACACAAAAGCTTTCTATTAGCCTGTAAACGCCATTTTTATTTACTAACTGTCTTCAGTCGTAATTCACCGACAACTGGTGACAGTAAAAGTTGAATTGTTTCTGTGTTCTTTCAAATGTTCTTTTTTCTTATATTCGTCTCAGTTTTTTACTGCACACTTCGACACCAGGGAGGAATGACGTCAAAGGTTGGAGACGTAGAAGTTGTAAGGCTTTCTATATGTAGGAGGGGTTGCTTTTATCCATACCCAAATCTCATGGTTATGATTTATCGATTAAATGGTTTTGAGCCTTCCGCGGACTTCCGATAAGAAAAATGGAATTTATATATAAAAAAGTCTAATTTTATATTTCTGGTTTCTAAAATATAGAAACATCTTTATTGAGGAATGCGTTTGCGGACTAAGACTGATTGATTGCACCAGGCTCTTAGGTCTATAGGGATACTGTCTTGCGTGTGGAACTTTCCAAGGGACCCTAGTCCGTATTTACGCGAGCTTTGTTAAAGAAAGTGCCATAAAATATTTTCGATTTTACTAAAGTAAATGTAATCTAGTTTATTAAGAGAAAAATAAACTCCATATTTATATAGAGATGTTTTCAACGTTAGAACAAAACTTTGAATTCCATATTTATAAATCAACTATAGTTAACTAAATTTTTCATGGGATACGAAAATGGAATGAAAACAGTAGACACTCAATTTTACGAATTCATAGGATAGAAATTTAGTTCTTAAAGCGCCACCCATTTCGCGTAGAGGCTAAAGACCGATTCTACCATAGGAGTCTGTGTTCTTTCCCGGCATGGGCTTGCGCGTCATTTCGTCCGTCCCTTCACAGGAGGCACTCTTGGCCCATGTATGGCTAGGGGGCGTGTTCAACGCTTCCTAGATATAGAAAGCCTTACAACTCCTACGACACCAACTTTTGGCGTCATCGTTCGGCCTACACTTAAAAGTTTAATTTCATAAAATAAAACTATTAAAAATTTCTGGTAAATACTACAAATATTAGAAAATATCTTATATTAAACATTAAAATTAAAATATTTTTTCATACAAAATTATTCATTATGATCTATTGCCTTGTCACATTATCTAATTAGTTATGGTTAGAAACTGCCATATGTTGTAAAATTATATTTTTTATCTCAAATTATTAAAGTATTGCCAATCATGGGTAAATTCACCAGAAATTTTTAATTTATTTATTTTATCATAATCAAACTTTTAAATGTTGGCCAAATGATGACGTCAAAGCTTGGTGACGTAGTAGTTGTAAGGCTTTCTGTATCTAGGAGGTGTTGCAGATGCAGTGCGCCCTGCCCCGTCGTCAGGGGGGCCCTCAAATCAAAAAATCATTATATTTTTACTTCCTTGTACGTAGTATGAGGAAGTAATGTGATCCCGAAAAATTTTGGGGGCCAAATTTCGACAAAAAAACCGATTTTGACTACCTCTAAATTTAATTTTAAAATTTTTTTCGATGCATCCTATCGTAGGCTAGCATGCACGATCATATTAAAGCTTCTGCAACTCATTTTGACCAGCGGCGAGTCTGCTGTGGCCAGTTTTTCCATGCCGTATGTACGTACGTACGTACGTATGTATGTAACTCGCATATCTCAAAAACTATTGGTCGTAGAATGTTGAGATTTGATATTTAGGATTGTTCTATGATCTAGTTGTGCACCTCCCCTTTTGGTGGCAATCGAATGGATAGTTTATGTACAGGACCGCCCAAAAGATTCGAAATACGTTACGCTCTATGGGCCGAAATTCATTAAACTCGCCTAACTCAAAAGCTATTAGACGTAAAATGTCGAAACTTCATATTTTGGATAGTTGTAACATCTAGTTGTGCACCTCTCCTTTTGGTTCCATTCGACTGGATAGTTTATCTACAGGACTGGCCAAAACATTCGAAATACATTACGCTCAATGGGCCGAAACTCATTAAACTCGCATATCTCAAAAACTATTAGGCGTAGAATGTTGAAACTTTATATTTAGGATTGCTGTAACATCTAGTTGTGCACCTCCCCTTTCGATTCCATTCGACTGGAAAGTTTATCTACAGAACCGCCCAAAAGATTCGAAATACATTACGCTCTATGGGCCGAAATTCATCAAAGCGTTTTTTAGAGGTATTGGGCTATTTCAAACGACTCAGAAGTGATGTATGCTGTAAAGAGTTAGAAAATGAATTTCTCCATTAAAAAAAGTGTCTTTATCATTTGTAGTTCTGCTACAGGAACACTCAAAAGATTTCCAATACATTACGGTCAATGGCAATTTTAGGGGCATTCATCCATTTCAAGCACAATACCGTCCTACCACATAAGTTAGGTAATGGTCCGACCACGGTCACGTGCCTCCCTCAAGAACTATGCCAAAAGTCGCCAAGCTTGGCGACTTTTGGTGTACGTGTGTGCATATTTAACTCTCAAATCTCAAAAACTGTTATGAAATTTCATATATAAGAATGTTGTAACATCTAGTTGTGTATCTCGATTTTCGGTTCCAATCTACTGGAGAGTTTATATACAGGACCACCGAAAAGAATTTTAGTACTTTAATGTCTATGGACATCTTCAATATAATACAACTGTAGACAGTCATTGTTTGGCACATTCCCAAAAACTCGCCGTCTGTCCTCGACCTTGGCGAGTTTTGGCGAAATATCGCCAAATTTGGCGATAGTCAGTCATTTGGTCCATGCCCAAAGTATCGCCATTTGTCATCGTTCTTGGCGAGTTTTGGCGAAATATCGCCAAATTTGGCGATAATCTGTCATTGTTTGGTTCATGCTTAAAATCTCGCCAAATTTCGTCGACATTGACGAGTTTCGCCAAAATATCGCCGAATTTGGCGCCAAAAGTTATTTCGTATTTTGTATAACACTAAAACTTTAACCTGTAGATTTTTGAACTTTTGTATTTAGAACTATTGTAATATCTAACTGTTTTCCATATCTTTTTTGACAGCAATCGACTGAGAATTTATTTACAGGGTGAGCCAAATGACTTTAAATACATTGAGGTGTATGGATGCATTCAAATCATTGAAAATCTGTGGTCAATGACTACTTTGGCTATCCCCAAAATCTCGCAGACTATCTCAAGTTTGTCGGCTTATGGTGAAATATCGCCAAATAAAGTGTCAGAAGGAAATATTTCAAATTGAACTCAGCTTGGCGATATCGAAATATTTGTCTAGAAATCGCTAAACCTTACTATTATTGATATTTTATCTCTTTCAAACAAATAAGTTTAGAGGAAGTGCGTCGAAATATTTTTGATCTAATGGACGTGCAAGGAAGTCATGTGTTGGGCACATCAGATTTTTTATTATAGCTCATAAAGTGGAAATTTTCATTTATTTGTTTAAAGATAAAATATGTTGACTGCTAGTGCTATAACTCTGCATCTTTAAGGACTAAAAAGCGTCATTTGTAAAAGTGTCTTCTTTTTCTACGGCTTAGCAAGATATCCCAATTCGGTTCAAATGTCACTTGTTTCTCATCTTTCACCGTGGGCTGCGACAAAACAAACAACATTAGCTCCTTTTCCTGTTGCTAACAGACTTTTCGATATTGTCGGTTCTGGACAAATGAACATAAAGCGACCGCAGATGAGATGTCATTATCTGATTAATTTGGAAAAACTAGGAAGAGGACCTTTCTCTTTCGTGTCCGAATCGATTCCTGATTTATTAATACCTTAGGTGAAGCGGAGTGGGGGTTATATAGACGCACCTTGTTAGCGAAAATTACAATTTTAACATATGGTATTAATTTTAGATGTCACGTACGGGTACATAAAGAATAAAAAATATATAACTCGGCTGTTCGAGACTCGTCAGGGGGAGACCCCCACCTTGAACCCTTCTAATTTTTTAGTTTCATTGTTGCCATATTAAAACGATATTAATTAACTATGTCATTTTATCTCTCACCCATTTTTCTTTTTCTTTTATACTTCCTTAACATTTATTTCATCGACTGGAAGTAGGAGGGTTTCCTGATCTTTCCTTGTAATTGCAAACGTGGGTCGATGACAACCTATGACCCGCGAAGACAACATGGCGAATTGAAAAGCTGAGCAAAGATAATTACGAAACATGGACACATAAAACATGGACTCCTAAAATTAAAGATGCATCAAGAATAACTTGTAAAAGGTGTAAACGCATCGGGCACTGGGCCAGCGAATGTGAAAGTGGAAAAAAGAATAATTTTATACATAAGCCTAACATCCTGGGATTCTTATCCACTCTGGATGACTCGCCAATAGCGTTAACAGGCGAAATGCAGCAACCCGTAAGCAAAAACACATTTGATGCATATTCTACAGCTTACGAAATATTGTAGCAATAGATTAAAGCTGTTGTGTAGTATTTATATATGTAAAATTATGTCGCTTACTTTTATGTCGCATTTTTAGGACGAAATTTTCAATAAAAGGGGTGAGAGATAAAATGAGATTGTCATTAATAACCTGGATTGGTTATGTTTGGAGTCAGCGGATCAAAATTTGTTGGCTTTCGCTTACAGGCGCACAAATTCGACATGCTTTGCAACTACGTTTGCTTTCAAATATACTAACCTAAAATCATTAGGGACTGTTTGTATTAGACTGAATACGAATCTGTTAACATACGTGCACGTGTTTATATATATATATATTTTTAAGAACATTTTTCAGCTATAAATTGAATTTTATACGATTTCACCGTTTCTGTTGCGTAGGTTATGGGCTAAGACAAAGGGAAAATATTTTTCATTCGAAGGCACGCCTACTTCTGCTTCCTCTGTTAAACACGCTTGCTGTAGAGATGGCCAATGATTCGATGAGTCGAATCAGTGATTCGAATCTTGTTACTGAGTGGCTCAGTCTTTACACTCACTCTCTACTGATTCGAATCTCACGCCCTCAAGGGAAATACATTCCAAGTGCGAAGGGAAGGAAAACTTATTTTCCCTTTGCCATTCCCAGAGATTTTCCCTTACTCTTTCAACTCTTTTCGACTCTTTACGACTCTTTTCGACTCTTTTCGACTCTTTACGACTCTGAGTCGATAGATGATTTGAAACAGTAACTGAGTGGGTGTGGGTGAGTTGGTCACTGAGTTGGTGCAGCATCGAATCTTTACTGATTCAGTGTTTCGCTCTGTTTCGGTGATTGTATACGATCGTTGAGATTCGTTAGTTTTTCGAATCTTCTATCGACTCAGAGTCAAAAGGAGCCGAAAAGAGTTGAAAGGATGTTTCATTTAATTGGAGTTTTTTTTTTCGAATCTTCTATCGACTCAGAGTCGAAAGGAGTCGAAAAGAGTTAAAAGGATGTTTCATTTAATTGAAGTTTTTTTTTTTTCGAATCTTTGGTGTTTCATTTCTTGGTTAGTGGTCGGATTTAAAGTTTCATCTGTCTGTGGGTGTGGAGCGGGTCGAACATCGTTTGCTTTTGGCGGGGGGCATAGGCGTTACTTCCTAAGGGCAAGAGGGGTCAATCCCCCCCCCCGAAAAAAAAAATTAAGAAAATTCAAGTATCAGAGCTATTTATATTAACGATATTTTCTACAATCGGAAACATTTTGTCACCCCATCCAAATATTACATGCCAATTTACGCCAATGCTCGTGGAAGAGCGGGGGGTGTCTCAAAGTTGTTTAAACCTTTTTCCCTCGGGGGTATGAAATAAAGTTAGGATTGTGCTTGTCACTTTTAATGAAGGATACAGGGGTGGTATTAAGCGCTCTCACAAAAGGACTTTGTAGTAAGCAAAATAACATTTCGCTTTATTGCTGCAGATTTCGTTTAAGATATTTTTTTTATCTTGTTTGTCGTTTAAGGGGAATTATTTTATTTTCTTTTCGTAATTCAGAGAAATACAAAATAGGGTCTAAAGCAGTGGCGTAGTTAGTGTTATTGACAGTGGCGTAGCCAGGATTTTATTTCGGGGTGGGCTGGGTATCAAATTTAAAGATAAAGTTCAATTGTAAGCTAAGTAAAGGGTCCCATTTTTTTGGGGGGGGGGCAGCAGCCCCTCAGTAGGACTGGGCCAAAAATCGATAAATATCGACATATCGGTTTTATTTCAACATCAAATATCCGATATTCCCATTTTCATTTCAGTGAAATTTCGAATTCGATAAAGGTCAAAAATACAGGCCTGGCAGGGGCGTAGCCAGAAATTTTTCATGGGGGGGGGTTATGACTACTGCAACTTATATATATGTATACGTGTGTATGATCATGTAGTGAAGAATATACATTTTGAATGGCAAAAAATTCCTCATGGGGGGTTATGACCCCCCTAACACCCCCCCCCTTGGCTACGCCTCTGAGGCCGGCGATAAGAAAATCCTGAGATCAATACCAGCTTGTGATGCTTTTGCTACTGATTTCTCTCCGTTGATGACGATGCCGGATCGCGGAAAAAACAGCTCCATGGTTTATTAGTCTAATTACCATAATTAATTAACGTATATCTCGGAACCTATCCACCGGAGCGCGTTTTTATTGATTCTCGATCCCCCCTAGACTCAACACCCCACCGATACTTAAAATTTCGAATGCTTTGACACCAAACTTAACCTTTTAATCTTACAGGCCCAGGGGGTCATACGAAGCTCCCCTATATTTTCAATTTGGGCATTTTAAACACTAGCCTCCTCCGGCGGCATCTCCAAAGTCTGGACACCTTCCCAGAGCCAATTTCTACATGTTTGCAGTCCTTTTAAGCCTCAATCATGGTTAATTAGTCTAATTACCATAATTAATTAACGTATATCTCGGAAACTATCCATCGGAGCGCGTTTTTATTGATTCTCGACCCCCCCCTTAGGAACTCCCATCGATACATAAAATTTCGAATACTTTGACACCAAACTTAACCTTTTAATCTTACAGGCCCAGGGGTCATACGAAGCTCCCCTGTATTTTCATTTCGGGCAGTTACTAGTTTTACTTGATCAAGGAGAGAGAGATGCTAACTGCCCGAGAACTCAGCGGAGAAGAAACCCGATGAATGGGTGAAGGGTGTTTAAATAGTACGGCTTTCGGCGAAGAGAGAGGGAAAATTTCTTTAGTTGTTTTATTGATTCAAGATTCGAATCATCGAAGTAGTGAGTGAGTCGAGATTCGAATCAGTAAAATGAGTCGAACCGCCCATCTCTAGCTTGCTGTATATCTATACCCAAACTGCAGGGTTGGGTCTTTCTTGATTCCTATATTTCAGAAGTCAACCTTCGCCGATATCTGAAAATATAATTTCACATTTAAAAGCATAATTTTATATTTATGATTTGTTAAATATAATTAAATATCTATGGAATAAAGTGTCTTGAAATATTTTCAATTTTGCCCGAGCAAATTTAATTTAGTTTATTCATTTAAAAAAAAGTGAATGAAATCTTCATTTATATAATGATGTATTTTCAACTTAAAATAAAATTTTTGATTCCATAATTATAAATCAGCTATGTTAACTAAATTGTCATTGGATTCAAAAGTGTAATGAGCTGAATTTTACTCTAATCAATAAAATGAGACACTCAATTTTAAAAATTCACAGGTGAGAGACATTTATTTCTTAAAACGTCGCCCAGGTCATGCAGTGGCTGAAAAACGATTCTACCTTTAATGTCTATCATAAGAGTCTGTGTTCTTTCCCGGTTTGCGTATCATTTCGTCCGTAAATTTATAGGAGGCACTCTTGACCCATGGCCAGGCACAGGGGGTGTGCTCTGGATACAGTACGCCCGAGCCTCCTCTTCCACAAAGGACCCTAAATCAAATCTTCATTATATTTTTTATTATATCTCATAAAGTGGAAAATTTCAATGATTTTTTAAAAAATAAAATATGTTGATTGCTAGTTCTATTACACTGCATCTTTCACGGTATCCCAATTCTGTTCAACTGTCACTTATCTCTTGTTTCACCGTGTGAGGAGAGAAAAGAAACATACCTTGGCCTGTTTTGTTTCTTGGTAATAGATATTTCGAAATTATCGGATCTGGACAAATAGACATAAAACGAACGCAGATGGGATGTCATTATCGAATTCTTTGGAAAAACTAGGTACAGCAGAAGAGGACCTCTCTTTTCCATGTCAAAACCGAAGCTTGGTATATTAATAACTTCGGGGGCAGCACTCTTTACGGACGAACTTTGTTAACGTGAAGTACGTTTTTAAGATAAGGTATTAATTTAATTTCTCAGATAAGAGCATACAAAGAATTAAAAATAACCTGGATTGGTTATCTTTGGAGAGTCATGGGAACAAAACTTCTTGATTTTCGTTTACAGGCATACAAATTCGGCGTCTTCTGCAATTACTTTTGCTTTCAAAGACACTAACCTAAAATCATTAGGGAGTGCTTGTATTAGACCGTATACGAATCTGTTAACATACATGCACGTGTTTTTATATATATTTTATAAACATTTTTCAACTATAAATTGAATTTTGTACGATTTCACCGTTTCTTATGCGTAAGTAATGGATTAAGATAGAGGAAAAATATTTTTTCTGATAAACAATTACTTGTTCACTTTAATATGATTTCTTTATTTTATATTAGCACGTAATTTTTTGGAATCCATTAGGCTTACGTGAACACGTAAAATCCTGCTATCAGAGGAAGTAAGTAATGTAAAATTTGTATAAAATTGGTAAATAATTAAGCTCGTCCCCAAGGTTTCATCTTTGTATAATTAGAAATAATACTTTCTCCATAGACTTCAAGAAGTATCCCAATCCACCGCAACTGTGCTCTCAATGCTATTTCTGTAGATCAGAAGTATCATTCGACTATACGCCGGCTCTGTCAAACACGCTTGCTGTATATCTATACCCAAACTGAGTACCTGGGTCTTTCTTAATTATTTCAAGTATAACTATTACATGGGTATCATAATTAGAAAATGCAATTTCATATTTAAAAGCATTATTTTACATTTCTGGTGTGTTCTGGTGTGTTTACAGTTCTGGTGAACGCAGATGGGATGTCATTATCGAATTCTTTGGAAAAACTAGGAAGAGCGGAAACGAACCTCTCTTTTCCGTGTCAAATCCGAAGCTTGATTGATTAATGCCTTCGGGGGAGCACTCTATACAGTCGAACCTAGTTAACGTGAAGTACGTTTTTAAGATATGGTATTAATTTTGAATATCAGATACGGGCACACAAAGAATTAAAAATAACCTTGATTAGTTATCTTTGGAGGCATGGGAACAAAACTTCTTGATTTTCGCTTACAGGCATACAAATTCGGCGTGTTTTGGAATTACTTTTGCTTTCAAAGTTACTAACCTAAAATCATTAAGGTGTGTTTATATTAAACTGTATACGAGTCTGTTAACTTATGTGTACGTGTTGCTATATATATATATATATATATATATATATATATATATATATATATATATATATATATTTATATTTAAGATTTTACACGAATTCACCGTTTCATATGCATAGGTTTGGATTAAGGAAGTGGAAAGATATTTTTCACTTTTAAACAATTACTAAACTAATAGTTGTTAGTTGTAATTATTATTATTAGTTATTAGTTGTAACTCTGCTCAACTAAATTAGTTTTAGTTGAACAGAAAACTAAAACTAATTTAGAAGAGCCAAGTGAGTTGAACCGTCAACTAACAACTATTAGTTTTACTTGTAAGGTAGTATTAGTGTTAGTTGTAACTCTGCTCAACTAAATTAGTTATAGTTGAACAGAAACTTAAACTAATTTAATTGAGCTAACTTGGTTTTTAAACCGTCAACTAGCAACTATTAGTTTTAGTTGAACAGAACACAAAAACTAATTTAGTTGAGCCGAGTTAGTTAAACCTTCAACTAACAACTAATTTAATTGAACATTTAGTTGTGTTCAATTAAAACTAACTTTTCTTTTTAGATGAATAGTTAGCTCATCTAATATTTTAGTTATTGATGCCCAACTCTGCTTCGCGCATTACAACTTCTCTGGTGTATTCCAGAAATTCCCTCAATGAACCGCAGTACTGCTTTTGGCACTGGTTCTAAAGCTGGGAATCAGAAGTACCATCCAACAGAACCGCCTACTTATCGATACAGAAACCCCATGCGCCTGTTTTGTTGATAAATTTTGCAGATCAGCCTGCAAGTATACGTCGCATTGAAATGCGCTTTTTTTATTTACAAGAGTCCAATGTTATATTTCTGATTTTGAAAATATAGTAAAATATCTTTATTATAAAGAGAGTATATTGAAATATTTTTTTCTTCTATTTTCAACTGAAAACAAAATTTTCCATTCGATAATTATAAATCAACTACAGTTACTTAATTTTTCATGGGATGCGAAAATGTAATAGATACACTAGACCAAATATGGGCGACCGTCAGCCCGCGGGCCGGGTGTAGCACGCCACGGCACATATCAAAACCGTGTATAAAACCCACATAAACCATTCAAAATCCCATATAAATCCTAATTATACGGTCCGCAACTTCGCTCAATTCCTGAAGTTTGGCCCGCGACTTCGCTAACATTCTAACATTTGGCCCGAAACGTTTCAAAGGTTGCCCATACCTGCACTAGACACTCAAGTTTTCAAATTCACAGATGAGAGAAATTTAGTTCTTAAAACGCCGCCCAGGTTGTGTAGTGGCTGAAGGACGATTCTACCATAGGTCTACCACAAGAGCCTGCGTTCTTTCCCGGTATGGGCTTAGGTGTCATTTTGTCCGTCCCTTCATAGGAGGCACTCTTGGCCCCTGTGTTAGATGCCTCCGTAATAGAGAGACCAATATATCTGACCTTAATGTATGGGCTGGCCAATGTCTTTTAACTACTTGTGTCCGCCATTGAAAGAAAAAAAAATGTCCATAAAACAGAAAACACGTGAAAAAGGAAAACTCTAAATAACTTGTTTAAAAATCATGATGCGTGTAAAATTAGTATTTTCTTAGAATAAATTGGAATAACTAATGCGTACACTTTTGTTGTTTGTCCGAAAGCATACTTTCCTGTATTGTTTCCATTTTAACATCTAACACAAATTACTCTCCCCTTTCGTAAATACGTGGTACCTGAAAAACGATGTTCGTGAAAGTCAGATTATTTATTTCAGTGACCAGGATGGCATTATTACAGGGAAAAGATTAAAATAAAGTCGGGGAGCAACGATTTCTGTATGCGCCGCAGAGGAACAACTCTAACAGGCAGTGGCGTAGCCAGAAATTTTTCATGGGGAAGGTTACGACTACTGCAACTCACATATATGTATGTGTGTGTGTGATAAGGGAGTGAAGAATATACATTTTGTATAGCAAAAAATTCCTCATGGGGTTGAGTTTGACCCCCCATCCCCCCCCCTTGGCTACGCCACTGATAACAGGAGTTCATAATATTTTTACATTTACATCTTCCAAAAGGAAGAGGTGTGTATGAAAGAAAACAGGAAACATGAATCATTTCAAAGACATTGATTTAAAAAAAAATAAGAAGAAAGAAAGAAAGAAATCCAACACAATTGTCTTTTTTAACACATATAACTGCATAAAATAATAGTTAATATATTTAAAAATATCAAAAGAAAACTTTAGAATTGATGGTTGTAGAAGCTTTAGAATTGATGGAAAGAATTAGAATTGATGGTTGATGTTTCGCAACATGAAAGAAATATAACATCAGGGAAAATGTCAACTTATGGCATGACTTTTTTCCCCTCCGAAGGATTCATAAATATTTTTAATGTATGGATAGCAGTTTAATAGTTAATCGGGGAATTTATCTGTCATTTTAAGAATTTTTTTGTTGTTGTTGCTGCTGTTGGCATAGTTTTTCTGATAACTCAAAATCATTTGTACTTTTAATTTTCTGTTTATTTATATTTTATTTGTTAAATTGCAAATATAGATCATTATTCTTGACTAAAAATGTATTTGGATAACACTTTGAACTTTAGCAGGCCTCGCAGTCGGTCCTATTTTTTTAAAACTCCTATCTTCATCACAGTTTTATTTATATAGGCTAGTATTTTAATGGTTTGACAGGCGAAACCTTAACATCTAAAAGAACATTTAACAACTATTGAAGCAGTCCAACATTTTACTCTATTATTTATAGAGGTAGGAATTTTAAAATAATAGGACCGACTGCGACGCCTAATTTAGTTGTCTGATTTGAAAACTGCTAGAACTTTTTATAGAAACGAATTTTCAGTTAAGCGAAGTTAAACGAATTTGAGATTTTAAAAAAATCTAAAAAGGTTTATTTATGTTATAAATATTGAACCTTTTTGAGGATGATAATAACGTTCTTTTCAACTGCGAGCTACAAATGATTTAAATTAGAAACTTGAACTTAACCCTTAATTGCATAGTGATGGATATCTACATCCTATGTTTAAAGCACGTTCACCGCCGGATTGGAGTGCGAGACAAATTTCTTAAGTTGAACTCAGATATAAAATATAGTTTTCGATAATGACTTATTCAGGTTGTGAATAATAAAAATATCACATCCCAGCAAACACACACAGGTTCTCTGAACGTCTATTAACGTTCAGAAGACGTTCTGAAAACGTCTTCTGAACGTTAATAGACGTTCAGAGAACCTGTGTGTGTTTGCTTGGATATTTCTTTCAAACTGCGTGTTTTTCGAAAGATTAATTAGTTATTCAGAAAATTGAGATTGGAAATTTTGCTTACACTCCTGAATATCACATGATCCGCAGCGACCGTCTTTAAAATTCATGTAATTCTGTTTGTGTGATTCTGGCAACGCTGTGCTAGGGCGATCTGCCGAAGGATGGGACGGGGGTGCCTTGGTAGGAGAAACTTGTAAGGGGTTCTAACGCGCATTCACGTTACATCTGGAGAAAACCTACCAAAACTCCAGACCGTTAGATCGACAATCACGCGATGGGAACCGCACTCGGGACCTTCACACTTCGGCCGTCTACCATTTTCAGTGGCATAACCACTGTGCCATGGTGAGGCCTTGCAATTAAGGGTGAGCCCAATAATCCTTTCAGCCCGGACCTACACAATTGTGCAGGTGAAGTACATCCTCTCAAAATAAAGAGCTAGAGTGTAAGTCCTATTTCCTAAGTCGATTTCATATCTAAAATCTTATTCTTCATCAGAAGTGGATCAGGTATGAAATAATAATTTCTCTATTTCTTTTTTGTCGAGTGTTATTCGATTCGGGAAACTTAATGCGTTATTCACAAAACTAAAATAAGAAATTTATCTTACACTCAAATACATTTCTTTTATGTGATTGTAGCAGAAAAAGTCCAGGTCTTAAAGGGCTAAAACCCAGCGGATCTACTTTTAGACGGTCGCAAAATTTGTTGGTCACAAAAATATTTAAACATTAGTTTACTTTCATACTTTATTTTTTCAAATAATAAATCATAAATCTGATTTCCGCAAAATATTCAGCAACAATAAAGTAAAATGAGAATCTTTCACTTATTTTTTTTTTTTTTTTAGAAAAATAATTCTTCATACTACAAAAATGTCGGAAATTTATTTATTACTTCCGGCATCAACATATATTGGAGAATATGCTGAAAAAAGTCGGCCTTTCAAGGGTTAAGCGAATCGGAAGCTTGGAGATTAAGGGCCCCTCCTACTCAACGGCAATCGCCTACGCGTACGATCGTGGGTTCGATACCCACTCATTTCCCTGGATAATTAAATTTCCTTTCTCCGTGTTAGTAAAAATTTTCATTGTGGTGTCCACTTTACTCGACGAGAATTTGTAAGCGGATTCTATAAACCGAGCACACAAGTATGAAAATAGGGGCTCTATTTTGCCAGGTTCCTTTAAGCGAACCATCAGATGTGTGTCATGAAATTGATCTTATTTGCTTCCTGCGAACGTATGTTGGTATTACCGACTGTTTACATTCGAGCATACGCTTCGCATTACGTCACAAAATCGAACGTTCGCTTAAACGAACGGTGCAGAATAGACCCCTAAATGTTCCAAATACAACAACAACAACTTGAATTTACATGTTCAGGTGATTTATGAGTCTTTAACAGCTTAAGTTAGTATATTGTACGTAATTTTTTATGTGATCCGATCCAGGTGGAAAACATCAGGATTAGCTTGAGCTTTCACCAGTTCACTAAAAAAAGGGGGTTCATGAACACGACAAGGAGATTGAGATATTTCCCATAATGCGGTTATCAGATTATTATTCATACATCTCAACTAGTGATATCGGAATAAATAAATTTGCCTGAACGCGTGAGGTATTGTTTACGCTGCAGCCATGGTGTGTAGTGTGGCTTGCAAGATATGTATATTTTACAGGTATGTTACTGTTTCACAATTTGGTCGTTACTAATAATTTAAATCCAGCGTTCTCTGAATATTTATGCAGTTTGAGGTGTACGGGAGATTAAAATACATATTATACGGTTATGATACAGTTCAAATTCACCGTCTCTGTCGATTTTACCATCAAAAGTTTTGAAATTTATCTTATTTGGTTATGTTACATTATGTGTATATTTTAATGGTGATTCTAAATGCAGTTGCCTTTGATAAGCGAGGTGTCTCTAATACAGGCTGCCATTTTATATTGTGAAGCATTTGCTGTCTTTTGACAGCGAGAATAAGACTTTCAAATTGCATCAAAAACGTGCCATGTGTGGATATATATCTGCTCTTTTTCTGACGGAGAAATACCTCATGTTAGCTGTTGTCGGGGAATTGTTCTGAAAAAGCCGAACTTGTTCATTGAGCAATTTGATTTGTATACTCAACTATTTGCATTCAGCCTACGAGCTTTGTTGAGTGACCTAAAGATATGAAACTTAACAATCTGTATAATTTCGGTTATTTGAAACTTTCGGTTTTTATAATTTCGGTTATATTATTTCGGTCAGCTCATATTGCTGCCCTTTATATAATGTATAATGGCTGAGGGCCAGGGGAAAGATTAAGTATGGTTACATTAAGGGTAGATATATCCTCAGAATTGTTTTTCCTTTGTATTCCGAAATCTCAACTCTAAATACTTTCCCTCTCCCGCTCCAACACCCAATATAACAACGTTGACTGTTTGAATCCCTATTTCGGTGTTTTAATGTCGTCATTTATGTTAAAATCCGCAGTTAAATTTAAAAATCTATTCCAAGTGAATGGTTTTTATTCGCTATCAGTAAAAACTATCTGGCAAAAACTTAACAACAAATTGCAGTTGTAGTTTTTTCACTTAACCTTAACAAAATTGAATAAGTAGTGTAATGAAAGAACAAAATAGAAAGTCAAGCTTAACTTTTCTCGTAAATTTTCTGCTTGAAATTTTTTACCTTAAAATGTTTCAAATACCCAAGGTCTCAGTGTAACATTTAAGTGACTAGGGCACTTCGTTTCATGTCTCTGTATATAGCTGGTTCAATTTTTGTACCCATATACATAGCTTCAAACTTAATTTTTTGGTCTGTATGTGATGTGTGCCCAAGCCACGTGCCCTCGCAATAGTCAGTGCATGAAAATACCTCTTGAATTATATTTAGAACTAAGCTTTAAACCATAGGCCAGTGAGCTTAATGACCACCAAGGGTTAAACCGTATTATAGATCCTTTTTTGTGTTTTGGCAAGAATGCCAAGACAATGATAAAAGTATTCCCCCCTCCCTCCCTTTCAATATTTCAAGATGAAACAAACTTCTATTTTCAAAACGGACAAGCCAGTTGTTAAATAATTTTAACTAATAGAACGTGAAGAAATGACTTGCAGGTAGGGTTGCCAGATGGTATCTACATCTAGGACACTACTTTTTCTTAAGTTACCATCTGTTACCTACCGCGTATCCTGCTTTTGGCTGTATTAGAGAGAAAGTTAAAACCTTGTGCACGGGCCATATTTAGCTGTAATTTTGTGCTAGCTAGTTACTATGAGTAAACTTAAGTTTTTGAAGGCATATGAAGATTTTCATAATTATTAGTTTAAAAAACTGTCTGAAATGGGTTGTTCGCCAAAGTACAACTAAAATTAAATTTACAAGCTTGCAAAAATGAACTAAATTCGCTCCGAAGGACTTAAAATTGGGACAAACTTGTCCCGATTTTAAATCTTTCGGAGCAAATTTAGTTCCTTCGGAACGAATTTAGTTCTTTTGTTTTTAAGCGTGTAAAAAAGTGTTTAATTGCGCAAGCTCATAGTTTTTAAAGTACTCCTTTTTATTGTTTAATTTCGTATATCTGTCAGCATCCCCTTTCTTTTCATCTGGCATCGCTACTTCCAGGGCTTCAGCTTAGTACAATTAATGTCCTAGGCTTTCTAGTGACTGAAACTGCTTAATATCAGCTCTACGAGGTATTAATGTAAATGTGCAGTTAGCTGAATTAAACTGATTCTTAAGTATAACAATAAACTGAACTCCCTCTTTCTTCCTTCAGGATGCTTGAAGTTCACGGTCGTCTTTGAACAGAAAACCCCGGTGACTAGCTGCTTGCTCTATGGATTCCACACAATGAAATACGGCTTGGTTCAAATCAGTGTTTGTAATGATAGATAAGTAATTTATTGAAAGTAATATTTCATATGTTTAGGGTAAGCTAAATTGTTGTTCCTAGGTTGCAAATGCCCATAAACACTAGTTCTAAGGAGGCGACTTATAGCTGCTAAATTCTCTTCGGCATATCTGTTTTTAAGGTACTTGTAATAAATTAGTGCATATTTGCAGTTTTAATGAAACGCCAATAATTTTCAGATTCGTGATACATGAAACGCCAATAATTTTCAGATTCGTGATACATGAAACGCCAATAATTTTCAGATTTGTGATACATGAAACTTCACTTATTTTGTTTTGTAAGGGCCGAGCACTTGCTGATAAGACATTCGCCACTATGGCCCGAAGTATTGGCCATTTGACCAT